>VDFB02193867.1:405381261-405396777 GCA_007258455.2 Sequoia sempervirens
AATTGTTC
This sequence comes from Sequoia sempervirens, assembly GCA_007258455.2. Lineage (NCBI taxonomy): Eukaryota > Viridiplantae > Streptophyta > Pinopsida > Cupressales > Cupressaceae > Sequoia > Sequoia sempervirens. Next base: position 405,381,270 of record VDFB02193867.1, read on the forward strand.
TTTTCCCTTCTTTACAAATCCTTTAGGTTCAACAAGATAAATTTATACAAAATTATGCTCTAATTTTTTGAAAATACATCACAGGCTGACCTTAGGTTTTTAGGAATAAAAACCTGCTATTAATTTGAATTTATTTTGATTTTTGTGTAGAGAGGGACACATTCACCCCTAATGGTGAATGGGTCCCACTCAATGCATGTGAATGGGTGTTAGGAATTAAGTTGTATTTAATAATGTTTATCGGGTTTATATTCAAAAATACACTTAATTAAAGCCTGCATATGCATAAAGGGGCCAAATAAAGCATAAGAAAGGTGTAATTAGTGATGACAAGCCTAGAAAAGTGTGAAAGTTTGTTGCAAGACTTTACAACACTTTTAAAATAAGACTTGGTATGTGATAAAAAGGAGATATTTAGATGAATTATAATAAGAGGAGTGTAGAAAAGTGTGAAAATGTATTACAACACCTTACAACACCTTTACAAGACATCATAAAGTATTAATAATTAAAAGATTCAAGACATAATGTGAATGTGTGGGTCACATTACAACATTAAATCTAAGAAAATTAGGCCAACAATCATAGGAAAAAGACCTAAATGACTGTGAAAATGTCCAAAGATCCTTTTTTCTATGGTAGATTTAGCCCCCACTTTAGTGAGAGGATGAACTTGCTTCAAAATCACACTAAAGTATCCATGCATATCAAGATGCATCCAAATATACTTATGTTAGCAAGATGAGACAAAAATGATCAAGAGGGATGATCAAGCCCCTAGGATGAAGATCCCATGGAAAACTAGACATAAGAACAAAGGAACACACATGAAAGTGATGATGAAAAAGAGAGAAAAAGAAAGAGAAAAGGAGTCAGATCAAGCTTTGATCATTTGTCTAGCTTGTTGTGGATCAGATCTAAGTTGTTTGTCTGAAAAAAAATACATACTCACTCTAAGGCAATGAAACTCATGGTTTTCTGCCAGGTGAGAAGGTCCAAAAGGTGAGAAACATACAATCATGACTGGTATGTACTCAAAAACATGCAGGTGGCTATGGGGAAATTCATGCCTTAGAATGGGCTTCCCCCTTAACCATACCAAATTTATACCTCCTAATAACTTTAATAAGATGCCACAAAGGAAAATATCATTTCGTGCTTCATGAGACAAGCAAAGCTTTGTATGCTTAGAACTCATGAACAAATGTGATGGCACGACAAACATGCAAGTTGAGTTATGCAAGGTGGCCATATAACAAATACAAAATGAAAAATGAAAAAATGTTCTAAAGAGTCCTATTTAGTTCATGTGAGGTCTATGACTTAGGGAACATTGTATCTAATGTCTCAAAGAGAATGTCGAGATAGAGATATTCACAACCCAGGGATGCAGTGTATTTGCATGGTCACTAAGGGGATGTAATGTACTGAATAGATCACTCATGCTCAGAGGAAATCATACTTTCGATGTCATCCAAAAGTGAAAATGCATGCGTGTGGAGTAACAGACTACACTAAGACCAATGAAAAGAAAAATGTAAAGGAATAGATAATGCCAATGTATGCCCCCACTTTAAAGGCATTACACAACGTTCTATGACATTACTTTAAGTATGAAAATGAAAAAAATCTAAAAAAAAAGAGGAGCAGGGTCAAGCTCAAAAAGAAAGCCCTATGGCAGGAAGTGTGTTTTGAAGTAGGGTTTGTGTCATACAAGAAAAGAAGAAAGGGGTTTCCCCAAAAGGAAAACACCAAACACTTGCCTTAAGGGATCTATGGTTATGGTTAGAGTATGTTCTTTGCTGCAATGTTTTGATTAAAAACCACATTTGTCATTATTCCTCGAATACATAGGAACTAGAATAATATTGACACAAAAGAGAGTGAAAAGCAAAAGAAAAAATTTTTGGGTCAACATGGAAGAGACATAGAGACATCAGTGATGTTGCTTTGCATCATCCCAAAAGGAAAACACAAAACAAAGCAAAAAAGAAAAAAAGTAAAAGGAAAATGAAAATAGAAAAGCACATTTTTGGGTCAACATGAAGGAGACATTTTGGTCTGATTGCATCATCCCAAAGGAAAAACACAAAAGAAAGAAAAATAAAAAGGAAAAGGGACCTTTTGGGTCAACACAGAAGAGATAGAGGATGTCTCAATGCTTTGCATCATCCCCAAAAGGAAAACACAAACAAAAGGTGAAAAAGAAAATGGAAAGACCTTTTGGGTCAACATGGAAGAGACATAGGACATCTCAATGCTTTGTGTCATCCCCAAAAGAAAAACATAGAAAGTGAAATGAAAAAGCATTGTATGACATATAGAAGAATTAAGGTACAAATAGAGGAATTACACAAAGAGAGAGAGAGAACATCAAACAACACATCACGGGGGATCACATTACACACATGCAATCATACTAAAGAAAATAAAAAGAAAAGGAAAATCTACAAAGCCACTAAGGTGAATGCAATTCAACCATCTAATAAGTCATCCACTTCCCAATCATGGTCAAAAGGTGAACAACTAGCTAGAGGGACAAGAGAAAGGGCCATAGTAGGTGAAGTTCTAGGCTCATCACTCTACATAGGAGATATCTCAGTGAAGCTCATCGACAAGGAAAAAAATGTATTTAATTAATCATGTATTTCATCGTTGGTCTTTGTTGTTTCCTTAGCATCATCCAAGTTGATCACAACAGGAGGACGGATGACTATCCTTGAAGGAGAGTGTATCTCTTGTTTTGATTGTTGTATTGGACTGGCATGTAGTGGATCAGGAGGAGGAGGTTTGTCATGTATTTCTTCTATCGAATGTGGATTATGATTATCTTTGTTTTCTTCTTCATGTAATTGACAGGCAAGGAGATTACATCAATGCCTACACTCCCTAGCACCTTGGTTTCTTTTGATTCTATTTGAAGCTGTGTGGGTGTAAGAGAAGTTTGATCCACCATAAGCTCCTTTTCTTCCTAAGAGGTAGGAATAAAAGGAACCGAAGTAGATGGGTCAATCACTTTCTTTTTTGCTTTATAAACTTGTTTAATGCAAGGGAGTATGACGAGATTGGTTTCATTATCCCTTGGTTGTTTATACAATGAAGGTGAAGTATTTATCATGGGTTGATCTAGAGCTTGTAATGTTTGTACAGGTTTAGATTCAAGTTGAAGTATTGCCTCATCTAAGATTGAAGTGTCAAAATTTGATAGGGACATGTTGCGAAGAGACAATTCAGCTATTCTTTTGGCTTTTAATTTTTGATAGGCAATGAAAAATAAGTCTTTATCAGGTGTTATGGGTTCCATGGGTTCAAGCCAAAAGGCTTCCAAGAAAAAGTTTCCTTTAGAAGACAATGGATTAAAGCCATTGTAGTGAACAATAAATATGTCATTGTCAAGCAAAAACTTCAAACATTTGTGAATGACTAAAGTGATAACTTTCATCGAGTGAAGCCAAGGATGGCCTAGCCACAAACGAAAACTAAATGGATTGTGGAATGATAGAAAATGTTACATCCACTTTTTTAGGAACTATCTATAATGGGAGTACAATTGTATCATCTTGATAAAGATCATGCAATACTAAAAATTCATTCATGATTACGTTCTCGCCACCGATGGGATCTATTAATATCCCATTTGTGGGCTTATTGTAGATTCACCTAGCTATGTAAAGAGGACCATCAAGAATATTTTTAAGTATATCTTGAGGAGAAAAGTTGACATAAAGATATTTCTTAGTTTGTCCCTTATGAGGAATAACGTCTACTGTACCCACCATTTCATCCATAGGATTAACATGGGTAACATTTGGAGTAAGATCATGTTGTTGATCATGTGTATCGACATTCATCACATTAGTGTTTGAAGGTTCACTAGCTTTGACAAATGAAATATTGTGTTTAGGCATTGGCTTGGTAAATATTTGAAAATTTCGATTGGTGGGGGCAACAGACTTATTTCCCTAATCATTGACACCCATAATGGATAGACAACCAGAATCAATGAGGTCTTGCACTAGGTGTTTAAGATGCTTACACTGTTATTTTTCATGTCCATTTTGGCAATGAAAATGACAATAAGCATTTGGTTTAAAGGTGGGGGGTAAAGGCTTGGTAGGATCAAGTGGTTTAACTATAAGCAAGATGATCATTTGTTTTTGTAACTATGTGCAATGTGATTTCCTACCCTAAAATGTGAAAAAAACAAATAAATGCAGAGGAGAAACACACACAACACCACCTCAAGATAAACCTAGTTTAACCTGAACAAAAAAAAGATTAAAACATGAGATATACCTTGTCTAAGTGATCCTTTCGGTTGGCCCTTTTATGTAGATTGGATGTGTGTTCCTTAATGGAAAATGAGTCAAAATTCTATGCAATAAGAGATTTGAGTATTTGGATAAGCAAGTGAAAATGCATACAATGGAAGTTTGATGTGAAACAATGGAGGTTGAATGTAAGTGATTGAATTCTTGAGCTTGAGAGTGCTTGAGTTCTTGAATTGTGAATGTGTGTTATGAATGAGAAAAATGAGACCAAATCCTCTATTTTAGGGGAAAATTCTCTAGAGTAATAAATGGCTAATATTTAGCCAACATGGGCAAGATGGAGGGTTGTGGTGAGTTGAGGTCTGCCAAGCCCTCACATCTTGCCATGTGGAAGAGAGAAGTTGTTGGGGGAATAGATGTGAATTTTTAATTCACATGATTGGAAGTACCTTTGGGATAAGACAAGGTCCTCATAAAGGAGGTCCTTGTCCCATGTGAGTGATGTGACTTATGAGAGGATTTAGAATTTACCTTCATGGGGAAGAGGGGAGCATTGAATGAATAAATGCAAATTTTTAATTCACATGGGGAAGAGTTCAATGCAAAATAAAGAAAGTACTTACGAAAGGCTGACTTGGAGGACATATCAAAGATGGAAAGAGGATTAGATTAAGGTTGTGCAAACAACTGATTAAGAAGACTAATGAAGGATTAGTTACAAGTGGCCAAAATGGAGGATGTGACATTAATCCTGATTAAAGGTGTGCACATCTTAATCATGGATTAATTAGACTAATCCAGATTAGAAGAGGATTATAGAGGATGTGACAAGGAGAGAGAAAAGAGGGAATTTAAAATTGATTTAAATTCAAAAGGGCTAAATGACTAAATTAAATAAATTGATATATTTATTTAATTTAGAGAGGAAAGGATGAAAGGTAAAGTATTTAATTATTAAATTAAATACTTTAGAAACCTTAGGAAAAAGGTGAAATATTAATTAAATAAATCATTTAATTAATATCGATGAAATAGGTGAATAAAAGAGATAGATTTGACCATATGGGGGTGGTCAAATTTGGATGTCTACATTTTGCCCCTCTTTGAGATGGTGCTATGAAGTAGCATCATTTCAAAGAAGATTAAAAGATAGGACCAAGAAGAAGATGGTTAGATTTTAAAAGATGCCCTAGTCATTCAAAGGAGTGACTAGGAAGAAGGATGATGAGGGTGAAGATGAAGATTAGGGATGGAGGATTCCCCCTCGAGAGGACATGTGGGTTCAAGAGAACACGGGTGTTCTCTTGAAATGGATGAGGTGATGAGAGAGTAGATGGGGAAGATGATGTAAAATGATAGATAAGAGAGGATGACATAAGATGAAGAGATGAAAGCAAACATAAATGGATTCAAGGACAAATGTGATGTTGCCCCAATTAAGCTACAAGCCCAAAATGAATTGATGATGGATGGAGTGATGTCGATGAGGGAATGATATATCCTAAAAAAAACACAAGGATATGGAAGGATATATCTCAATGATGATGAAAGTGTTGTTGATTAGGGAAGGATACATCTCGATGATGATGATGATGATGAAAGTGTTGTTGATAAGGGAAGGATACATCCCAAAACAACACCAAAGGATAGGGAAGGATATATCCCAGTAATGATGATGATTGAATCAAGGCTTGCATCAAGGCTAGGAACATGACCAAGGATGTGATTAGATGATTTGTGTTAGATTGAATGGATGAGGATTGGATTGAGATGTGAGGTGGATGACAATAATGAAAACAATGGAGGAAAAGATGCTTAGAATAACCAATTATGACTAATTTGACAATAAACATGGGATGAAATGCAATGAACCTAGAATATGGGATGAGATGCAATTAAACAATAATAGATAAATGAAATTCAATGTGGATGTGGGTAGTAGGTTGAATTTATCGGTGATCATTCTTTCTTTAGCTTATACAAAATAAAGGTGTGTGGTATATGAGTGAGATGGCCTAACATGAAATGAAATGCATCATGAACATGAGTGTAAATAAGGGTGTGCATAGTAATGAGGGAGGATGGTAGGTGTATTTTTGGTTTAATGGCAAGTACTTTCCCTGTAATCATTACAAAATCAAGGGAAGATGGGTGTGAAACTACACTTGTCAAGAACCATAGGTATCCTGAGAAGAAGAGGGGATGGAAGGTGAATGTTTCCACAACCAAAATTATAGGTCATATGTTAGTTATGGATGTAATGCAACATAATTGATCATGAAATGCAATCCTAATACAATTTTCCATTTTTGGAGCACTGATTTTTGCTATCGCATAAGACACCAGGAACCATGGTGTGTGAAACCAAGGCAGATTAGCGTCTAATGCATAAAACAAACACAACAGACAAGAAAGCTATCCCAACACCCCAATGTCATGAAGACCTTGGTCAGGCTAGGCATTGGGATAACCACAAGCGCAAAAGGATGCCCCAGCATAACACAAGACCTCAGAGATCTTAGTGGGTACTACGTGTGACAACCAAGAAAACAAAAACAAACAAAAGATCAAGATATGTCCTTATGTTTACTAGTCAAAACACAACATAATAGGATAGATCATGGCGATCCTGACAAGTTATGATAAGGAGCTCAAATGATTAAAAAAGAAAAAAGTATCAAAAGATCGCAATCAATTTCAAAACATCCTTTGCCATAGGATTGAGAGGATGGATGGGATTGATGAAGTTTGTTAGGAAGGATGCATCCTATTGAGACCAACGATGGATACTAAACTAAAAGATCAATTATGACGTATTAGACTCCAAAACCGATTGAATCTCATGATACGAGTGGGTCTCATTTATGAAGAACCAGCTAGATAAGGACATACTTGACAACACAATACAATACATGAGACACAAGATGCAAGACCAAGACACCCTAAAGACCTAGGGGCTTGAGGGCCGATCAAAGATTAGCATTGCCTACATGAAAGTGCAAAGCCCTCGTAATTCAAAAAAATACCATGGATAAAAGCAGAAAGAGGACACTGGAGACAAGCGATGGAAAAAAATGATTGGACTAAAGAAAAACAAAGCCCCAAGGGTGGATCAAATGATCGACCTTTCCTACATGAAAATGTAGGGGCAACGTGGTTCAAAAAAGCTGATGATTAACCATAGATTAAGGATGATGAGATGACCAATGATAAGTGGATAAAAAGATGGAATTGATATGATGAGACAAGATAGACCTGATGGATAAGATAGGATAATGGTGATTTTACGAAGCTCAGGGATGGGATAGTTATACAAAGCATCAAAAGATGAATTGGGAGGATGATATGATGGAGAGATTAGTGATGAGAAGTGATAGGAGATTGGAAAGATGTGCAAAAGAAGTGGGAGTGATGACAATGAGATAGATGGCATTGGATTTCATGGGGGGAAGCCTATAGCTACATACCAATGACAAGGGATTATGAGATGTGATGCGGATAGGGGTGAATGGATAGGGAGACAAGGATAGGGGATGGAAGGGATGCTACAATGGATGGATAGGAAGATAAGGATGGAGAGATGGAAGGGATGAGATGATGGATGGATAGGAAGATAAGGATGGGGAGATGGAAGGGATTTTTTGGATGGATGAATAGGGAGATAGTAACAGTGGTATGTAAGGGATGATAGGATCAATGAATGATGTCTCCAAGGAGTATGGTACAAGGTAAAAATATGCATTGCTCTAGATATATCATGTTTGATGAGGTTGGAGAGATGGAGGATGAGTGGATGGGAATAGAAAGAAGATAAATAGAGGAGGATATGATGGGTGGATGAGGGAGGGAGATGGATGTAAATAGGATGCATGGATAAGGAAGGGAGATTGATGGTAGCACTACTGATGGACAAGGAAGGTATATGGATATGGATGAGGATTAGGATAGTGTATAGGTCAGGGGAATGCATGCCAAAAGGTGTCCAAAGTATGTAAATGGGATTGGGATAAATGGGATATGATAGGTAGGATGTGTAAGACAGGTGGGATGGAGGAGATGGATGAAAGGGATGCAGGTGCCCACAAGTGAGGAATTGAACTAGATGGGGGATTTACACATAACACATGTTTGACAGTTTTTCATCATGGTACTTATCCAAGGTGCTTGTTTTCCAAGTTTTCACCATTCAACAAATTATTTCTCTTTTTTGTGACTTTTTGACTTTTTTGACTTTTTTGACTTTTTTTTAAACTTTTTTGGATTTTTGGATAGAATGTGGATGGAAATGGACAAGGATAGGGATGTGGATAAGTGGATTTAGAAGAAATGTGATAAGGAGATGGATGAAGGACTCAAGCATCAAGTTCCATACATGGTATTAAGAGTGCATGTGTGAACCGACTGTTTGATATTGGTACAACCTTATTAGGATAAATGGATCATGCAAGAGAATGGATTAAATGGATTGGATGAGGGAGATATGCAGGATAATGGATGGGGTGTTTGAAAGTCTATGGATGGAATGATGGGGTAGGCGTGTGATGGGGAGATATTTTTAGGACCAACATGGGCACATTTGGTGGTGGATGTGAAAGGATAGGAGGATTAGTGGATGGATGATTTGGGGATAGTGGAGGAGATGGGATAGTGAATTTTGGGTCATAAGGACCCAAAATAGATTTAGGCGATGGAGGATGTCTATGATTAGCTTTTGGATTAACAACTTTGGATGTTGTTACAATTTTTTTATTTGAAGGCATTGCATCTTTTTTCTTTGGGATCCACATTGTTTTGATCCTTGCTTTGGTGGCCTTCATGGCCTATGTGTTGGATTTGGATTTTGGATTTGATTTTTGTTTTCTTCAACATGTCTTTTTAAGGAGACATGAGGAGCTTTAGATTCATGTGGATGTTTAGATTTATGTATTTCTACTTTGGCATCCAAAGTGCTTTTAAAGGTAATGGGATGGGTGTAAGGAGATGGATGATGTGGAGAAAACATGAATGGAGTGATGGCGGTAGGATTTTGGGGATGATATGTGGATAGAGGATATGTGGGTACATGCCTTTGTTGATCTTGATTAGGGAAAATGAGAGTGGGATGTTTATAATGGGTGACATGGATAGGTGATTGGTGGATAAAAGTATGAATATGATGAGATAGAGGAGGTGATTGTGGGGTATAAGGGACCAAAATGGATTTAGTGGATGGAGGATGTGTCATGGTGGATGGAGAGACATAAGGACCCAAAATGGATTCAAAAGATGAGGGAGGAATATGGATGGTTGTTTTGAGGTGATATGCTAGAGGGGGGATGGCGAAAAATGGTTTGATTGAGCACTAGGAAGAGCCTACTATTCTTTTGGAGGAGGCATGTTAAGGATGTATAAAGGTTGTACCAACATTTTTGGATTGCAAGTCTTGATATATCAAAGACCTTGTGTCCACAAATTTTCTTTGACATGGATGGGCTCTAAAATACCTTTCTCATGAAGGCCTAAACCTTTTCCTTGATAGTTCATTCTTTTTAGCATTTGCTCTATGGTAGGGTGCTTGTTATTTTGGAAACATGATGCGATTACATTATTAGATGGAGGAAGATGGGCAGTGTGTATATGCTTGGTTCCTCTTCTACAAGAAAACCACCATGGACGAATGTAAGAGTACCAAGGGGATATAAACATGGTGTTGGGATGCTAGGGCTAGGTGACGATGGAGGATCATGAGATGGAGATGATGGGGAAACAACATCTTGATTAGGAGGGGTGAGTGGTAAGGGATCAAGAGAGGGATTAGATGATACGATATGATTTGAGTTGTAGCAGCGGGTGATAAGGACTCATGTGATGGAGTGGATGAGAGACTATGATCTTGAGGTGGACTAGATGGGATGGTAGCATCTTGATGTGTTGAAGGAGATATGCTGCTATGCTTTGGATCAAGCTCTTGGCATGACTCATCTTGTGTTGGTGGCATAATAATGGAATGTTGGAGGGACTCCTCAAGTGAGGAAGATGAAAGGATGGAGGATTCATGAAGTTCATGGAAATGAATTTTGGTGATAATAGGAATGGGAGGAGTGGATTGGATTTGGGTGTCTTCATTGGATGGGGTGGATCTAGGAGTAGAAGGTGGTGTTTTGGTTTGGTTATCATCAATGTGTTCAGTGACTCTTGAGTAGGAGATGGGGGTTCAATGGATTTGATGGATTTGATGGTTTCAATGGTTTGAGTGGTGCTAGGGGTGATAGATGTGGGATGGAGAAGGGTATCATCACTAATGACCATGGATGATGGATTGGGATGGCTCAGTTCCACAACTTCAAGATGTGGAGTTAGGGATATCTTCTTTGTCATGATTCCTTGGAAAACTTTTGGAGTGAAAATTGTGCATATTCTAGGCTTAGTTGGGGTGATAGGAATAAATGAAGGATTATGAATGGGTAGAGGAGTAGGATTATGGATTGGTGGATGAGGATTACATGGAGGGATGGGATTGGATGTAGGACTAAGAGTAGATGGAGCACTAGGATTGGTGGGGGGATTCAGATTAGATGGAGGGTTAGGACATGGTAGAGTGGAAGGTGGAGTGACATAGGACACTACTAAATCTGACTCCATTTTTTGATGAACGTTCGTTGGTCATTTGACAAACATTTTTCAAAAAATTGATGAATAGAAGGAAAAAATTTAGTCGCAATAATAGTGAAAATTCGTCGATCGTTAGCATCATAAAATGAATCAGATGTTCATCGGAATATCGATGAAAAATTCATGTATCCACCGATGAATTACACCAGTAGTTTTTCACCATTTCGATGAAATGGGAAAGGAGTAGCATCAAAACAAAACCAGAAGTTCATTGCCATTTCGATGAAATGGGCAGGGAGTAGCATCAAAACAACACCAAAAGTTTGTCGCCATTTTCACGAAATGGGAAAGGAGTAGTGTTGAAACAACACCAGAAGTCCGTCGCCATTTCGATGAAATGGGAAAGGAGTAGCATTGAAACAACACCAAAAGTTTAGTGAAATTGCGATGAAATGGGCAAGGAGTTACAACAAAGCCTTCGTCGTAGCTATAGAGACTTTGTTGGACCTTTTAGGTGATTCGTTGATGGTTTTCGTCAAGATTGCAATGAAACAATGCAATTTTTTTTTTAAATATTAGTTGAAATGTACCATCATAGAGACTGATGACTGATCATACATATAGACTACAAGATGCATAGATGCATAGAAAAAACATTACACTTGAGATGACTTATCATACATACAAACTGCAAGATGCATAGATGCATAGAAAAAGCATTACACTGGAGATGAATGATCATACATACAGACTACAACATGCATAGAAAAATTATTACACTTGAGAACAACCAAGGGATAACAAGGGAAGGAGTTAAGAAATGTCTAGATTGAAGAGAAAATGTGTAGGGAAAATGCTGAGCAGTGTCAAGAGAACAGAGCTTGTAGAACATATTCTTGACCTAATCAAGCTCATGAACAACTTAAACAAAATTAAAATACTAACACATACATGAGACATGTAATGAACTTCCAATATCTGCTATCTTTTTTTTTGTATTGAAAATAGTATAAGGTCCATTACATATCATGAAAATGCCTATCCGACATTAGGATCAGTACAACATCAAAGAATTTCCATAATAGGAAATATACCATATTGGTACTTTACATAGCAAGAAAGAAACCAAAAAGCACCAGTTGTTTTCAAAACTAGCATAGACAATACAAATTTTTTTTAATAGCACCACATGTTGCTTCTATTCAAATCAACATAAACAATACATAATGTTGAGTACATTCTCCTCATTTCTGACTTCTTCAATATCAAGGTTCACCATTGTTTCTCCTTGGGGGTCCCACTGTTGGGGGTTGCACTATCTTTCTAGGCTCGCAGCTTCATCAATTACTCTCTGGAGCTCATCAAATGTCTACTGGAATAGCATGGTCCCTTCCAAGCTCAACCTATATGAAGGTCCACTTCTCATATCCTCTCTGCTATTGTTAGTTGCACCTTTAGTTATTGAATTCAATAAATTCTCCATTGAGATCTCCACAAGAGTTGAAACCTACAGAGCAACAAAGTAGAAAGTGAGTCTCTTGCAAGACTCAGTAAGTACCCTCTTGATACCCTTAAATTTATCATCATTTCTCACCTTCCACAAATGCCACGTGATCTCATTAAATAATAAATACCAAAACAGCTTACAATCAAACTTGAGCTTGGAATTATATAACATAATGTGATGTCAATTACTTTTACCATTGCTACTCTAGACCTTTAGCTTATGGCAGAATAAGTACCAAATTTCTTGATCATAAAAACATTCAAAAAGAATATGTTTGATAGTTTCCAGATTCGTGTAGATACTACAGATTTCAACACTTTCATGGTTAGATTTATAGGGATCTATCTTTTTCATTAATGTAGAGGTAGGTAAAGGATAAATAATTATAATTGTAACACTATTCATAGTCCAGTAAATTATGTTCATAATTTGTGTTCAATTGACCTTAGTTTTATCATTATACTACCCATCTAATACCATATTTTAATCTAGGGTTCAACTATCTTAGATCTAAAGAAGCACCTTCAATTAACCATTTAAAGTATTATAAAATAAGGTAAGACTTTTACTTGAGAAAGATTGGGTACACTTGTAGGATTAAATTTCTTGCAATCATCATGATTTATTGGCACACAAAGACAACCTGCAACATATAAAGTAATGGATGACTACAAGTTAGTGAAATGTTCCTTAATATGTGAGTGGTTTGCAAATTGATTGGTAGAAAATAAGTTTACAAATAGATCTACATGAAAAATTATGAGGACAATCTACTATAATCATCAAAATAGATGAAAAGTGCAAAGGAAAGAACCAAGCTACATCTCTAGAGCCTAAAAAAAATACATGTAAGAAACATAGAAAAAAGGAACAAACCAATTTTTGGATGAATACAAAATGGTGCCTTTAGCAAGTGATTCATATGCTTTCACACTTGACACAGGACATTAAGAAGATTTTAGTCTTCCTTTGTGAAATTAACTACTTACAGAATAAACCCAGAAACCAATATTATATACCTCCATGTCTAGCCGAGGGTAGGTATAAGAGAAAAAAAATTCAATGCAATGTCGAAAAATATCAATGTGTGTGTAGGTTTGTATTACTCAAAATATCATTTCACTGCCTAATGTTTTAAATTTCAATCTTCACATAGGCTCCCTTATTACTACACATGCATATACAAGCATTATTTGAGCTCTAAACTATTCAAATATTAAGGATTTAATTAGCTATAATATGGAAAGTTGTTGTTTAGAGATAATCCATCATCTTTTACATATCTTTATTCACTCCTAACACTTCATATAAATTTGTGTAAATGAGACAAAAATGTGAATCTTTTATGAAAAAGAAAATTTTTAAAAGGAGGGGGGAGAGAGAAAAGGGTAGGGGGCAAGAGAATGCTTGAATGTATAGCAAAGTATAACATTTTGATCATTATAACAATGAAATGAATCTTAAGTTTGAAGCATTAATATCATTTACAACATTTATGATCAAGAATGAATGTAAGTAGAGAAACTTTTGCATACCTGCAGATGGTACAAAATTTCATGGTTAAGTTGAAGCCTCCCATCAACAAAAGATCCAAATATCCATGTATCTATCTCAATCGAGCCTCTAAACCTTCAGAGCTGTCAAATTTTCCACTAACCTGTTATGCACAAAATTCAGTTATGTCACCACTAAAAATAGAAGAAACAGAGCTTTGAAACCAAATCCACACACAACATAATGTGGTATTCATACAAAGCCATACAAAAAAACTAAGCTCAGAACATTGGAATGTAAACAACTTCAAATTATGATACAAAGCATGGATTCATGGAATAAAGAATCATTTTTCTACCACCATAGTGAAAAGTTAGCACTTTCTTTCATCTTTGCATATTGGTTTGATGCTTCAAATGATGCATTTCTTATATTGAAAATTCCATTACCTTATTGAGCTTTTCTTTGTTTCGAGAATAGTTTAATATTCCCTACTTAACAGGGCCAACCACGTGACTGTGGAAGCTCATTTGGCCCCTTCCCCCCCCCTCACATCACTCTCAATTCCCCATACCCAATCATATAACACTAATCATTCATTCATCCAGTAAAAACATATAACATTCATTCATTCATCCATTAATAACATATAACATTCATTCATTAACATATAACATTCATTAATTAACATATTCACATTCATTCATTAACATATAAAATTCATTCTTTCAGTTTTTACATATTACAAAAAATATGGTTGTCATGATATGATTACAATCACTTTTTTTTCTTTTTTAAAGCTAATTTTTTTTGAAGTGGAGTATCATTTTCTAAATCATTTTTCCCCCCTTTAGTTGTTCTTCCCTTTTCTTGTGATCTTAATGTACACCTAGTTGTCTGCTCACAACGTGGATGCTACTATAAGGGGGCTTTTCTGCAATAAAAAATAAATGTGAAACTGATATGTTTTATTATTATTGTTACAAGTATTTCATTAATTAAAAGAACATTAGAGTGATTCTCTTTACCTGATGGGTCCACATCATGTTCCTGAACTTCTGTTATAGACTCATGCTCAACATGTTGAACACCCTCTAATCTCAATCTATAGTTGAAACACGAAAGGTTACATTAATTAATACACCAATTAAAATTAAATATGTTTAAAAGAACATGAGAGTGGTCCTCTTTACCTGATGGGGCCACATTATGTTCTTGATCATGCTCAACATGTTGATCAAGCTCTACATGCTCTAAATTTGAAACATGAAAGGTTGCATTAATTAATACACCAATTGCAATTAAATGTGTTTAAAAGAAATTTAGAGTGGTCCTCTTTACCTGATGGGGCCACATCATGTTCCTAATATTCTCTAGCCTGATCATGCTCAACATGTTGATCATGCTCTACATTATTTAAAGTACCGGGATGCACACCATGACCTTCATCTATAGGTTATTCTCCACCCTCACCAGGTTGCATTCAAATGTCATGTGCAGTATTATAATTGCTTGAATGTTTAAAAAAAAAGGAATGTAATTACTTTATGGTGGAAATTAATATTGAATAGATTGCACAAGTATTAAATTTTAAATATACTTTATAGATTTTATTTACCTATGTGTTGGATGTAGTGGAAGGTTG
>VDFB02193867.1:405396877-405414115 GCA_007258455.2 Sequoia sempervirens
TAATTAAAAAACTTACTAACATCATTAAAACGTAAGTTTTTAATTATAAAAATTTAACATTAGAATTATTTAACATTTGAAATAGAAAATTTAAATATTATATTATAATAGCTTATAATTTACTTATATAGTATTTTGGATAATAGAAACAATTTTGATTGATTTAATATTTTCTAAGTTCATTATTGAATTTAAATCTTATAAATATAATTATATATCTTTAATCAATATTATAATTTAAAAATAACAATGAATATTGAACATCTTAGATTTTAATATAACTTAAATATTAAAAAATTTAATGCATAAGTTTATAAAATATAATATATACTTTTTAAAATAAAGATTTAAAGATCCATAGAATTATCTTTTTAACTATGAAATTAATATGATTAATTCCATTTATAATTTTATCTTATCTTATGTTTTTAACAATTTTTTGGTATCCTACATAATTTGTTTTCTATAAGTATCATGCTGTATACTCTTTATATGGAAGGTAGTGTTTTGTCATGGAGCTTAATAAGTTATAATAATTTTTAGTCATTTTAAAGATTTTTATTTTTTTTATAAAGATAGGTCTATTTAGACTTTTGATGGCTTATGTACAATTATGCATATTCTTTTATTTATTATTTTTTTTCAATATCATTTTATTCTTGATTAATCACATTATTTGTTTGTCATTTTTATTATTTTGTTGAAAAGATTTTATCTTTACTTTACATCTATGATACTTTAAAATTATCAAATTTAAAAATTATAAAATAAAAACTTATTTTTATTAATCTCTTGAAGTAATGAGGGTCCTAATCTTTTGTAGATTAATAACCATCTCAATAGCTATTTCTTTCCTTTTATTTCTATAAATGTGTCTCATGTCTCTATTGAAATTTATGAGATGTGTATGTAATTTTAGCAACAACACTCTTTAGATTAGGATTTGTATTTTCACATTTAACTATTCTCTTTGTTCCTATTAGTGGCTAAATTAAATCTTCATTGAAAACCTAAGCAAAGAGCTTGGGTCCTCTAATCAAAGCTGTCTATCTCTGATGAGAATCATTCACATTGATTCCCAATATTGTGCTCCTTGCATGACACATTTATAAAATGCACTTGGTAATTTAGTATGTGGTTGAAATATTAGAATAACAACAAATGGTGGTTCTTTTCATTTTTGGCACATGATTGGCCAATTTTACTATGTTAAATTTTTATTTTCACTTTTATTTTCATGGTTTTCATGTTGTCAAATTTTCATACATTTCTTAGTCTTTTTAAAAAAATAAATGAAGGTTCTATTAGTGTCCCTAATCTTGCTAAAAAACATGTATAGAGAGTACAATATAAACTATTAATTATAGAGTATAGCAAAAAAATGAATTCTAAAAACTACTTCAGATAGAAAACAAGGTTTAGAATACCAAAAATAGAGATACCATTCTCCTACAAATACTATGTATAGAAACCCTATGTAGCCACACTTTCACTCTCTCTCCCACTCTCTCCCACACTCTCTCCCACTCTCTCACTCTCTCACACCCTCTCCCACTCTCTCCTACTCTCCTCTCCCTATCTCAAGACTCTCCCATTCTCTCACACCCTCTCCCCACTCTCTCTCCCACCTTCTTCCTACCTCTCCCACTCTCTCCCATTCTCTCCCACTCTTCCTCCTTCCCTCCCCCTCTCTCCCACTCTCTCCCACCCTCTCACACTCTATCCCAATCCTTCTTACTCTCTCCCTCCCTCTCCCAATCTCTCCCACTCTCTTCGTGCCTCTCCCCCCCACTCTCTCCCACTCTTTGCCACTCTCTCTCCCACCCTCTCCCATTCTTTGCCACCCTTTCCTACTCTCTCCCTTCTACCCTCTCTCCCTCCCTTAAGCCCCATTTTTGGGAACCATCTTGGTGCACTTACCAAAAGCTACCTTATCTTTCATTAAGGTAGAAAATTTTTGTTATACAACATGGCCCTTGAAAATTGGAGATAGGCACTGCAAAAAGAAGGTAAACACTAATGAAAATGGTCAGTGGTATTGTGGAAGATGTGATAAAAATTTCCCCAGGAATGTGATTATAAATATATACTTCAATGCAAAGTGCAAGACCATACTTCATTCACTTGGATTACAAATTTTGAAGAAGTGGCAAAAGAAATTATGGGTGTAATAACAAAAGAATTGAACATTTTGAAGCATGAAAAACAAGATGATGTTAATTTTTCACACATTATACAAAAGGTCCTTTTCAACAGATACATATTTAAACTTCAAGTGAAAAAAGAGACTTATATACTTGGAATAAAGGATTTAACACAACACATAAAAATAAAAGTTTGATTATTCATCTAAGCATGTGCTTTATTAGAATCAAATTGTGCTTATATACCACATTCAAATGCTTGAATATATAAAATGTTAACAATGTATTCAAACATTTGAAAAAATAAATAGTGGATATATCTAAGCTAGTTAATGCCATTTTGTCATGATATACTTCTTTGATGCTGTCAATACTAAATCTAATGATTGATGAACATTTTTGCTTTTAAATTTATTGTTCTTGGTTGATTGTTGTTATAGACAAGTTGGTATGATTTCAAATTTCAATGTGTACCCTTATATATGGGAATTGAGATAAACAATGGCACAAACAATAATGAAATCAAATTGATTGCTTTCCAAATTCATATTCATGAAAATGTAAGCATTTTTTCAAGTCAATAGGCATCTTGATAAAGATAACTCTCAGTGTGTTTTACATATATATATTATTAATTAATATAGGTATGCTAGTTAAATAAATTATTAACTATATTTTATTTCTATTAAATATTGAATTGTTAAAAGATGTAAAAATCTTAATACTAAATATATAGGAAAAATGGTTAAAATTTATATATATTTTTCAAAAAAATTAAATATAGTGTGTAATTTAAAATACAAATTATATAATTCTTATAATATTTATATTATTATTTATTGAATATTTTATAGAATTTAAAACTAAAAAATTAGCTTCTCTCCCCTCTCACTCTCCCTCTCTCCCTCTCTAAATATATCTCTCTCTACTTTCATCTCTCCCTCCTCTACATATCTCTCCCTTTCTCCTCCTCCCTCTCTATCTCTCCCCCATCTCCTAACTTTGATCCTCCCTATACTCCTATCTATCTTCTCTTATATCTCAACCTATTTTTCTCCTTTTATCTTCCTATATCTCAGAGGTCATGTGTCTTTCTCTTCCCATTTATCTATCTCTCCCTCTCTATCTCCCTCGGCCTTCTCTTGTATCTCCTCCATCTCTATTTTTCTTTCTACTTATCTCTCTCTTTCCCCCTCTATATCTCCTTTATATCTCTATCTGCCCATTCTCTCTCTCTCTATATATCTCCCTATCTCTCTATATATTTATTTCTCCATCTATCTCTCTCTATATCTCTATCTATTTTTATCCCTTTGCCTCTCTCATTCTATATTCATCTCTACTTCTATCTATAGGGAGAGATACAAAGGTGAAGCATTGGACCTTCCCAAAGATCCACCAATCTCAACACTACTCCCAACTATTTTGAGCATTTAAGTACATATTGTATGCTAGATTAGGAGGCATGTGTCAAAGCTCATATTTATTGATGTAAAATAGGTCCAAAGTCACAAATTTGACGTAGAGTTAGTTATAGTTTTATACAAAATTTCAAGTGCCACATAGAGCAAAGATATTCCAATTTTTTATATCATGTCGTCAAATTTGGCACTTCATCAAGATTTGTATCTTCATCAACATTAACAAAAAAGCAAAGGTATGTAATTTGAATCCCTTGCATTTCAAATTTTCTATATATATAAATATTTTAATATTTTCCCTCAAATCCATAATATATATATTAGTGTGTATTTATTTATTGCAATAAAGAATTAAACTAAGTAACACATTAAGAATTCTAAGGATTTGTGCTTGGAAAAAATGCATAACAAATTTATTTGTTGGATGTCATGTTGTATAGTTTAGAAAAGCTCAAAATATGAATAGGATTTGAAGGCCATATATTATGGTAGCTTACAATGAAAAAGAAGGAAGGAAATCTATTATCAATTTTAATCTACAATTTAATACCATATGAAAAATCACATGTAGTATTATCTACAACTAATTCTTGACATATTAATTTTATAAAATACACATGTACCATACAATAAACTTCTCCCAAGAAAGAAACCCTAAGTGAACATTAATTGAACCCTAATTGTAGATTCATAAATCTAATCATAACCCTAAGCGCAATTAATCCTAATCAAACCCTAACCTTGGTAGACTTAAAGTTAATTAGCAGGTTCTAATGTCCTCCCACCAAATTTAGTTTAATCATTTTCTCTTATGTTTAATTTCAGAAGGCTATTTTGCTTTGTGGTTAGATCTCATTCATGAATTATAAGTAAAATATAATTTTACTCTAAGCATCTACCCCAGCCTCCATTTTTCTAAGGATATTTTAACATTCATTTTCCAGAATATTAGGACTGTAATCTCACACATATAAATATGAAAACCTCAACATTTTAAAATTGAATTCTACCCAAAACATAAACACACAATTGAACAAATTCTCAAAAGAAGAATGAAAACATCATTAACATTTCATTCAAAATTCACTCAAATCCACATAAGGAGAGAAAATATATTAGAATTATACATTTATTCATGCTTATAAGTCATATCTACATACAATTTAAGATAATTTGCATATATTCATCCAAAACTCAAAATAGTCTATCTATGCTATTCCATCTGCTTGGGGTTTTAACTGCCAATGGCACCACAGATATCACTTCCTCATTAGAGGACATATATCTTTCTACCCATATACTCAACTCAAAACTATCTTTCTACCCATATATTAAACTCAAAACCTAGCTAGAGCTTTCATCAGTTCTCTCCCTACAAATGAGCCTTGAATTCCCTTTTATATGAGAAGAGAGCAACAAGCTTCAGGCTCAAATGTAATTTCACCACAAATTTTCATTTGAACAAAATCTCCATTGCATTTGAATTTCATTTCAAAACTTCCCACACATTGAATCTGCAAAACATAGTGGCACACGAACTAGGGAAAGCTAAAATAATAGGGAACACAAATTGTCATCAAAATCCCCTTGTCGCTAGGCCATGCAAAAAACTAGGCAACCAAATTGCCACGAAGGCACACCACAGAAAATTCTTTTTTACCCACTAGCCTGCCCTTACCAACACTCAGACCTCAGTATACATGGCTACTTCTAGTTGTTGCCCAATATGGTAGACCCTCAGCCTCCTCTTCTTTCTTGTCCTTGCCCAATACGGTTCTATTCCATTCGCTTGGGGTTTTAACAGTTGATGTGCCCACAAATATCATTTCCTCATCAAAGGGTAGATCATGATTGAAGCAACTTAAATACTGATAGTAGTCCGAGTTAGTCTTGGTTACATCATCAGAAGTGTTGCTCGTAAGGTCAATGGGCGAGTGTTGGCCGCATCCAAAGCACATTGACTGCTTTCCTTTTTCATCTGCTAGTTGAGCAACAACATCCTGGAATTGCAACCTTCTACTGCAACCAAAGCAGAAGGCTGTAAATTTAGAATGCTGCTGCCTGTCCAAAGCACTCTTTCTCTCAATAGTAGGACTGAGCTTTTGTGAGCTCAAATGAACAGACCTCCTTACTGACTTACTCATTTTCTCTTCTTAGACAAGCACTCAAACTTGATTAGAATCAGCCCACAAAGTGCTCAGATCTAACTGCTACAAGAATGACACTATTAGCAGTTAATTCCTCTTGTATTTATTGTGAGAGGTAATGGAAACCTTCATCAATGCTTAGTAAATATGCATGTGCAAACACAAAAAATTGGCAGCATATGTACTATCACCATTTAACTAGAGCTATATAAGAATCAAAAGATCACCCTTCATGATTGCCAACAACAACATCTTCACACAGATTGAAATCGACGTGACTACACAAGCAAGGAATAATTCATTAATGCTTCACCAACCTTCCTCTTCCTCCTACGAGCTAGCAGGGAACAATAGAGATTTACATTAGCTTTTGATCTTGGTTGTCGATCTAAAACCATGGGTTATGAGCTCAATAATGGAGATTGGGCCCCACATTCCATACAGAACACACATCTTCCTTTTTCTGACCTTGTGCCAAACCAAGGTGACACCTTAGGTCTACGAGTTGGCGGGGTATGATCGAGATCTTCTCCCATATCTTCGAATCTGGAAAACCTACACATTGCACGGTTAGTATTTAATGAAAGGCTTTGG
The DNA here is from genome assembly GCA_007258455.2 of Sequoia sempervirens. Lineage (NCBI taxonomy): Eukaryota > Viridiplantae > Streptophyta > Pinopsida > Cupressales > Cupressaceae > Sequoia > Sequoia sempervirens. Next base: position 405,403,184 of record VDFB02193867.1, read on the forward strand.
TGAAGCCGTCGGCAACATGATCACTGGAGTTAATGGCTTAGGCTTATGTCACTGGATTAAAATTAAAACCCAACTTAATTTTAATATCACTTTATTTCCTCTCAGAGGGTTTTTATTTCAAGCCTTGGCCCTGCTAAATTCCTTTATCCCAACCCTAAAAAGAACAAATGATTAAGCTAAGGATTTTATTTGTTAAGTTATAAATTAGTCAGGAGAATTCTTAATTACCAATTCTTATTTGTGCATTTGTATATGAATCCAATTGAATGCCTTTCCATATCATTATGGAAAATTTTATTATTGCAACCCTAACTCTAACACTAATTAAACCTTGACCCTAACCTGATTGAACATGTATTATTACCCTAACTCCAACACTAATTTAACTGTAATCGTAACCCTAGGTATTGTTGAAACCTAACCCTAATTGTATCAAAACCCTAGAGAATTCTAATTGAACCCTAACCCTAAAATAGACAATAACCCTTACCTTAATGGAACCCTAACTCCAATCCTAGCCCTAATTTAAGACTAATCTTAACCCTGACCTTAATTAAACCCTTATTGAATTATAACCCTAATTGATCCCTAACCCAAATTGAATACTAATTGAACCTTAACCCTAAGTAAATATCAACCTTAATTAGAATCCAACCATAATCCTATTTGAATTTTGACCCTAATTATAACCATAATTCAACCCTAACCTTAATTGAACCCTAACCCTAAACATGAGTTCAATTAAGTTTAAGGTTCAAACAGGGTTAGACTTTAATTAAAATTAGGTATAGGATTCAATTAGGATTAGGGTTGGGGTTGTGCAAAGATTGTTGCCCCTATGATATTCAGTTAGTGTGTAAGGGTCTCAAACGGGGAAAGTTGGGTTAGCATTAGGTTAGCCATGTCCAACTAGGGTTTCCATTAATGTTAGTTTTAGAACTCATGGCTATGTTTAGGTTGGAAATAAAACTAGAGTTAGGCTCTACACTAGTAAGCATTTTAGGCTAGCCACACTGGAGAACACTAGTTAGTATTGACTAGATTTAGCACTTTAATAAAACAACCTCTATAAATTCATCCAATTTTTTTGAAATTATATAATTTAAAAGACAAACAAATTGGTATATGTTGATATATGAGAGATATATAAATCTCTAAACCTATAATTCATTTATATAAACTTTGACATTTTGTATAAAAGGTTTCAATTATGGAATGCTACAATTTAAAAATAAATGTGTTTTCTAATGTTTATTTGTCACTAAAAAGATGCCAATAATGTTGCAACCACTAATGATTAATTTTTTCTTGATCGTTAAAATAGATTGGTAAGTAAATTTATCTATAATAAGTAAATTTATCATTGATTTTTTCTTGATAAGTAAATCAATATTTCATAAATTTATCTATAATCCTTATTTAAATTCTTCAATTATATTAAATCGTATTTTATTAAATTGTTAAAAAATTTAAGTTGCTTATAAATAAATTTATGTGTTTTTTATAATTAACTTGATATTGTGTATAAAAAGTTTAAATTATGAATGTTATAATATAAAAAAATAAATTTGTTTTCAATGTTTATTTGTTAGTTTGATGAGAGAATAATGTTGCATAGTAATGATTAAATTTTTCTTGATTGGTTAAGTGATATTGTGAAATTATTCTATGTTAATTTAATGTTATGAATGCTATATAATATAAAGAAAAATATTTCTAACATATTTTTAATGCATCTTTATATTTTATAAACAAACATCTAAAATAAAACGTGACAAAAAATACAACTTTAATGAGGAATATACATTTAAAGTTGTATAAATGGCAAAACAACTGCAAATTTATTTTATTTTTCTTCTATAAATATATTTTTTTTGCCTGTCATCCTAAATTCTAGTAATTCTACCAAACTAAACGTCATTTCGGTGCTGACTATGCTATCGTTGATCTATTTCCTGTAGATATCAATGGTACCCGCCATCCCATGATTGGGAATTGAAGGATCATGAAATCACGGGTGGGAACCACGTGTCCTATCCAGGGGATCAAATTTGAGCTATCGTTGACCAACTACCATTTGATCTTAGTCATTCCCTACCATCCCGTGATAGTGCTTGGATTGATTATGAAATCATAGGCGAGTGCCACGTGTCTCATCCGATGAAGCCTAAAGAGGAAAGGAAACACTAGCCTGCTTTAAACTTATTAAGGGACGGATTACTAAAGTGTTCTCGAGACGCACATGTTATAATCTCGCTAGAAAAGCTACTCGAAGGTTAATGGAATGGCTGGTGACTGTGTTAAAGGAATGAGATCAACGACGCCCACTATCCCACAATCATGGATTACAGGGATCACGATATCACAGGTGGGTGCCACGTGCCCTTCCTAAAGGATGAAATATGTGTGACCATTGATGAGCTATCTCTTCAAGATTGACAGTGCTCGCCATCCCAAAATTAGGAATTTTTAGATCATGATGTCGTGGGTGCTTGCCATGTGTCTCATCCAATGAAGCCTAAGGAGTGAAGAAAGCGTTCACTAGTTTTAAATGTATTACGGGTTAGATTACTAATCTGTTTGTAAGATGCACATTTTTTATTTCAACGCAGATGTTATGATTTTAAGGGAAAAGCTACTTGATAGTTAATGGAAAGGACAAAGACCATTTTTGAAGGAGCAAGATTTATGGTAAAAAGATCGACGATGCCCACCATCCCACGATAGTAAATCAAAGCATTACGATATTGCGGGAAACTGCCACATGGCATTCCTTCATAGCATATGACATAGTGGGCCCCTTTATTTCTGTGTTAGTGATTATGTCAGCTTGTTTTGAAGATGGTCATCAATGATTTGATCAAACTGAAGGATCAACAGCTCAAATTTAAATATGTATCAAATTATGGTTGGAGCCCTTCGTGCAACCTACGAGTGGGTTTTAATGGCAGATGAGACATCTACTGGCAGGATTTGATCGACATAAAATCAATTTACTCATCTCATTTGTATCACAAAGCATCCAAGTATTTCATGAAAATAGTTTCAAAGCCAAAGGTGAAATTGCGAGCAGTTGCAGCCAGAAATTGGAGTTTGTGCAAAAAAAGTTGTCAGTTAATTTTATCTATTTCTCAGTCATTCTGCACCTAAATTTGGGAAGGGGGGTCTTCTGTGCTTGTCACTGAGTTCATTAAAATCTTTTGTTGGTGCTATTGTTTAATCATAAATTATGAGAAATTACAGTATTTTTACTCTGTAATTTCCTATCTATGCTTAGTCATAGCCACTTGAAGTGTAACATTGTAGTGAGGCCCTAGTTTGTCTAAAATGGTGCCAACCAAGTAGCACTCTGGCCACATTGAGTATTTGAAAAGAAAATTGTATGATGATTTTCTAGATCAATTTCCATTATCAACAAATGAGAGAAGGAAAGGTTTGGTGTTGATGCGAGGGAAAATCCTAGGGGAGGGGTTGGTGTGTAATAATTCCAACATTGTTGATGCTAGGGTTCCACTCACAAGCTTAGAAATGCTTAGATTATGGTATGGAGGAGAAATTTGCCTCATCCTTTTTCAAATGGATGGATGTACGGCATGGGAAAGCTGGTTGTTCCAAATGTGTTCTTTGATGTGGACTTACTTAGAGCAGTGGCCAAAAGATATAACCCTATCACATGGGTAATCAGAGATAATGATGGAGGGGTTCTATTAGAAATTAATAGAGATGTTATCCAATAGAATTTTGATTTGAGTGAGCCAAGTGATGACTTGGTTCCTATTAATCTTAAAGAAATGAAGCAGGAGTATACAAAATTGAAATCTCTTTTTAGGGTTAAGCTGCTTCCACCTCATTTGTTTAAGGTAGGGGGTTCACAATTTCACATCAGCTCTAGTGACCAAGAACCCTTTAGATTGAATTGTTTTGGAAAGCCTTTCCTAGCTACTTTCTATTCACTATGTCATATTTTGGGTTTTAGCCCTGGTGCAGTAATGCTGATTGCATACATGTTCATGGGGGTGCAAATACAACACCCTAACTTTATTGTAACATATGAATTTGCTTCTTTTTTGGTGGAGAGGATAGATGAAGGATTGTCAAAGCTGTAGAATGGTGATACTTGTACTCAATTCTTTTGGTATTCCATGTTGATGCATATGTTCTTGTTTAGGAATGCTGATTTCTTTGTTGAGAAGATGAACTTAAGACAATCAGTTAATGGAGAAAGATTGCCAGTACAGATATGGGCTGCAGATTTGTCCTATAATAAGGAAAGCACCAGTTATGTGTAATTTGATAATTGTTTTGTTGCAAGATTGAGGGCTTGATTGATGGTAAATGTACCTAAAATCCCTGAGGAAGTGCATGATTTCCTTAGGCCGAAGGAGAGGAAACAAGAATTGAGGGCTTTACATAATTGGGGTGACATTATCCCATATCTAGTCAACACTATCATGATAATATATGGATTTCAAGGAACCCCTCACATACTACCATATAATGTGCCACCAAGACTAGGGTTTGCAGAAGTTATGTGGCAGATGGGGTGTATTCATGAAGATAACCTAACTGGAAAGGGGAAGGGAACATTATTCCCTGATTATACAGTAGTGTCTGACTTTACATTTTCAAAGTGAGGCTAGACACATTTTGACAAATTCTTTGTTGATTACCATTTGAGATTTGGTCCAAGGTGACAACATGATCTTGAAGGTTTCTTTGCTATTTTTAGACAAAGAATAAAATGTGGCAAATTTTCATAGGAGTTCAATTTCCCTAAGGACCTGATTAGGAATGAATTTTATTTAAATAGATAGGAATTGAACAAGGAAAAGTGGATATCTTATAGTAAGCTAGTGGATATTGTGCATGAAATGGATCCAATGTATGATCCATTAATGGAATTCACTCCATACCACAAAAGAATTGATTTTTTAATGAAGAATTTTAAGGAGATAATGGACACCTTGACAACCAAAAAGATAAATTTAAGGCTAACTCTGGATATGCCAATTGAAACAAGGCCAGTATGTCAGCCTACAGAAAGGCAACCCATCTATAGGAGGAAAAGGGATACTACTAGTGATGAGGAAGAAGTAGACAGAAAAGGGAAGAAAATAATGAAGGCGCCTTCATGACTAGGCCTAAAATTCAAAGTACTTGGGGTTGTCAAAATCATTGAATTAAAATCTTCACCTTAGCACAGTCCCCCATCATCACCACTTGAGCCAAGCCCTAAGAAGCAAATAACTAATAACCTACCTGAGGATCTCACAGATGAAATTATTGTTACTGATCAAGACATGCAGGTTGGTATGCCATCCCCTCCTAGGTCAACTGAATTGGTTCTATCCGATTTGGATATGAAGGGTAAGAGTGTGTAGGATGCAAGAATGGAGGCTTGCAAGGAGTTCTTAGATGACAATAAATTTGTAAAGACTCTTTTATTCTTGCAATTAGCATGGAGGATGAAATTTGAGGAATATCAAAATAAATGCAAGGAGAGAAGAGAACTAAGGCCCGACAGGTCAAATCAGGAGAATGATGAAAAAGTGAAAGCTGAACTAATGGAAGAGTTCAAAAACATCACTCCTGAAGAAGGAAGACAACTAGTGAATTAGGTTGGTGTTTTGATTTTTCCTAAATGGGACATCACAAATGCAATGGATTTCAATGCCATTATAAAGTCCAAGAATCCTTTTCAAGATTCTGAAGAAGAAGTTAAGGCAGCATTACAAAACTCTACCTTCAGTGAAGAATATGAGACCTTGGCAATTTGGGCATTGGCTCCACAAGGAAGAAAGCTAGAAATTGCTGATATTAATCTAAATTTTAAAGGAGGATTAATAATAAAGAGGGATTCAGAGACTACAACAACCGAAGCCACTAGTTTAACTGTGAATGTGGCCAAGTTGGCCCAAAAGACTACTGAAACGGAGGAGGCTGAAAGAAAGACCCTAATGGAGAAGTATAACATTTTAATTGAAGAATATAGTAAAATGCAACAGAGTATAATAAGGTTCAAACTGAAGTAGAAAGGTTCAAGTATAGACATACTGGGGAAACATCCAATGCTCCAGGAACCAGTACATCACCTCCCATAGTAGGGTCAATGCCTCCTGCTTCTCCAAATATTTCTACACTAGGGTCTCCCATTCAAAATCTTGCTCTTACCCCTCCTCTAGAACAAGTTCATGAAGAAACATAGTGCTTTGTTGATCCAGCAAAGAGGAAGCTCATGTAGAAAATTGATCAATTATAGACATCACTAAGGGTAAAAGAGGAGGGTTTTCTTTCAAAAGAAAAAGAAATTGTTACTCTTGTTTTAGAGCGTTTAAATGAAAAGGTGGATAATAAACTGCCCTCTATACATTCTTTGTATTCTTTGCTATTTGAAGCAATAAATAATATTGATAGGGATTAGGGGATAGTGATTCCAATAATTCAAAATTGGATCCCTAGGGAAAATAATCTAGATGTTATGAATAAAGCCTCAAGGTTTGATGTAAATAACAAGCCCCAATCATTGCAAGGTTTTTAGACCTTAGAAGATGATCTAAGTAGGAAGATTAGGGAATTGGTAAAGAACTTCAATGATTGGAGTAACACACTGTTACCTGATATAACTGATGAGCAGGGAGAAATCAGAATAGTCCAACAATGGCAGGATCAAGCAAGAAAAGTCATCAATAATCAAATTAAAATAATTTGTGATGACTCCGATTATGATTTTTTGGTAAATTGTATGGATATTATTATTAGTACCTACTCATTTTTGGAATCTTTTGAAAGAGATGCTAATCAGGTAGCGGTAAAGTATTTGCCTTATAGTACAAAGGTAAAAGAGGTGATTAATTTTGACTAGCCAATTGACGAAGAATACCAGAGGTGGGTGGCTAAGTATTTGAATAATGATGAGTAAAAAGAGTGGGATATCGATAGGTGGAAAATCAGATGTTGCGGTTACAACATTTCCAGTTTTGTATGGATGACTTTCTTGGCATGGGTTTCGCGTGGTTTTTTGTTATTGCATCAACCTTCCTCTGCCGACATGATGAACAAGAATATGCTCTAGGATAATTGCTATTGTAACAATTTTTTAACAAGAATATTTTTCAAGGTGGTGGCTATTGTAACAAATTTTGGAATATCACCAGGTGCTCCAATTGACTGGTGATAGGTGTACTTTCTGGCCTAGTGCTTGTTTTCTCCTTCATTTTCTATAAGAAGTATTTCAAGGCCAATTGTATGGGTTAGCAAGTTAGATAATTTTTGTCGAGTCTAGGTGAAGTTGTAGAGTGAATTGTAAAGTCTGATGGTTTTAGAGAAATGTAATTTAGGTTTTGAGTCATTATGTAATAGGTTTTGAGTTCATAGAGATTTAATGTTGTATAACAGTACAAGCATTTGAGTTGAAATGAAAATTCGAGCTCATGTCTCTCCACTATACATGCATATCTGAACTTTCAATGAAATAACTAAGGGTTGTTTTATCCATCTCACTATTGTGGTGTGTATGATTCTATTTTCGCTTTAATTCAAGGAATTAATCAAAATGCTTGAATGAGATTATAGGCATATATGTGATGTATACGGATTTGATTAGTCATGGGTTGGAATGCATACTGATCAAATTGTAATTCAATATTGTCAGGTATCTTATATGTGATGTACTAAATCCATTATAAACCTCTAAATGCTTATGAATTTGACTCCTGCAATGGATATATGGCACTGATCTAAGTTGTAATTATTCATGTCGTTCAATATTTGTTTGTCTTTTCTGAGAGCTTGCTACAAATTGAAAATCATTGACTATCTTATACAATGGATTGTGTTTAGTTATCTCACCCTCTAGATAGTTGATATTGTCTATGAACAACCAATTCTAGTTGATATTATCTTATCGTGTTGAGCTATTAAGTGAGATCATCTACTATTGTTAATGTTGTTTATAATAATGGTGTAGAGGTTGTAAACACATTAAGGAATCACCCTCCTAGGTCTTGCAGAGCCTGAAGTGTACAAGGCTTTTAAAGTCCTCGTCAGTTGGTCCAGGTCCTTTGAGCTATCTTCGATTGGAATTGCCAATTCCATAGGTATATTAGAAGACAAACTTGGTTACATTGTAAAAAGAACCAACATACACATCAACCACTGAACAACCACCTCTACAACTAAATTTTTATTTTTTTATGATCACATGAAACATAAAACACACTAATTTCAAGGTTGTTAACATCACTATTGAAATGTTTTAATTTTTTGACCTTTCAAACATTAAAAAGTACATCATTAAATTAATTATGTAATGGCATAAAAATTAAAAACATTATGAATTAATTGTGTAACCACATAAGTCAAATATAATTTTATCAAGAAATTAATATCAAATAGATAATATAATCACATAACTTATACATTTCAATGTCATTGATCTTCTTCTTCATCCAACTCTTTGTCTATATCATCCGATCCAGATTTGACATTGTAAGAATTGGTCATATCATCATCATCATCATCGATATCAGTTTCAATAATGTCATCATCCACACAGATGTTATCTTCATGAAAATTAACTCTTGCATCATCATCATCTAGTTCCTCCTCTTTGACATCTTTGTCAGGGACATCATCAACTAACTATTGATCTTGATCATCATCTACATCATCTTCTAGTTCTTTGGTATCTTCTTCTTCCACCACATTATAATTTACCATCCTTCCTCTTGGATCATGTCTAACAACAAATGCCCACCTTGGTTTACCTAGAACCTCTGAGTAAAATACCTGCTCACATTGGCTTGGAAGAACATAAGGCTCATTTCCAGCTCGCTCGATCAACCTTGTATTAACCACAGTAAATCCACTATCATGTTCAATAATAGTTCTCTTAGGATCATTTTCATTCAATTGCAGCCTGTACCATCGGACGACGAAAAAAATTAATATGAAGGACTTAAAGTAACACTCAAGTATATCATCCAAAATCCCATATTATCAATTTTCTGAGACTTTTGGATGTATGTCACTTCTAGATGAAACATTAGTCACCTGAAAGACTACAGTTATACCAGAATCACAAGTTTTCTTCATGTCATCCAACATTTTGATTTGAAATTTACAACCATTACTCCACATAGCCTTGTGGTGTTTCACCTGCAATATGTCAAACATGTAAAAATTATTGCAATATCATCAGTTGATAAACATATTTATTCTTGGCCGAATGTATGCAAAGAAAACAATATCAAGATATATATACATCAATATACTTTAAAATAATTAAATAATATGGGTCATTAATATATTTATACGTACCTGTTTATCTCTTAAACCATATGCTAAATCAATTTCCCTTTGTGTAACATTGGAATCTTCATTACGACGAGCTTCTTTAACCAATGAAGCCACACCTTCCCATGTTAATGCATGACCAGATTGTTGACATTGTTCAATCCATACCGTCATCCAATCAAGATTGTTGGCGATGTACAAATATAGTGCATGCCACTCTCGCCCAATTGTACCAAAAAAAATTGAAATTCACAAATGACGTATAATTAGTTAAATACCACAGTATACGACCTTAATTTATAATTGATCTATATTGAAGATTAAAAATTAAATAAGTACAATATAAATAAGAACCATATGTAAAGTGCATTCCAATTAATCTCCATGACCATCTTATAATTACCTCTCACTTTCCTCAATCTACCTTTCCCCAACAAGTACTCCCCTTCGAATTTTTTAATGAAGTTGGGATCCCAAATGCTATCTAAATGGATCTTTGCTGCAAACTTAGGAAGATATTCATGAATGTACACCATGGTCTAGTATACCATATATCCCTCCACCATAGAACTCTCAGGATGTTCTCTTTTTCTAACCAAAGCCTTCAAACATTTCAAGTGCCTCTCAACCATCCACATTGACCTTGTTTGTACAAGTCCACACAATTCAATCTCAACTTGGTGTATGAGGTAGTATTCTTGTGCATTGAAAAATGTTGAAGGTAGACACTTTTGCATTTCACACATTAGACAAGGAATTTTTCTCTTCCAATAATTTATATCTTCTTTATGGATTTCTTTAGATGATAGCCATCTGTACAAGTGATTCAAGGTGCAAATATATTAACGATATTTAACAAAAATATACAGTATATTACATAACAAGTAAAACAAATGGAAATTATAAGATGTATATAGCGAATTGAAAAAATATTGCTACTTACCTCATGTATTTTCCAAGATCATATATAACTTGCTTGACATTGTTGTCAAAGTTGTATGGGAGAGATAGACGTAGAATGTACTGCAACAATTATAAAATCATATTTTCATTATTTTTTCAAAAGTAGTAAACACAATACACTAAAAAATACATGCATTATACAAGTGTATATAATATACCAGAATAATTACCTTAATGAAGGTATGTCAATCATGAATTTTCATCCCTGACACAAATTCACCTTTCTTTGTTATTATATTGTTTGTTCATATAGAAAAATCTTGTGAAAATCAATTTTTGTGCATGACTTCTTTATAGCATTGATTTCTCTCGCTCTGTTAATAACCAAGGAAGGGCACTTATATTAATTTGGTCTCCATCACTATTCAATTCAATGACATTTTTCATTGCATGATTGGCTTCCTGAATGTCACTACAAATTTTTACAATTTTTTCTTTGTCATTCCTTCCATCCAATATTTTCCATAACATTCCTGTTATATTCTTTCCGATATGCATTGTATCAAACAAATGCACAATTTGTAGCTGCTCATAGTAGGGCAACCTACTAAATTGTCTGAGATAACTTTTCAGTCCTTGTGGAAGCCGACCATTAATGCCTTGACAACCTTCATGAAGCATATAAGTTAAACAACTTAACAACGACAACCATTGTTAATTACAACATGAGTAAAC
>VDFB02193867.1:405414215-405526704 GCA_007258455.2 Sequoia sempervirens
CCCCAAAAAACACTTTACAATGCTAATTCCAAAACTTATTAAATTTTGATTTTACTATGATTTCCAACCGTTAAGACTCCTAAAATCAGAATATTGAACTTGATCAGAAAATTCCTACAACAATGGAGGTAGTGAGCTAGTAAGAGCAAGTGACCCATTCCTAAGGAGCAACAAGTCAGAATCATCATTGCTAACGTCAATACAGATTTATCCTTTTAGTTAAAGATGCAATGTGTCACTTCTTATGATGAGCATATCCCTAGGGCCCTCAACATTGAGAGAGCCCTAATAAAAAACAATAGAAGCATTGGTAAGAGCATGATTAGGGTACAAGCCCTAGGCCTCCGTAGAAACATAAATTATAACTATAGCGGATTAGTGAGGTTGCAATACCAAAAAGATTGAGACATTGTAGGTAATAACAAAATCTTGCAATCTAAATATTGTAGCCAATAACAAACACACTATGTAGTTTAGTGACATTTGTAAATGTAATCTACGGTAAGAAGAATGACAGTCACTTGAGATGTGATAGTCAAAAATAGGCTAAGCTGTGACAAGATAATAAAGCTTAAACCTTGCATAGTAAAGTGGAGATTTTAACAGTGAGTTTCCTTACCCCCTTGCTGACCTTAAGGGTTTTTCAAATGCTTTTGGTAGTGTTAGACAAGGAAAATGCAATTATGGAATGAGTGTCCAAATGAAGTAACAATGGTAATCATAGGTTCAATGTTTCTTCTTAGCCATTAATATTGTATAATGGAGGTAGTGGATTGCATGTTTGAGTAGTGTTTTGAGGCTCACCAAAGATGGGAGAATAGTGAATAATACCTTGTGGACTGTGAAGTAGTGTCAATAAGGTTGAAGGATCTGAAGAACTACAATACCATGAAACAATGAGTCCCTTGTAGTAAGTAGGTAGTCTATAGGGCATAGTTTGATTTTATTGAAGGATGCTCATTAAAGAAATTTTCAAGTGATAGTGAGTGAGTTGTTTGAGATTGCAGCTGAGGGTGCAATACCCAGTCTTAAAGGAAGTTAGCAAAGTAGTAAATATGTAAAAAAATAGAATCGTATACAACAAATAATTCATAATGTTATCTTCCATAATGCCTTGAGTTTGAAGACAAAAATCTTATTGTGTCTTCATGATGAAAGTGGTGACCCTAATGGTCAATCACTAGCAACCATGATTTTAAAACATGCTATTGTTCTTATGGAGGCAACATTTTAAGCAAGGCAGTGAGTGGTGGTTTGGAACAATGGCAAGTATGAAGGACTTGCTTTATATGCATACTATGCAGTCTAGCTTAAGACATCGATCTTAGAAGAGATTTAAGGTGGAGTATGGAACTCAAGGGTTACCATGAAAAGGATTAAAGCAAAGACTGAGATCTATTTAAAAGCCAAGGTCATGAAGATATTAAAGATGTCACATGCATAACCCTAGTAGATGGAGTAATGAATACAGTGCCAAAGAGGATAGTGTGCTGGGGAAGATTTAGGAGATCTCCACATTATCTAATTATAGGGAAATACATCATTTATTTATTTTTTTAATTAAAATAAATCATTCTAAACCCTATATAGGATACATTGATACTTCAAAAGCCTTTGAAGGAATTTGAGATTATGAAAATATATGTCAAGTGACATTCATAAGGTTTAGAAAATATTGATCACTTTCTAGAATAGTCCATTAAACATGGATTGTGCTTGAATGGACTACATAATTGATATAACACAACCACTATGCATATCAACTAGAGTTATAGGCTCTTTATTGCAACAAGAGGTAATCACTCTTCGAGCATGCTATAATTACATCCTAACCTGTTAAACTTGAGACAACCTTAATGCACCCAATGATGATTGACACCTACATTATACAACTTGAATTAACTACTTTATATGAGTGCCTCCATTTCTATCACAACATAGCCACATTAAACTTGGGTCACACATGAATGCATCTTGTATTTGTTATAGCACAATTGTGCCACATGACCAATAGAGTTATGGATCACATAATTATAATCACAAGAATCTGTTCTTCGGTTGTGATCTTATGGTGATTCCACACAACAAAATATGAACATGAAATTCTCAAAACCCTTAACCTCTAAAAATGAAATATGATGAGATGTTTCAAAATATAATTTTCAAACCTCGAACTACAAATATGACTTCACAACTAAATTCTACAAAAAAACAATGAATACCCTCAACCTAGCGATATCTTCTTGAATTTTTTTAAATTTTTCTCAAGAAAATCATCCTTAGTTCTCCACAAACTGTCTCAAGTAGGGCAAAACACTATCACAATAAATCGGGTGCGAACTCACTTTTCTTTATGTTGGCCACAATTTGATTTTTTTTATTTTTCATGTTTGTCGAAAATTTGACAAAAATGATAGTTGACATTTTGATGAACCCCAGGTTTGTCAACATTTTGATGAATGTCTGGGATAAACTTTACAAAAATTGGAGATTACACATCAAATTGTAAAAGCACCCGACGAACATCAAATTTTACATATTTCATTGGGCAGTTTCGTCGGATTTTGTAGTCAAATGTATTAATGGTATAAGATAGTCATCGATTTGCAATTTGTAGCAGGCTTTAGGTAAAGGAAAACAAATTCTAAACCATACGAATAAGTACAACTTAGATCAGTGCCATATATTCATTGGAGGAGTCAAATTTATAAGCATCTAAGGGTTTCTGACAGATTTAACACATAACATATAAATCCTTGATAACATTGCTTTACAATCTCATAAATATGTATTCTAACCCAATACTACTTATCAAATCCTTATACAGAACATATCCACCTACAATCCCATTCAATCATTTTAATTAATTCGTTGAATTAAACCTAAAACAAGAATCATACACACCACAGCAGTGAGATGAATGAAACAACCCTTGATCATTTTATTCAAAATTCAGATATCCTTGTATAATGGAGAGATTAGTTTGAAATAATCATATCAATTCAAATGCCAATACTATCATAAAAAATCAAATCCCCATGAATTCAAAACCTACTATAGAATGACTCAAAACCTAAATTGTATTTTCCCTAAAACCATCAGACTTTACAATTTGCTCTACAACTTCATCTAGACTCGACCAAAAATATCTAACTTGCTAACCCATACTTCTAGCCTTGAAATCCTTCTTATAGAAAAATGAGCAAACACGCATTAGGAAAAAAAAGCACATGTGTTACCAACCAATTGGACCACCTTGTGATATTCCAAAAATTTGTTACAACAACAATCTCCCCAAAGAATCTTCTTTTCCATCGTTTCCATTGAGAATGGTTGATGCAACAATAGAAAACTTCAAGAATTTCATGCCTAGACTGTCACCAAAAAAAAAATTGGAATCTATTGTAACTGTAACAGCTGATTTGTCAATCGTTAGCAGCATACTCCTTTTCACTCTTCCTCAGTTAAATATACATTTATCCATTTTGGGTATTCTTCATTAGTTGGCCAATCAAAATTGATCACCTCATTCACCTTGACACTATAAGGTTTATACTTAACCGCCATGTGATTCACTTCTCTTTCAAAAGACTCCAAGAATGAGCTGGTGCTAATGATTTTTTCCATATAGTTCACCAAAAAATCATAGTCCAAGTTACCCTATTTTTGAGGGTTTTGTAGTCGAAACATGATATAAAGGGTCTCTTACACTTTTGTGATTACTGTAGCTTGTGTAAGAGGCCCCATGGATACTATTGTAATTTTAAGATGCATAAATAGGGCATAGGATGATAAATAAAAAAGGTATAATTGTTGTCCTCAATAGTTTTGTGAAGAAAAGCATGTGAAATGAGAGGTTCAAGCCTCGATTTACACAAAACATTTATGGGAGATCTGATTTTATGAATTTTTATCTATGTGCAGACCTAATGGGTTGTTTTTGAACACTGAATATAAATGATATACATACCCACACACACATGCACACACACGCACACATACACATATATATATGTATATATGTATGTATGTATGTATGTATGTATGTATATGTATTTTTAAATATAAATGTAAATGAAATTACTAGATGCTCTCCTAGAACAATAAATGCAACATATCATTAAAGAAATCTATATCTATGTGTATAACTGTTTATTTCTAAATGCAAGTGTAAATGCAAAGAGATATGGTTTTTTAGTGTTATAGATACAACATATCCATAAATTAATGTAATTGAAATTCTAAAGTCTTCAACACATATAATATGAAATCAATCAAACTATTAAACTACATGTGAAATAAATGAAAACAGTAAATGCATATGTATGTGTATTTGTAAATGTAAGTGTAAAATAAATAAGAATAATGAAAATTAGAAAATAATACAAGGAGAGGTCTCCTCCCTTCTTGGTAGTGATAGCTTCCTTCACACACAACCCTTAAAAATTATGAATAGAGGAATATAATCTTTGAAGAACTCAAAGTTGATTCTCTCCTATCTGATGCAATTAGTCATTTTATCCTTACAAATATTTATAGTGATCACTAGAGGCACATAGATCAATTCTTCGTAATAGAAGAATTTGATCATACTTTGCCAATGATGGCAATATGAGAAAACCTTAGGTTAAATGAATAATTTCTAGCTAAGTTCTTTAAATCATGTCCAACCATATAAGAGAAGACCGCTGCTATGTGTACCTGGATACCATGGAGAAATGCTCTTTAGGCTCTTTCATCAATCATCCTACCTTAAAACATACCAAAAGTCTCCCAGCAATTAGACATAGGAAGATTTAAGATGACTTAAAAAATTTTTTTGCCAAAGCATAAACTTATGATGACTTAACCAAGCCTAGTACACACTCCCTCCCCATTAATCACTTAGACATATGGAAATTAAATGTAAATTTTCTACTATTTTTAGTCATGTAGGTGTCCAATAAACCACTTGGTGGTGTTTCCCTTCAAGTTTATTTACTTGAATTAAGAGAAAAAGTCCTTTGATTACAATTAGAGAATACATTTGAGGCCTTGGTTTTGTAACTAGTGGACCATAGTCAAATTTAACACTTGTTACAAAGTTTGGGAGTTAAAACGTTAAGTAGATTTGATTTGTGATGGAAACATTTGGATGGTAGTAATAATAACTTGCAATCTATCAAGACTTGATTACCTTATAACCTATGAAATTCTAGCGATGAAATGATAGATTAATCATAATATCACCTTCGGATCACATCACCATGAAAGAACATCCAAGATCCTTATGAGTGTAGGTACCACCAAATAGGTATTTGTTAGATCTGTCTTCCTTGAGTGAGGTAAATTCAGGAAGAGAAGAGGAAAGCGAGACATGTAGTATGTATAAAAGAGGGAGATCAACTAGAGGTCAAAAGATTAGAAGAAAATTCCATAAATGAGTGGAATTTTTTCTTGCTAAAGGGGGGTCATGTTCTGATGATGATGAGAGCATAGGCAATCTTTAGGTGCCCTTAAGGTAGAAACATCTATGGAAACAATGGGTACCCAAGGAACTTCCTCCAATAAACACTGATTTTTGTGTCAACGAGAGGATATATCGCATAGCACCATCATCATTACATGGTTTGGGCCTATTTTGCATGGATGGCATAAAGGTCTATTACAAAAAAGTTACTAAATTGATGGAGTATGTCAGACCTTGTTATAGTTACAAAGATTGGATGCAATGGGTTTGATATACACGTAGTATGTGTAGGCATGCACTATCAGAAAATTATATACAAAATTCTAAAAGATAAGGATCTAAATAAAGGAGTGGCTATGTACATTGACGGAATGCCAAAAGCATGAGGGAATATTGCAGGGTTTATAAAAAGTACATGACCTAGATCAACAAATAAGCAACCCAATTGCATATTCGAGGCAAGCGAGGGAAATCGTGTATTCATATGTGTGATAAAATCAATAACTGTGGGGGAAGAGTTGCTAATCAATTACAATTTGAATCGCTTAGTTACAAACATAGTTACTATGGGGGTGGTACGTACTATGTACCATTTTACCCAACCTCCAATTAATGACTCCAATATACCATTTTCTTCTTATGTTTTCTTTGTAAGTCTATTGGTTTCATTTTGGTAATATTTTTTTATATTTAATTTTTGTCATAGTGGGGCATTGATTGTAAGGAGAAGGCTCTGGCCCAGAGCATAGATCATGATGTATCTTTGGGCACTTCTACCTGACAAGTTTACCTCATTGTAATTGTACAAATTAGATACGAGAAAAATGTTTTTATTATTATGTTTTTTTCATAATTTTATTGGGTTAATTTTGATAATGTTTTTAATACTCTTGTTGCAGTCAGCTAATCGAGGAAAGGCACCGATAGTAGATGAGAGCATCCACACTGAGGTGCAGTCAATATTTTTTGATGATGACATTGCTTATTCAACAAACCCTCTCGATATGATAAGGAAGATTAAAAAAAAATGCAATGAAGAAATTGTTAAATTGATATTCATAGTACCTCAAACAGATGAGATAAGAGAGGGTTAAAATATTGACTGAGAGATCACAAAACTTGCAAGTTGTCATGAGGTCTCTAATTATAACATAAGTTCATTCATGGTTTTATATTTTGTGCTCTTTTATGTCATCAACTAAAATAAGTGTTGTTTTTATAGGGTTAATTGCCTCCTCATGATGGTCCTGGCCATGATCAGGGTACTGCAAGTGCTGCCCGAGTAGGGGTTGGTACAAGTGTCCATCTTGATCTTCCTCTGCATACATCACATCATCTGACCCCATCATCCATGCCTATATTTTAGTCTAAAATGTCGGCAACACATACCATGTAGGCATCCGTTAATGCACCCTTTGGAAGTGAACAAATGCTAGAACATGTGTTAGGACATGTACCTAGGGATGCAGAGGCCACTAGTACTAGTGATGTTTTAGTAGCATTTCCTGGATCTTCCCATATTACTAGTATGGGAACATTGCCAGTCACATTTTTGGTGACTGAGGATTTCATTCCCATAAAGATAGAGAAGGTCCTAGGTACTTTAAAATGTTTTAATTATTATTATATATAATCCAATTGAAATTTACTTATTGATCGCTTTTTTTAGACTATTGATCCCATGATCATTTTGCAGGAAATTATTTTTTTATAAACATCTAAGTGATATTACATTGGAGCTCTTTGGCCCCACAATACGTACACGGTGGAATGCCCAAAATAAAGATTTAAAAGATGAGCTCATTAACCATTTAGTTGTGTTGTTCAGTGATAAAACATTCAACCAAACCAATGTCCTTAAGAAAGCTGGTACCTATCTAAAGTATGCGAGGGACCAATATAGGTCATATTTAGAGAAGAAAAAAAAGTATGAGCGTCCCCCCATGATTTTAGAGAGGGAGTGGAAGGACCTAGTGTCAGATGGAAAGGAGAAGGCTAAAAAGAAAAAATGAAAGACACCTCCGGCCAAGGAAGGTATGTGATACTATCAACAATGTAATTATATACTGATTACTCTTTCTTTTTAAATAATCTAACGTATTTCAAACTTTTCATAGGCTACCCAACACATCGAAGGCAACAAAGGCATGACTAGAAAAACATGGGCAACACAAAGTTGGCTCTAGTGGTTATATGAAATTAGCCACACAAATTTTAAGTATCAATAAATGAAATATAGTATCCAAATAATAAATTGAAAACATTTTTGGTTTTATCACACCATAGAAGACAAATTAATGATCTTATGCAAAAATGTAGGGCTCTGAATTCAATAGAGTTCCCACATAAGAGGACTTGAAAATTTCCTTCTAGCAAGGCTATGGAGCCATGGTTGAATGCCTAAGAGTCTTGACTAGGCAAACACAACCTTCCACTACATCCAACACATAGGTAAATAAAATCTATAAAGTATATTTAAAATTTAATACTTGTGCAATCTATTCAATATTAATTTCCACCATAAAGTAATTACATTCCTTTTTTTTTAAACATTCAAGCAATTATAATACTGCACATGACATTTGAATGCAACCTGGTGAGGGTGGAGAATAACCTATAGATGAAGGTCATGGTGTGCATCCCGGTACTTTAAATAATGTAGAGCATGATCAACATGTTGAGCATGATCAGGCTAGAGAATATTAGGAACATGATGTGGCCCCATCAGGTAAAGAGGACCACTCTAAATTTCTTTTAAACACATTTAATTGCAATTGGTGTATTAATTAATGCAACCTTTCATGTTTCAAATTTAGAGCATGTAGAGCTTGATCAACATGTTGAGCATGATCAAGAACATAATGTGGCCCCATCAGGTAAAGAGGACCACTCTCATGTTCTTTTAAACATATTTAATTTTAATTGGTGTATTAATTAATGTAACCTTTCGTGTTTCAACTATAGATTGAGATTAGAGGGTGTTCAACATGTTGAGCATGAGTCTATAACAGAAGTTCAGGAACATGATGTGGACCCATCAGGTAAAGAGAATCACTCTAATGTTCTTTTAATTAATGAAATACTTGTAACAATAATAATAAAACATATCAGTTTCACATTTATTTTTTATTGCAGAAAAGCCCCCTTATAGTAGCATCCACGTTGTGAGCAGACAACTAGGTGTACATTAAGATCACAAGAAAAGGGAAGAACAACTAAAGGGGGGAAAAATGATTTAGAAAATGATACTCCACTTCAAAAAAAATTAGCTTTAAAAAAGAAAAAAAAGTGATTGTAATCATATCATGACAACCATATTTTTTGTAATATGTAAAAACTGAAAGAATGAATTTTATATGTTAATGAATGAATGTGAATATGTTAATTAATGAATGTTATATGTTAATGAATGAATGTTATATGTTATTAATGGATGAATGAATGAATGTTATATGTTTTTACTGGATGAATGAATGATTAGTGTTATATGATTGGGTATGGGGAATTGAGAGTGATGTGAGGGGGGGGGAAGGGGCCAAATGAGCTTCCACAGTCACGTGGTTGGCCCTGTTAAGTAGGGAATATTAAACTATTCTCGAAACAAAGAAAAGCTCAATAAGGTAATGGAATTTTCAATATAAGAAATGCATCATTTGAAGCATCAAACCAATATGCAAAGATGAAAGAAAGTGCTAACTTTTCACTATGGTGGTAGAAAAATGATTCTTTATTCCATGAATCCATGCTTTGTATCATAATTTGAAGTTGTTTACATTCCAATGTTCTGAGCTTAGTTTTTTTGTATGGCTTTGTATGAATACCACATTATGTTGTGTGTGGATTTGGTTTCAAAGCTCTGTTTCTTCTATTTTTAGTGGTGACATAACTATAAAATTTGAATTTTGTGCATAACAGGTTAGTGGAAAATTTGACAGCTCTGAAAGGTTTAGAGGCTCGATTGAGATAGATACATGGATATTTGGATCTTTTTGTTGATGGGAGGCTTCAACTTAACCATGAAATTTTGTACCATCTGCAGGTATGCAAAAGTTTCTCTACTTACATTCATTCTTGATCATAAATGTTGTAAATGATATTAATGCTTCAAACTTAAGATTCATTTCATTGTTATAATGATCAAAATGTTATACTTTGCTATACATTCAAGCATTCTCTTGCCCCCTACCCTTTTCTCTCTCCCCCCTCCTTTTAAAAATTTTCTTTTTCATAAAAGATTCACATTTTTGTCTCATTTACACAAATTTATATGAAGTGTTAGGAGTGAATAAAGATATGTAAAAGATGATGGATTATCTCTAAACAACAACTTTCCATATTATAGCTAATTAAATCCTTAATATTTGAATAGTTTAGAGCTCAAATAATGCTTGTATATGCATGTGTAGTAATAAGGGAGCCTATGTGAAGATTGAAATTTAAAACATTAGGCAGTGAAATGATATTTTGAGTAATACAAACCTACACACACATTGATATTTTTCGACATTGCATTGAATTTTTTTTCTCTTATACCTACCCTCGGCTAGACATGGAGGTATATAATATTGGTTTCTGGGTTTATTCTGTAAGTAGTTAATTTCACAAAGGAAGACTAAAATCTTCTTAATGTCCTGTGTCAAGTGTGAAAGCATATGAATCACTTGCTAAAGGCACCATTTTGTATTCATCCAAAAATTGGTTTGTTCCTTTTTTCTATGTTTCTTACATGTATTTTTTTTAGGCTCTAGAGATGTAGCTTGGTTCTTTCCTTTGCACTTTTCATCTATTTTGATGATTATAGTAGATTGTCCTCATAATTTTTCATGTAGATCTATTTGTAAACTTATTTTCTACCAATCAATTTGCAAACCACTCACATATTAAGGAACATTTCACTAACTTGTAGTCATCCATTACTTTATATGTTGCAGGTTGTCTTTGTGTGCCAATAAATCATGATGATTGCAAGAAATTTAATCCTACAAGTGTACCCAATCTTTCTCAAGTAAAAGTCTTACCTTATTTTATAATACTTTAAATGGTTAATTGAAGGTGCTTCTTTAGATCTAAGATAGTTGAACCCTAGATTAAAATATGGTATTAGATGGGTAGTATACGATAAATCTGGTTGACTAAATACAAATGGTGAAATATAATTTATCGGACTATGAATTAGGTGTTAAGCAATTATAATTATTTATCTTTACTTCATTATTAATGAAAAAGATAGACTTTGGTAAATTAAATCTATAGTATGGAATTGTGATATCGGTAATGGCTCGAAACGTCAAATGAGGTTTGAATGTTATGATTGGGCAATGGTACTTACATAAGCAAAGGTTCAGAGTAGCAATGGTAAAGTAATTTTGAGCATTACATTATGTTATACTGCTCGTCCCCACCCATGGTTTCAACTTGTGGAGATCTCACGGAGAATTTATTAATTAATAACTAAAGGTGCAACAATACAAGGGTAGAGGATATGAGCGGACCTTCATATAGTTGGAGCTGGAAGGACCATGCTATTCCGCAGACATTTACGAGCTCCGCAGAGTAATTGATGAAGCCGCTGAAATAGAAAGATAGTAAGTGCACCCCCAACAAGGACCCCTAAGGAGAAACAATGGTGAACCTTGATATTGAAGAAGTCGAATGAGGAGAATGTATCAACATTATGTGTATTATTTGCAAGTTGATTTGAAGAAGCAACATGTGGTGCTATTGGGTAAATTTGTATTGTCTATGTTGCTTTTGAAAACAAATCAAAAGCTTTTTTGGTTTCTTGCTATGTAAAGTACCACATGGTATATTTCTATTATGGAAATTTTGATATTGTAATGATCCTAATGTCGATAGGCATTTTCAAGATATGTATGGACCTTATACTATTTTCAATACAAAAAAAGATAGCAGATATTGGAAGCTCATTACATGTCTCATGTATGTGTTAGTATTTTAATTTTGTTTAAGTTGTTCAAGAGCTTGATTAGGTCAAGAATATGTTCTACAAGCTATGTTCTCTTGACACTGCTCAGCATTTTCCCTACACATTTTCTCTTCAATCTAGACATTTCTTAACTCCTTCCCTTGTTATCCCTTGGTTGTTCTCAAGTGTAATAATTTTTCTATGCATGTTGTAGTCTGTATGTATGATCATTCATCTCCAGTGTAATGCTTTTTCTATGCATCTATGCATCTTGCAGTTTGTATGTATGATAAGTCATCTCAAGTGTAATGTTTTTTCTATGCATCTATGCATCTTGTAGTCTATATGTATGATCAGTCATCAGTCTCTATGATGGTACATTTCAACTAATATTTAAAAAAAAAATTGCATTGTTTCATTGCAATCTTGACGAAAACCATCAACGAATCACCTAAAAGGTCCAACAAAGTCTCTATAGCTACGACGAAGGCTTTGTTGTAACTCCTTGCCCATTTCATCGCAATTTCACTAAACTTTTGGTGTTGTTTCAATGCTACTCCTTTCCCATTTCATCGAAATGGCGACGGACTTCTGGTGTTGTTTCAACACTACTCCTTTCCCATTTCGTGAAAATGGCGACAAACTTTTGGTGTTGTTTTGATGCTACTCCCTGCCCATTTCATCGAAATGGCAATGAACTTCTGGTTTTGTTTTGATGCTACTCCTTTCCCATTTCATCGAAATGGTGAAAAACTACTGGTGTAATTCATCGGTGGATACATGAATTTTTCATCGATATTCCGATGAACATCTGATTCATTTTATGATGCTAACGATCGACGAATTTTCACTATTATTGCGACTAAATTTTTTCCTTCTATTCATCAATTTTTTGAAAAATGTTTGTCAAATGACCAACGAACGTTCATCAAAAAATGGAGTCAGATTTAGTAGTGTCCTATGTCACTCCACCTTCCACTCTACCATGTCCTAACCCTCCATCTAATCTGAATCCCCCCACCAATCCTAGTGCTCCATCTACTCTTAGTCCTACATCCAATCCCATCCCTCCATGTAATCCTCATCCACCAATCCATAATCCTACTCCTCTACCCATTCATAATCCTTCATTTATTCCTATCACCCCAACTAAGCCTAGAATATGCACAATTTTCACTCCAAAAGTTTTCCAAGGAATCATGACAAAGAAGATATCCCTAACTCCACATCTTGAAGTTGTGGAACTGAGCCATCCCAATCCATCATCCATGGTCATTAGTGATGATACCCTTCTCCATCCCACATCTATCACCCCTAGCACCACTCAAACCATTGAAACCATCAAATCCAT
The DNA here is from genome assembly GCA_007258455.2 of Sequoia sempervirens. NCBI lineage: Eukaryota > Viridiplantae > Streptophyta > Pinopsida > Cupressales > Cupressaceae > Sequoia > Sequoia sempervirens. Next base: position 405,426,942 of record VDFB02193867.1, read on the forward strand.
CAAATCCATTGAACCCCCATCTCCTACTCAAGAGTCACTGAACACATTGATGATAACCAAACCAAAACACCACCTTCTACTCCTAGATCCACCCCATCCAATGAAGACACCCAAATCCAATCCACTCCTCCCATTCCTATTATCACCAAAATTCATTTCCATGAACTTCATGAATCCTCCATCCTTTCATCTTCCTCACTTGAGGAGTCCCTCCAACATTCCATTATTATGCCACCAACACAAGATGAGTCATGCCAAGAGCTTGATCCAAAGCATAGCAGCATATCTCCTTCAACACATCAAGATGCTACCATCCCATCTAGTCCACCTCAAGATCATAGTCTCTCATCCACTCCATCACATGAGTCCTTATCACCCGCTGCTACAACTCAAATCATATCGTATCATCTAATCCCTCTCTTGATCCCTTACCACTCACCCCTCCTAATCAAGATGTTGTTTCCCCATCATCTCCATCTCATGATCCTCCATCGTCACCTAGCCCTAGCATCCCAACACCATGTTTATATCCCCTTGGTACTCTTACATTCGTCCATGGTGGTTTTCTTGTAGAAGAGGAACCAAGCATATACACACTGCCCATCTTCCTCCATCTAATAATGTAATCGCATCATGTTTCCAAAATAACAAGCACCCTACCATAGAGCAAATGCTAAAAAGAATGAACTATCAAGGAAAAGGTTTAGGCCTTCATGAGAAAGGTATTTTAGAGCCCATCCATGTCAAAGAAAATTTGTGGACACAAGGTCTTTGATATATCAAGACTTGCAATCCAAAAATGTTGGTACAACCTTTATACATCCTTAACATGCCTCCTCCAAAAGAATAGTAGGCTCTTCCTAGTGCTCAATCAAACCATTTTTCGCCATCCCCCCTCTAGCATATCACCTCAAAACAACCATCCATATTCCTCCCTCATCTTTTGAATCCATTTTGGGTCCTTATGTCTCTCCATCCACCATGACACATCCTCCATCCACTAAATCCATTTTGGTCCCTTATACCCCACAATCACCTCCTCTATCTCATCATATTCATACTTTTATCCACCAATCACCTATCCATGTCACCCATTATAAACATCCCACTCTCATTTTCCCTAATCAAGATCAACAAAGGCATGTACCCACATATCCTCTATCCACATATCATCCCCAAAATCCTACCGCCATCACTCCATTCATGTTTTCTCCACATCATCCATCTCCTTACACCCATCCCATTACCTTTAAAAGCACTTTGGATGCCAAAGTAGAAATACATAAATCTAAACATCCACATGAATCTAAAGCTCCTCATGTCTCCTTAAAAAGACATGTTGAAGAAAACAAAAATCAAATCCAAAATCCAAATCCAACACATAGGCCATGAAGGCCACCAAAGCAAGGATCAAAACAATGTGGATCCCAAAGAAAAAAGATGCAATGCCTTCAAATAAAAAAATTGTAACAACATCCAAAGTTGTTAATCCAAAAGCTAATCATAGACATCCTCCATCGCCTAAATCTATTTTGGGTCCTTATGACCCAAAATTCACTATCCCATCTCCTCCACTATCCCCAAATCATCCATCCACTAATCCTCCTATCCTTTCACATCCACCACCAAATGTGCCCATGTTGGTCCTAAAAATATCTCCCCATCACACGCCTACCCCATCATTCCATCCATAGACTTTCAAACACCCCATCCATTATCCTGCATATCTCCCTCATCCAATCCATTTAATCCATTCTCTTGCATGATCCATTTATCCTAATAAGGTTGTACCAATATCAAACAGTCGGTTCACACATGCACTCTTAATACCATGTATGGAACTTGATGCTTGAGTCCTTCATCCATCTCCTTATCACATTTCTTCTAAATCCACTTATCCACATCCCTATCCTTGTCCATTTCCATCCACATTCTATCCAAAAATCCAAAAAAGTTTAAAAAAAAGTCAAAAAAGTCAAAAAAGTCAAAAAGTCACAAAAAAGAGAAATAATTTGTTGAATGGTGAAAACTTGGAAAACAAGCACCTTGGATAAGTACCATGATGAAAAACTGTCAAACATGTGTTATGTGTAAATCCCCCATCTAGTTCAATTCCTCACTTGTGGGCACCTGCATCCCTTTCATCCATCTCCTCCATCCCACCTGTCTTACACATCCTACCTATCATATCCCATTTATCCCAATCCCATTTACATACTTTGGACACCTTTTGGCATGCATTCCCCTGACCTATACACTATCCTAATCCTCATCCATATCCATATACCTTCCTTGTCCATCAGTAGTGCTACCATCAATCTCCCTTCCTTATCCATGCATCCTATTTACATCCATCTCCCTCCCTCATCCACCCATCATATCCTCCTCTATTTATCTTCTTTCTATTCCCATCCACTCATCCTCCATCTCTCCAACCTCATCAAACATGATATATCTAGAGCAATGCATATTTTTACCTTGTACCATACTCCTTGGAGACATCATTCATTGATCCTATCATCCCTTACATACCACTGTTACTATCTCCCTATTCATCCATCCAAAAAATCCCTTCCATCTCCCCATCCTTATCTTCCTATCCATCCATCATCTCATCCCTTCCATCTCTCCATCCTTATCTTCCTATCCATCCATTGTAGCATCCCTTCCATCCCCTATCCTTGTCTCCCTATCCATTCACCCCTATCCGCATCACATCTCATAATCCCTTGTCATTGGTATGTAGCTATAGGCTTCCCCCCATGAAATCCAATGCCATCTATCTCATTGTCATCACTCCCACTTCTTTTGCACATCTTTCCAATCTCCTATCACTTCTCATCACTAATCTCTCCATCATATCATCCTCCCAATTCATCTTTTGATGCTTTGTATAACTATCCCATCCCTGAGCTTCGTAAAATCACCATTATCCTATCTTATCCATCAGGTCTATCTTGTCTCATCATATCAATTCCATCTTTTTATCCACTTATCATTGGTCATCTCATCATCCTTAATCTATGGTTAATCATCAGCTTTTTTGAACCACGTTGCCCCTACATTTTCATGTAGGAAAGGTCGATCATTTGATCCACCCTTGGGGCTTTGTTTTTCTTTAGTCCAATCATTTTTTTCCATCGCTTGTCTCCAGTGTCCTCTTTCTGCTTTTATCCATGGTATTTTTTTGAATTACGAGGGCTTTGCACTTTCATGTAGGCAATGCTAATCTTTGATCGGCCCTCAAGCCCCTAGGTCTTTAGGGTGTCTTGGTCTTGCATCTTGTGTCTCATGTATTGTATTGTGTTGTCAAGTATGTCCTTATCTAGCTGGTTCTTCATAAATGAGACCCACTCGTATCATGAGATTCAATCGGTTTTGGAGTCTAATACGTCATAATTGATCTTTTAGTTTAGTATCCATCGTTGGTCTCAATAGGATGCATCCTTCCTAACAAACTTCATCAATCCCATCCATCCTCTCAATCCTATGGCAAAGGATGTTTTGAAATTGATTGCGATCTTTTGATACTTTTTTCTTTTTTAATCATTTGAGCTCCTTATCATAACTTGTCAGGATCGCCATGATCTATCCTATTATGTTGTGTTTTGACTAGTAAACATAAGGACATATCTTGATCTTTTGTTTGTTTTTGTTTTCTTGGTTGTCACACGTAGTACCCACTAAGATCTCTGAGGTCTTGTGTTATGCTGGGGCATCCTTTTGCGCTTGTGGTTATCCCAATGCCTAGCCTGACCAAGGTCTTCATGACATTGGGGTGTTGGGATAGCTTTCTTGTCTGTTGTGTTTGTTTTATGCATTAGACGCTAATCTGCCTTGGTTTCACACACCATGGTTCCTGGTGTCTTATGCGATAGCAAAAATCAGTGCTCCAAAAATGGAAAATTGTATTAGGATTGCATTTCATGATCAATTATGTTGCATTACATCCATAACTAACATATGACCTATAATTTTGGTTGTGGAAACATTCACCTTCCATCCCCTCTTCTTCTCAGGATACCTATGGTTCTTGACAAGTGTAGTTTCACACCCATCTTCCCTTGATTTTGTAATGATTACAGGGAAAGTACTTGCCATTAAACCAAAAATACACCTACCATCCTCCCTCATTACTATGCACACCCTTATTTACACTCATGTTCATGATGCATTTCATTTCATGTTAGGCCATCTCACTCATATACCACACACCTTTATTTTGTATAAGCTAAAGAAAGAATGATCACCGATAAATTCAACCTACTACCCACATCCACATTGAATTTCATTTATCTATTATTGTTTAATTGCATCTCATCCCATATTCTAGGTTCATTGCATTTCATCCCATGTTTATTGTCAAATTAGTCATAATTGGTTATTCTAAGCATCTTTTCCTCCATTGTTTTCATTATTGTCATCCACCTCACATCTCAATCCAATCCTCATCCATTCAATCTAACACAAATCATCTAATCACATCCTTGGTCATGTTCCTAGCCTTGATGCAAGCCTTGATTCAATCATCATCATTACTGGGATATATCCTTCCCTATCCTTTGGTGTTGTTTTGGGATGTATCCTTCCCTTATCAACAACACTTTCATCATCATCATCATCATCGAGATGTATCCTTCCCTAATCAACAACACTTTCATCATCATTGAGATATATCCTTCCATATCCTTGTGTTTTTTTTAGGATATATCATTCCCTCATCGACATCACTCCATCCATCATCAATTCATTTTGGGCTTGTAGCTTAATTGGGGCAACATCACATTTGTCCTTGAATCCATTTATGTTTGCTTTCATCTCTTCATCTTATGTCATCCTCTCTTATCTATCATTTTACATCATCTTCCCCATCTACTCTCTCATCACCTCATCCATTTCAAGAGAACACCCGTGTTCTCTTGAACCCACATGTCCTCTCGAGGGGGAATCCTCCATCCCTAATCTTCATCTTCACCCTCATCATCCTTCTTCCTAGTCACTCCTTTGAATGACTAGGGCATCTTTTAAAATCTAACCATCTTCTTCTTGGTCCTATCTTTTAATCTTCTTTGAAATGATGCTACTTCATAGCACCATCTCAAAGAGGGGCAAAATGTAGACATCCAAATTTGACCACCCCCATATGGTCAAATCTATCTCTTTTATTCACCTATTTCATCGATATTAATTAAATGATTTATTTAATTAATATTTCACCTTTTTCCTAAGGTTTCTAAAGTATTTAATTTAATAATTAAATACTTTACCTTTCATCCTTTCCTCTCTAAATTAAATAAATATATCAATTTATTTAATTTAGTCATTTAGCCCTTTTGAATTTAAATCAATTTTAAATTCCCTCTTTTCTCTCTCCTTGTCACATCCTCTATAATCCTCTTCTAATCTGGATTAGTCTAATTAATCCATGATTAAGATGTGCACACCTTTAATCAGGATTAATGTCACATCCTCCATTTTGGCCACTTGTAACTAATCCTTCATTAGTCTTCTTAATCAGTTGTTTGCACAACCTTAATCTAATCCTCTTTCCATCTTTGATATGTCCTCCAAGTCAGCCTTTCGTAAGTACTTTCTTTATTTTGCATTGAACTCTTCCCCATGTGAATTAAAAATTTGCATTTATTCATTCAATGCTCCCCTCTTCCCCATGAAGGTAAATTCTAAATCCTCTCATAAGTCACATCACTCACATGGGACAAGGACCTCCTTTATGAGGACCTTGTCTTATCCCAAAGGTACTTCCAATCATGTGAATTAAAAATTCACATCTATTCCCCCAACAACTTCTCTCTTCCACATGGCAAGATGTGAGGGCTTGGCAGACCTCAACTCACCACAACCCTCCATCTTGCCCATGTTGGCTAAATATTAGCCATTTATTACTCTAGAGAATTTTCCCCTAAAATAGAGGATTTGGTCTCATTTTTCTCATTCATAACACACATTCACAATTCAAGAACTCAAGCACTCTCAAGCTCAAGAATTCAATCACTTACATTCAACCTCCATTGTTTCACATCAAACTTCCATTGTATGCATTTTCACTTGCTTATCCAAATACTCAAATCTCTTATTGCATAGAATTTTGACTCATTTTCCATTAAGGAACACACATCCAATCTACATAAAAGGGCCAACCGAAAGGATCACTTAGACAAGGTATATCTCATGTTTTAATCTTTTTTTTGTTCAGGTTAAACTAGGTTTATCTTGAGGTGGTGTTGTGTGTGTTTCTCCTCTGCATTTATTTGTTTTTTTCACATTTTAGGGTAGGAAATCACATTGCACATAGTTACAAAAACAAATGATCATCTTGCTTATAGTTAAACCACTTGATCCTACCAAGCCTTTACCCCCCACCTTTAAACCAAATGCTTATTGTCATTTTCATTGCCAAAATGGACATGAAAAATAACAGTGTAAGCATCTTAAACACCTAGTGCAAGACCTCATTGATTCTGGTTGTCTATCCATTATGGGTGTCAATGATTAGGGAAATAAGTCTGTTGCCCCCACCAATCGAAATTTTCAAATATTTACCAAGCCAATGCCTAAACACAATATTTCATTTGTCAAAGCTAGTGAACCTTCAAACACTAATGTGATGAATGTCGATACACATGATCAACAACATGATCTTACTCCAAATGTTACCCATGTTAATCCTATGGATGAAATGGTGGGTACAGTAGACGTTATTCCTCATAAGGGACAAACTAAGAAATATCTTTATGTCAACTTTTCTCCTCAAGATATACTTAAAAATATTCTTGATGGTCCTCTTTACATAGCTAGGTGAATCTACAATAAGCCCACAAATGGGATATTAATAGATCCCATCGGTGGCGAGAACGTAATCATGAATGAATTTTTAGTATTGCATGATCTTTATCAAGATGATACAATTGTACTCCCATTATAGATAGTTCCTAAAAAAGTGGATGTAACATTTTCTATCATTCCACAATCCATTTAGTTTTCGTTTGTGGCTAGGCCATCCTTGGCTTCACTCGATGAAAGTTATCACTTTAGTCATTCACAAATGTTTGAAGTTTTTGCTTGACAATGACATATTTATTGTTCACTACAATGGCTTTAATCCATTGTCTTCTAAAGGAAACTTTTTCTTGGAAGCCTTTTGGCTTGAACCCATGGAACCCATAACACCTGATAAAGACTTATTTTTCATTGCCTATCAAAAATTAAAAGCCAAAAGAATAGCTGAATTGTCTCTTCGCAACATGTCCCTATCAAATTTTGACACTTCAATCTTAGATGAGGCAATACTTCAACTTGAATCTAAACCTGTACAAACATTACAAGCTCTAGATCAACCCATGATAAATACTTCACCTTCATTGTATAAACAACCAAGGGATAATGAAACCAATCTCGTCATACTCCCTTGCATTAAACAAGTTTATAAAGCAAAAAAGAAAGTGATTGACCCATCTACTTCGGTTCCTTTTATTCCTACCTCTTAGGAAGAAAAGGAGCTTATGGTGGATCAAACTTCTCTTACACCCACACAGCTTCAAATAGAATCAAAAGAAACCAAGGTGCTAGGGAGTGTAGGCATTGATGTAATCTCCTTGCCTGTCAATTACATGAAGAAGAAAACAAAGATAATCATAATCCACATTCGATAGAAGAAATACATGACAAACCTCCTCCTCCTGATCCACTACATGCCAGTCCAATACAACAATCAAAACAAGAGATACACTCTCCTTCAAGGATAGTCATCCGTCCTCCTGTTGTGATCAACTTGGATGATGCTAAGGAAACAACAAAGACCAACGATGAAATACATGATTAATTAAATACATTTTTTTCCTTGTCGATGAGCTTCACTGAGATATCTCCTATGTAGAGTGATGAGCCTAGAACTTCACCTACTATGGCCCTTTCTCTTGTCCCTCTAGCTAGTTGTTCACCTTTTGACCATGATTGGGAAGTGGATGACTTATTAGATGGTTGAATTGCATTCACCTTAGTGGCTTTGTAGATTTTCCTTTTCTTTTTATTTTCTTTAGTATGATTGCATGTGTGTAATGTGATCCCCCGTGATGTGTTGTTTGATGTTCTCTCTCTCTCTTTGTGTAATTCCTCTATTTGTACCTTAATTCTTCTATATGTCATACAATGCTTTTTCATTTCACTTTCTATGTTTTTCTTTTGGGGATGACACAAAGCATTGAGATGTCCTATGTCTCTTCCATGTTGACCCAAAAGGTCTTTCCATTTTCTTTTTCACCTTTTGTTTGTGTTTTCCTTTTGGGGATGATGCAAAGCATTGAGACATCCTCTATCTCTTCTGTGTTGACCCAAAAGGTCCCTTTTCCTTTTTATTTTTCTTTTCTTGTGTTTCTCCTTTTGGGGATGATGTAAAGGCACAGACCAAAATGTCTCCTTCATGTTGACCCAAAATGCTTTTCATTTTCATTTTTCCTTTTACTTTTTTCTTTTTGCTTTTGTTTTGTGTTTTCCTTTTGGGGATGATGCAAAGCATTGAGATGCCCTATGTCTCTTCCATGTTGACCCAAAAAAGGCTCTTTTTCTTTTGTTTTCACTCTCTTTGTGTCATTATTCTAGTTCTATGTATTCGAGGAATAATGACAGTTCTGAGCTCTTTAATCAAAACATTGCAGCAAAGAACATACTAACCATAAATCCATAGATCCCTTATGTGTTTGGTGTTTTCCTTTTTGGGGGAAACCCCTCTTTCTTTCTTTTTCTTTTTTTTGCATGACACAAACCTTACTTCAAAACATGACTTGCCATAGGGCTTTTTGAGTTGGATCTCATGTCTTCCTTTTTTTTTGCATTTTTCATTTGCTACTTTAAAGTAATTGCTCATAGAACGTTGTGTAACAATTTCTTTAAAGTGGGGGCATACATTGGCATTATTCATTTTACATTTTTCTTTTTTATTGGTTCTTAGTGTAGCCTTGTTACTTCATACGATGCATTTTTCACTTTTTGGATGACATCGAGTATGATTTCCTTCTTGAGCATGATCTATCTTAGCATATTACATTCCTCTTAGTGACCTGATGCAACACACTGTATCCCCTAAGTTGTGAATATTCTATTCTGATTGGTCCTCTTTTGGAGACATTAGACACAATGTTCCCTAAGTCATAGACCTCACATGAACTAAATAGGACTCTTTAGAACATTTTTTCATTTTTCATTTTGTATTTGTTATATGGCCACCTTGCATAACTCAACTTGCATGTTTGTCGTGCCATCACATTTGTTCATGAGTTCTAAGCATACAAAGCTTTGCTTGTCTCATGAAGCACGAAATGATATTTTCCTTTGTGGCATCTTATTAAAGTTATTAGGAGGTATAAATTTGGTATGGTTAAGGGGGAAGCCCATTCTAAGGCATGAATTTCCCCATAGCCACCTGCATGTTTTTGAGTACATACCAGTCATGATTGTATGTTTCTCACCTTTTGGACCTTCTCACCTGGCAGAAAACCATGAGTTTCATTGCCTTAGAGTGAGTATGTATTTTTTTTCAGACAAACAACTTAGATCTGATCCACAACAAGCTAGACAAATGATCAAAGCTTGATCTGACTCCTTTTCTCTTTCTTTTTCTCTCTTTTTCATCATCACTTTCATGTGTGTTCCTTTGTTCTTATGTCTAGTTTTCCATGGGATCTTCATCCTAGGGGCTTGATCATCCCTCTTGATCATTTTTGTCTCATCTTGCTAACATAAGTATATTTGGATGCATCTTGATATGCATGGATACTTTAGTGTGATTTTGAAGCAAGTTCATCCTCTCACTAAAGTGGGGGCTAAATCTACCATAGAAAAAAGGATCTTTGGACATTTTCACAGTCATTTAGGTCTTTTTCCTATGATTGTTGGCCTAATTTTCTTAGATTTAATGTTGTAATGTGACCCACACATTCACATTATGTCTTGAATCTTTTAATTATTAATACTTTATGATGTCTTGTAAAGGTGTTGTAAGGTGTTGTAATACATTTTCACACTTTTCTACACTCCTCTTATTATAATTCATCTAAATATCTCCTTTTTATCACATACCAAGTCTTATTTTAAAAGTGTTGTAAAGTCTTGCAACAAACTTTCACACTTTTCTAGGCTTGTCATCACTAATTACACCTTTCTTATGCTTTATTTGGCCCCTTTATGCATATGCAGGCTTTAATTAAGTGTATTTTTGAATATAAACCCGATAAACATTATTAAATACAACTTAATTCCTAACACCCATTCACATGCATTGAGTGGGACCCATTCACCATTAGGGGTGAATGTGTCCCTCTCTACACAAAAATCAAAATAAATTCAAATTAATAGCAGGTTTTTATTCCTAAAAACCTAAGGTCAGCCTGTGATGTATTTTCAAAAAATTAGAGCATAATTTTGTATAAATTTATCTTGTTGAACCTAAAGGATTTGTAAAGAAGGGAAAAGAACAATTGGTATGCAGATTAAAGAAAGCATTGTATGGTCTCAAATAGGCACCAAGGTCATGGTATGAGAAAATTGATAAATTCTTCTTACAACAAGGGTATGTCAAGAGTAAAAATGATCCAAATTTGTACTTAAAGAAAGATGAATATTGAAATGTTGTTTTGATTTCATTGTATGTGGATGACTTAATTATAATAGGAAGTGCTTTAGATTTGATTGATGAGATCAAAATAGAATTATTATATGCATTTGAAATAAAGTACCTTTGTAAAATGTACTATTATTTAGGAATTGAAGTATGGAGATGAGATAGTAAGATTGTGATTACTCAAAGAAAGTATGCAAAGAAATTGCTTCAAAGGTTCAATATACAAGATTGTAAAGCAATGTATACTCCATTAGAACAAAATGTTAATCTTTCTAGTGATAATGGTGCTACAGAAGTCAATGGGACTTTGTATAGGAAGATGGTGGGAAGTTTGAACTACTTGACCACTACAAGGCCTGATATTGCATATTTAATCAGTATACTTAACCAATTCATGGCTAAACCTCTTGAGCCTCATTGGAAAGTAGCAAAGAGAGTCATTTGATACCTACAGGCACCACAAATTATGACATTGAATATACTAACCATTTTAATGTTGAGTTGATAGGTTATTCAAATTTTGATTGGGCAGGTGATCCAGATGATCGTAAATCAACAACTGGTTATGATTTCAATATAGGATTAGGTGTTTTTCTTGGAGCAGCAAGAAGCAATCAATTGTTTCTTTATCATCTTTAGAAGTTGAGTACAAAGTATTATGTAGTGCTACTTGTGAAGGTGTTTGGCTAAGGTGAATTCTCGAAGATATGGAACAAAAGAAAGAAGGTCCAACCCCAATCAAGTTAGAAAACAATCCAGTTTATCATGTAAGATCAAAGCACATTGAAACTCAAAATCATTTTGTACGAGAGAAGATTTAGTATCAAGAGATAGAGCTACAATATTGTAACACAAATGATAATATGGCTGATGTATTTACTAAGCCATTGGGCAAGACAAAGTTTGTAGCAAATAGAGATATGTTAGGAGTCCAACATAATCCCATTATTCCTTAAGGGGGGTATTGGAATAAGTCAATAATGCATTTATGCATGTAGATGAGTCTGAGTCCCGAGTCTCCAACAAACTGTTTGATCTGTCCATTCATCCCAGTTGTTAGTTCGTTTGCTGTCAATAAAGTCCAATTTGTAGGAAGTGATTGAATATTTGAGAATCTATAAATATTTAATGTTTTTGACGACTAATACAAGAAAAGTGAGTTATGTTCAATACTCTATTCTACTGCTCTGTTTTATTGCTTTTCATCTTTTTGTTTGTTGATCTCTTCAATTTTTATCTGAAATTAAATTTTATGAAGAGATAATTTTTTTACAAAAAGTTTTATATATATTTGTATAAAGGGCTAGGTTAATTTAATAATATGTTTATATATATATGGTAATTTGGACCATTAAATAAATAAATTTTAGTTAATGGAATAATATATATTTTAGAAATATTATTAAAATGAGAATTGTAATAATGCATTTTAACAAGAGAAAAAAATTTCATTTATTCATTCCTTTCATTCAATTTGCATTTGCTACATCATATGTATGTCAATTTTGGAAGTTTGGCAGAGGCCCTTAAATTATAACTTCACATTTGCTAGTATAATATATATCATTAAACTCCTTCACTTTCATTTGTTATGATAATGTTATTTTATTTACTCCTCCTTTTATAATAATTTCAATTTTTTGTTAATATAATGTATCATGTTAATTAATATGTTGATTAAACTAAATTTATATAGTATTATAATAATTAAATATCACACAATATAAATACAATATAATTATACTTCTATTAATTATTAGAATCAATCATATAATATTAGTATGCTAATTATATTATTTATATTTGTTATAATACATTAATATATTATACATAATTTGTGATTGAAGATTTATATGCATTTCAAAATATGAAAATAAATAAACAAACAAAAAAAGAAAAAAGGAAAAAATAAGAGAGAATCAGGGAAAACTTTAGTGGTGAATCTTTGCCAATTGGCGAATTCCAGGAATCGGTCAACTCGAAATTGGCGAATTTCTCGCACCCACAGGGTATCCAAATCGCTTGGAATTTACAAAACATAGGTCCAATGCATGTTGATTCACCAATAATTTTTTTTATGAGGCATATTTAAGCAACAAATTTTCCATTTTCAAACTACACATTTCAAATGGACCAACTAATATTTTTTCCTGAATCCTAGAAGCATTTAATAAAAAACATCTACATATTCGCCAATACTATTAAAACAACATTGTATCAGGACCCATTTCACCAATTAAAATTTACAAATAGTTGCTTGTGAAGACTCATTTTGCCAATTAAAATTTATAAATGGTTGCTTATGAGGACCTATTTTGCCAATAACATTAAAAAATAATTAAATTTGAGGACACATTTTGCCTTGAAAATTACAACATATTCGCCAATATTTTAATATACCATTTAAAAATCTCACGAAATTCGCCAAATATGGAATCATGGATTGATATAAATACAATCAAAAGTTTCATTTATTCTTACACATTTTGTTTGGTTTTGAGGTTCTACTTCTCAATTTGGAAGTCAGCGAAAGCCGAAAACGTAGACTTAAAGGTGAGTGATCACTGATCATTTCTTCAAAGTGTTATTAGTTATAATAATAAGTTTTATTGATCTCTTTTCCATTCTTGCTTCAGTCTTAAAGATGATATTGAGTAGGGAATGAGATCTATATTATTATTCTCTATCCTTCTTAAACAAGAAGACATTTGTTTCTAGTTTTTTATTCGAAGTTAGAGATGAATATGTCGATTGAATCAGAGATTAAAATGTCGAGTGACTCGAGCAGCAACGATAAGGCTCCTACCACTCCTTAGGGTCAGGGTGGTGAAAATACTCTTTTCACTCCTCATGGTGTTGAAAATACTCCTACCGCTCCTCAGGGTGGTGAAACTACTCTTGCTACTCCTCACAGTCAGGGTGGTGAAAATACTCCTACCGCTCCTCGGGTTGTTCAAAATAGTCCTGCTGTCCCTAAATGTGGTGAAGATCAAGAGACTCGGAGGCCATCAAAACACCCAAAACTTAGACGTACCATACAATCTTACTTTGAAATTTCCAAAGCTTTTGATCGATCAGGTGAAGATGGAGCTACATCATCAACTCTTCCACCAAATATTGGTAGCATTCACAATACCTTAGCACCAGCGAAAGGTCAAGTTGAGATTGTCATTGATTTAAATCAAAATGTATCAAATTCAAATGGGGATGGCAATACCATAGAAGATGCTCCAAGGGATTCCCTAGTTAGCTAGAATGAGATAATTGAATTGGATAAGGCTGATGTTGGTAGCAAGAAAAGGAAGAAAAAACCAAAAAGGGGGCGTGAGTGGGAAATGAAAAGGAATTTTCAACTTGGTTGGTTGTCAAAGTACCCATTCATTGTAGCAATGGGGGAATCAGATGATATTGAAAAAGAAACGCATGCCAAATGTACAATTTGTACTTGGAAATTGGGAAAACCCAAGATGTTGCAGCTAAAGATTGACACTATAGAAAAGCATATCGATAAAGTTTATGAAAAAAATCATAGACGGAAAGGAACACTCAGTCTTACAATGGAAATCAAAGGAAGAATGTCTTCATATTAGGTATGTCGTGGATTATGAAAAGCATCAACAAAGCATGTCGAAGCTTGCTGCATGTAAAGGTACACTTGAGGCTCAATTTGGAAAAGCAATGGAAGGAGAAAATATATCAAAAACTATTCAGATGAGTGTTGTTTTTTATCTTTTTTCTAGAGGGCATCCTATGACAGACTACCTAGAATATTCTAGTTTATTATCTTTTTTGAATGTTCCTCACTATCCCTACAAACATTGGTCATTAAACATTGGATGGGAATGGGAAAAGTGTCTTGCTGCAATGGAAAATGAATATTTAAAGGAGAAATTAAGAGTCAAACTTCATTGCATTATCTTTAGATGAAATTACTACGGTAGAAAACACTTTTTGGGTCTGTATGCATTTGTATACTATACAACAACATGTTTTCCAAACTCATCTTCTCTATGTTCATAAAATGAAGGACAATTCAACATTGCATAATATATGATATTGCTATTAGGATTCAACCATGTAGTTTCGAGTCAAACTCATTGACCCATGTTCCATGAGTAGTGGTTCAACAAGAACCCATCTCTCATGATATCGAATGGTCCACTTACTGTACAAGCACGCTCAAGGAGTTTTCTCCAAGGTTAAGCCCACTCTAGGTGATGCTCACAGAGGTGAAGCACTAGTCTGTCCCGGGAGGTCACCCATCCCAGTACTGCTCCAGCTCAAGCACGCTTAACCAAGGAGTTTTCTCCAAGGTTAAGCCCACTTGAGTTGTTACCCCATTTTCAAAACCTTCAGCAAGTGTTGTTCCTTATGAACCATTCATAATAGAGCCCCTTTATCTCATCACTTATTCAATCAGTACAATGATATGGAGGTATTTTTTCCAGGTCAACTCAAGATACGGAATCCATAATAGCAATATCATCACCTTGACACCAGGGAAAATACCTCCTACTTATCAATTGATGAGCTAAAGGGGCTCTATTATGAATGGTTCATAAGGCACAACACTTTGCTGAAGGTTTTGCAATGGATAATAACTGCTGGCTTAACCTTGGAGAAAACTCCCTGGTTAAGCGCGCTTGAGCTGGAGCAGTACTGGGATGGGTGACCTCCCGGGACAGACCAGTGCTTCACCTCTATGAGCATCACCTAGATGCAATGAGTGCTAAGTGGACCATTTGATATCATGAGAGATGGGTTCTTGTTGAACTACTACTCGTGAAACATGGGTCAATGAGTTTGACTCGAAACTACACGGTTGAATCCTTATAGCAATATCATAATTTGACATGCTGTGGAAAAATACCTCCTACTTATCAATTGCATAATATATTTGAACTAGTCAAAAAATATTTGAATGAAATTGCAGGTATGGATGAGTTGACAACTACAAAACAGTTGGTGTGTGTATGATTGAGCTACAGTGATGCAATGTCAAAGGACCGGTGTTTGCACAAAGTTAAAAAATACTTGTGCACCATACATGCTTGGCATTCACTTCATGGCCCACAGAATAAATTTGGCATTCAAAATTGTAAGCGATTTTCCTATAGTATCAAAAGTTGAAAATCTAGTCTGTGAGATCCATGCATACTTTTGTTGAAGTCCCAAACATTTCACAGAATTTTAGAATTTTGCTGATGGAATAACACCAGGAAACAAGCTTCTCAAGGATGTTGATACTAGATGGATCTCCTTGCATGGACCATTGTAACGAGTTCTTTCAAAATATCAATCCTTAATTGGAGTGATGTACGAAAACCATGACACGGTAGACAAAGCTCCTCACCTCTTACATAGGTTAAGTGATATAGAGACACTCTTGACTTTAGCTAGTATTCTCCCTATGCTAGATGAAATGAACAGTCTTGTGAAGAAATCCCAAGATAGAGCTATGTATATTAATGAATATTCTAATCTGTGTAAACATACATGCTTGGCCCTCAATCATCTATAGCTAGATTTAACACAAGATGGCATAGATTATAACCTGTGGTGGAAAATTATTGATTTGAATGATCCTGATAATTATTTATAGTTTAATGGAAGAAGGAACTTATGTATCTATGTATGTGGATATGAGATACAAATGTACCGATGTAAGACTACCAGGCGCTCTAGTAGAGAAGGACCTATTAATGAGGAAGATTTTAAAGACATTGTTAAATTTGTTGGTGATAATTGGAAGGAAATTGCAAAATCTCTTTCCTCAGAGATTTGTGAAATATTCCCTCGAGATGAAATACTTGAAGCCATTAGTATTGTGTATCCTTAATTTTGGGAAAATCGAGATAACCCAAGATTTTTTCATGCTCAAGAAAAAATCTTGATCAAACAATTTTTGAAAACTGTAACAATCAATGAGTAGAAAATATAAGGAATTCTAAATGAAGATAAGCTAAGAAAGCAATGTAAGTAATTTTTGGTAGCTATTAAGGACCAGTATAAATCCATGGGAAAGGACAAGGATTTTGAACCAGGATCAATAAAAAGGGTTTGGACAAACTTAGGTCAGAGTGAAATATTACGGGATAAGATATTAAAATATTTCAAACTTGTTGATTTATGTCAAACAATGATATTGGGGTTGGTGGAGGATGAGAGAGTTTTTAGTACATTAGGGTTTTTAGAATCAAAGTTAAGAAAAAAACTAGACAAGAATTTGGAAAATTGCTTGAGGATGAAAAGAACTATGTATAATATCAAAAAATTTCCTTTTGAGGGCACTCGCAATTTGGAGGTCCACATGTGAAAGAAGAGGGACCAGTCTGTGCAACAATCCAATTCTAAAGGATGGTACTGGTGGCACTACCATGGGCAGTGAGACTGGGATAGATGACATTGACGAAAATGACATGGTGAATGTTTAATTTGAGACACATGCCAAAGAATGTGAAGAGAAGACTTAGAATCAAGAGCTTCAAGACGACTATTTTACTCTATCTAATGTTGAATGTTAGTTTCGGGACCCTAACTCCATTTGGGAAATGGAAGAGAATTAGAAGATTTTAGGTATTTATATTGCACTACAAGATTCATGAATCAGTTTCCATTGTTCCAAACTGTAGTTGATGATATTTTATATTGTATTGAATGAAAATTGAATTTGTGAATCATTCCACTTCATGATATTTTATTTTATATTGCACTTCATGAATCATATTCCAAACTTTAGTTGATGATATTTTATATTGTATTCCATGAAATTGTGATATTTTATATTTTATATTGTATTCCATGGCATTGAATTTGATATGTGTTTTTTCATCATTTTTAAAGAACAACACTTATCACTCAAATCATAAATTCCTATTGCATTTCCATTCACAAAATATTTGATAAATAACTCAAAGAATATTAATCCATTCCTTGAACAGAAGTTAACAGTTCAACATCCACAACTTATAAGCTAACAAAAGCTAACAATTCAACATAAATAACAGATAAACATCTCACAACAATGAAATTAACCAAAAATTTATCATTCCAATAATAGAAAATCCACTAGAAAAGTACTCAGTAAAAGCACAATAAATCCACACAGTACACACCATAACTCAAAGATTGTGCATACTTGAACTTCGCCATTTTCTTTCTATATTGAAATAACAAAAAAACAATAAAAATAGCAGAGTTTTTTTTGTCTTGATATCCTTTCCTTGAAGACAACTGTTTTAGAAATTAAAATAAAAAGTCTTTGAAGCATCAAGATAGCCAAATTAAATAAAATAACATAAAAACTAAAAAATAAACGTCACCAACTCCTTCGCTTTCCATATTTTACGCATCCTCCTCCAATAAATTCTCCCGTACCTTTAATCTTTGCCTGTATTCTTGGTACTTCTGACAATTGCGGTGATGTTTTTGCTCCTTGGTGTTGTAGTAATCTATAACCTGGTTCTCCATTTTCCCAAAGCCTTTTCGGAATCAAACAACATCTGAGATCTTCTCTCTTCTCCAAAATTATAATCCTTGAGGTGGATCTCCATTGCACCAAGTTTTGAGAAGGACTCCCATGTCACTATAGCAAGATCAGATATATCTTAATTGAATTTCTCTCTAAACTTCAAAGAGATCTCTCTTATATCTAGAATCCTTTCATCAAACACATCAGTAATTTCTGCTCCCACAATATGAAAATCTTTATTAATTTTTTCCAAAATTTCATAATATTTTTTAAGTGTGTTCTTAATTTCATTCACCATATTATCATATATATTCAATTTCCATTCTAATGAATCAAACCAGGAAGGGTCTAGCTCCTTAGGATTATTCAAAATTTTCTCACCAATTAATATCTTTGGATCCATAGAGTTCAATTCTTCCATTTGCTAAGAGAGCACATAGAGACTAGTTTGATCTTTTCTAACATCTTGAAGTTCTCCTACTAACTCCTTCCTCTTGTCAAGAACTCAAGTGTAAAACTACAAAGATTTATTTAGAAAGAAGATAGCCTCTTGAGATATTGTTTCGATCCCCTCATAAGAAGATCTATAATAGCTAAAATTATTTTTCATTTTCTCTATGGTGAACACATCAATTCTCTCTACCTGAGGCTGAGAACTTGAGGCTTCATCAAATGTAGGAGGAGTGGCCATGGAAGAAATAAAGTGACTCAATGCAAGGACTTGAGATTGTAGTTTTATATTTTCTTTCCTCTATTTTTTCACTCTTTTAATCAAGGAAATGACTGAATAATTGGCATGGTACATATCACCTTCCAGTGTTGTAGGCCCCATATCAACATGTGTGACTTTGTAGTCTGCCATTGTTATTTCATCTTCATTTAAATCCTTGACAGGGTCAAAAATTTCTAACATTTGATTTCTAGAAGTAGTAGCAGTCACCATCCTTGACATCCTCTTGGATTTCTTAGGTTTTGAAGAGCTTTGAAGTAAATTTGCAACTGTATCCACTCCAACTATCATTGTAGGGGTATACTCTCTCTTCTCCACTACTTTTTTCAGCCATCCTAGGGAGGCTACTACTAGACAAGAATCTTCTTTTCTAGTAATAGTTTCTTTAGGAGTGATAGGAGTGAAAGGTGGATTATCAGGCGAAGAAGAGGGCATTTTAGAGTCTTCAAACATAGGAGGAAATATATTATCTTTAGCAATTTGTTTAAAGATAGCTTCAGAATATACAACCACAGGTTTTTCTTGATTGGTATTCTTCTTAGGGGTAGGAGAAAGCGCACTATCTTGTTCATAGATTCTCTTCAACTTGAATATTTCTTGTGGCCTATCATCATCACCTCTTGACTGATAATTTGTACTAGACGACCTAACATAGGGTTTCCCCGATGATACACTTGCAGCAGATGCTTGCGTAGACCCCTGTTCATTCTTCTGTGATGATTTCAACCCCTAAATAGGACTAGAAAATTGATGCCATTTCCGATCCAACTAGTCCTGGGTTCTTTTAAGCACTGGGGCATCACACACCCTCATATCTGAAATTTCACTTTGGTTCCCATCAACCCTAGGGTGGGATTTATCAAGCTATTTTTCATATCTAGGATCTAAGATTATTTAATCCTCAGCTACATTTTTCAGGAATGTCAAATTGAAGACCAAAAGTCTATCTTTTTTAGCATTAGCCTCATATAATTTCTTCTCAAAACTTCATTCTCACCGACACAATCTTCCCAAAAATATTCGATAGATGGGTGATGTTGATATGAGCTCCCTCCATAGAGATTCTGCTTCACAAAACCCTTACTGCCAAAATTAGCTCTCATAGACAAATTTTGGAGGTTATATTCCTTGAGAAGTCCTTCAACTCCCCTGGCCATCTGGTTTGTTTTGCACAAAATGGAAGGGTCTCCAATGGGAAGGAATACCCTATTTTCCCCATGTTCGTATACTTAATCTTAACCATTTCCATTTGTTGAAAAACTTCTAGAAATATCATCAAATCTTTAGGATACTGAGGTAATTTCAATGGGGCTTTCTCAGAACCCCCTATTCTTAGATAGGAAAACTTATCAAATTGGATATAAAAACTCCCATATTTTGATACAATAGAAATGGATTCAAGGGAAAGGTGCATTTTTGGATTTCCATCCAGCTTCCTCATGGCCTTCGTTAAAAATGCATCATTAACACAACAAAAATCATCCATTCCAAATTGTTTAGTGAACTGAGGAAAGCATTTATAAATAGGAATATCATAAGTTGGGGTTCCTTGTGGCTCCATCCCTGGCCAAAAGGACCTCTGACTACCTACAATGTAGGTCAGGCAAGAACACATACAAAAAGTAGTAGTCTTATGGAAATTAATTAATTGCTCATTCAAATGGAAGCAAATAACTTCAGCCCAGTCAATGAAAATGTTCTCATTAAAAATTTTCAAGATAAACTGATAGATCCAATCCTCAAATAACTCAACATGTGCATTCCCAACAACACGATGCAATAAAGCAATAGAATCTACAATTTCTCCCTTAAAATGCAATATTTTAAGTTTATTTGGTAGTTGTGACTTACCTTTCCTTTTAGTCTTCAGCCAAGTTTTGGGCATGAAGTTCTTACACCAGTCTTTATTCACTTTGAAAAATTCACTTTCCACTGCGACAGACATGTCTTCTAGAGGTTCCGTTTCTGGAATCCCCAGTGCTCAAGAAACAACTTTAGGAGAAATTTCTACAATTATAGTCCCATTTGCGGCTTTGATTTCTTGTGTCTACAAAATGTACCTTCTCACACATGCACTTATCAGGTCCACACCCAACACAGCTTCTAAAAACCCTCCAGCCTAAGCTAGCCTACTTTCTAAGAGTTTTATATCCACCTCAAACTTTTCGTCCCTCTCTAGGTGCTCCCAAAATTCTTCTAACTTAAAAGGTCCGAGCTCTGTATCCCTTAGGTTGACCATACGTTCACTTTGCATGAGTGAAAAATGAAAATTCGTGGAGAAAGAATGTTTGCACCTCCAAAGTACTGGCCTTTGCAAAGAATGAGAATGTACGCTAAATGTCTGAGTAAAAAGAATGTTTGCACTTGAGAAGTATTGGCCTTGCCAAAGAATGAGAATGTAGGTTACATGTCTAAGTAAAACTTCACTAGGCACTTATGTCGTTATTTTTTATAGGACATGCATTGAATGGGGAATTCAATTTCATTCCTCAAAAAGATAGCCTTGAAACATGCATGCTTTTGGAAATTACATAAAAGACAACTCTAGTTTAGTCTGTACATAAGTCCATAATGTCGTGTGGTTGCTGAAACTAGGAACCTTAGAACCAAATTCTGAAGTTTCATATTTTTCAAAACCTTCAACCCACTGACTACAAAGATGACCAAGAAACTAGAAAGACTTGCAAGTTTGCAACTCAACAAAGTGAATGAACTTAGGGAATTGGGAAGTTATGAAAATTCAGAACTCTACAACAAGGTAATAAATTATAAAACTCTAATGACTAGCGACCGATAAGGTTATAAATTATAAATCTCTGAGGACTAGCGACTAAGGTTAGGAAAAGCACCAAAATTGTGACTTTGAGTGATAGTAACCACAACATGTCATTAATATTATGTCATTATGCATTGATGTATGTTTTAATTCTGGATCTAGTTTAATGAACTAGTTAAAGTACCTTGATTAAAGCATGAATTCATATAAATGTTTAGTGGATCTAATAAGTAGTACTAGTCATGGAGATTGAGTATTGATCGATGAATTGTAATGATATTTAACTAAGATTATGGATGCCTAGAATTAAATTCACCTTATAGTTCATATTTTAATTGTGTTAAAAGTAAAACTTGAACATGTACTTAGCGATTAATCACTCAGCTCAATGCTTAATAACATATTAGCAATAGTCTTAGTAGCATATACAACAATGAACATCAACAATAATTTGAAATGTATCTAGTAGTTGAAACCACTATCAGACTTTTTCTTCAAATGACAAAATAAATAATACATATAATTATTAATTAACATCGACACATTACTGAAGTTTGAGTTGGAACAAAGAAAACTCTACACAGAGTTGAGTTGGAACTTGGAAACCTATATTAAATCAAAAATAAAATCACTGCAACAAGCTCTCTAGCAACTTCCATTGTTCTGGTGGTGGAATTGTTATTTGTTCTAATTGATGTTGTTTCACTTGAAGATTTGTTAACAATTCATCATTCAAATTGGAACCTATCTTGCATTCTTCAGTCAATTTTACATTCAAGATTAGCAATGGTTTGATGGAATCCAAGTAGTTCACCACATATGGGTTCTAAGGAAACTGGCCCAAATCAATCTTCATTGCATCCTCCATCTTCTTTCTGAAATCATTGTTTCCAATGAATCTCTCATTTATCTCAAAAGCCTCTAGCAAACCAAGTTCTATGAAGTTCCTTACCTTTTCATCCACCTTGATCTTCTCTGCAACCAAATTCAAATATTCCTTTGTTTCATGCATACTAAAACACTTTACAATGATAGATGACAACGTCATTGATGTAGCAAGCCAATTAGTAATCCCTTTTGATTTCAAAACATTGTCACTAGCTTTGTAGACTATTTGTTGAATTTCTTTTGTAGATTTCTCTAATGCTAAGACATTTTTGTTGTCCACTAAATATTTGTTGAGCTTCTTATGATGTTGTCTAATAGCATCAATCAATTGAAATGTGCCACACAAATGATCAATCCTCTGCATTATTTCATCTCAGATATTTTGTTTCATATGGCTCATTGTCTCTCTACAAAATGCAAATAACTTATTTTGTCAAGTATCAATTTCATTTTTTGCTTCCATCACCTCTGCCACCAATCTTTCATTTATTTTTCTCTCCTCCAATTTTTCTTCCCACTATGCATTTCCATTCTCAATGCTTACTCTTATTTTTTCTGAAGTGTATTTTTCCTCATCATATTTCTTGTTGCTCTCATCTATCCTTTTCTTGAGTTCATTCATTGAAGTCTCATTCTGCTTATCCTCTTTGCTTGTTGATGCAGAGGTAGATTTTTTTATTCTTTTTTCTAATTCATTCCTCTTGTTATTTGCTACTTTCCTCTTTGCTTTCTCATTTGCTAGGTCTACCTGTAACTTTTCAATTTGAGTCTACAACCTTTTTTTCTCTCTATCTTGCTTTAGCAATGATGTGTACACCAATTCATTTTTCTTCTTTGATACATTAATTTTATTAGTATTTCTGAGTCTAGAAAAATCCAATTGAATATTGTTCACCTGGAATTCAGATTGAGCCTTCTGATTTTCTAGTTTTTCTTGAACTATGGGAACAAGAAATGTGTACTCCATGATTTCTTTATTTGTGTCAAATGTGGGTAATACCATGGTTGTGGCAAGCTCTGAAGTTACAATAGATGCACTCTCCATTAGTTGCTTCTTTTCCTTTTTATTCATGTTTGATTTCTTTTTAAATTCTTCAATTTAATAAAAACCTAGGGACATAGGAATAATGGAATCCTTGAATGGCGAAGGAACAGGAGTAGTAGTACTTGTAGTTGCCAATGATTTCCTAGCTAGATTAACTGGCACTAGGGGGGTGCCTGGAAATAACTCCTTTGTGGTGGATCTATTGGTAGTGTGACTTGGCCCTGTCAAAATCCTTTGCCTCTTTTGTATGCCTTGATCAGCTGGTGTTTATGTGCTATATTGTATTGTTGTCCTCTTGTGTGTAGTTTTTGTTGTACACATGTTGACCACTACTAGTACTACTACCCATACCATCGCCACTAGAGGTAGTGCTAGTTGCACTAAGCTCTCCACCATGGGCATGTCCTAGTTGTGATTTTGTCTGACCATGAGGATGAGGATTTGAAGTTCTAACAAATTGTCTTGTATGCCCTAGGTCTACTTTTTCACCTCCAATCCCAAGGCCAGAAAAATCACTTGCTTTTCTATGCTCTACATCTATTACCATCCAAGGGCCTTGTCTTTGGGATCCCAAAGGACCACCTTCATAACCCATTTTTTTAGCTATGGATGCTCCAGTAGTATATGCTTCTTTTGTGGTCTCACTTAAACCAAGTTTGAAATTGACATGGATTCCTTCTTCCCTATCATCCTTAGATTCATGATCACTTTCTTTATATTCTTGTTCATCTGGATGCTCTATATTCCACAATTTGCTAAACTCACTATCTTATTCATTATCTCCATACTCTGCAAGAGCTCCTGGTTCACCTAGCTCCTTCCTCATAGACCAAAAGGCAGTAATTTTTTATCGTGACCAATTTTTTTCTATAACTTCTTTCTCTAGAGAACCTATAATTTTTACTCTACTACATGGTTTAGCACTTTTTTGATAAAATTGTTCTACCTCCTGATTGTCTTTCGATGCAGTGCCATAATTTCTATTAACAATTGCTCAAAAGAAATACCATTCTCAGTAGCACTTTTCTCTATTGCAATTTTGACCTCATCCCAAGAATCCTTGTTTCTCAATTTTTTGAGGAAGGGTTTACTTTCATGTTGAATTCTATTTGCAGCATTCTTATTGAGCACAATCATTGATTTAATGGTGTCACATGGATCATACTACCAGTGACAGATAGCATCAAAATATAAAAAATTCAAATATTATGTGCCACACTAAATGATTTTGTCTCTAATGTGATCCTTCCACATGAAAAAGGTAAAGAAGGAAATAAGGTCTTCTTTTGCTGACTAGTAAAGTGTAGTTCATCAGTACTCTACATCTACCTTACATATTCCAAAGAAAAAACCCTTTATGTCACATGTATTGGAATTTTGTATGGTTGTACTCCCGATCCATAAAATCTTAGCACAATATATTCTTCCATTAAGTACCAATCAATCAATTGTATTTCTTTCCCTAGTTGAATGCAGTTTCTACATGACATAGGAAATCTAGGCATTGGAGTATTTGTAATTACTTGATGCAATGGAGTCAAAAAGTAGTCTACAAAATGACTATAGTTCCTTCGAGAATCATGCATCCTTATAATAGTGGTCCATTCATATACTGGAGCCATTTTCTTTTCCTCAGGATTACTATAGGGTTAAATCTGAAGCTTGTTGGTTTGGAACATTCCTCTGAATTTCAATAGAAAATATAGCACAGGTAGGTTGTGAACCTAAATGGCTTGGTGGAACCTCCTTTAATCATTAAAAAATTTTTATGCATGGATTCTACAATGTGCTCAATAAATTTATATTTGACATGTTGAACACCATAGTGGATATTATACACCATTTCAAGGAGGCATGCACCTACTTCCAAATTGCTATCTAGTCCAAGGAAAAATGATAGCATGGAAATAGTATCCTATACCCATGGTTTAAAAATTGCCAAATCATAAGGAGGCTTATGATCACCTTTCAATTTGTTTCTATCCTAAACTATTCTATTTAAGAAATATTTTTTTTCCATTTCATCCATTGCTTCATAATCACTAGCAGGCTTTTCTAGGTCAATTTGGACATTTCCAAATTCTTTGCCTTCGGTTGTAAATGTAAACCCAAACAATTTTCTAAGTTCTTGTGCATTAATGGATAAAAATTCTTCTTTTCTATCTTTATTAACAATTTCTCTTTTGTTATCATCATAATTTTGGGCACAGACCATGATAAATTCAAGGCAAGGGAAAACCTCATGTAACATCATGCGCACTAATCTAGTTACCCACAGTGCACTGATACTATTAACTTGCATTTTCTTTAAGGCCTTATTCTCAGATGAAAATCTAAGTTCTGAGGTATGCCTACCATAGGTTTCATGATCATAAATATCATGGTATTCATTAGTGAAACCTAGGGTTTTAAGCAATTTTGCATAATGTATTTTTTTTATCAGACGTTGCTCTAGTGGTACTGCTGGTAGACATGCTTATACAATGTGAAACTGTGAATTCCCTATTAGTCCTTAATTTTTCTTAATTCTTAAGTCTCTTAGGACTAAACCAAAACTTCAAAGTTTGAAAAAATAATATTTTAAGAAATGTTAAATGATGAAACATAGCCAAAGGAATTCTTTCACTTACCTGACTTTTGATTCTTGGAAAGATTAATGTCTATAGTTGTGGAAACTAGGTTTCTAGAATGGATTTTTCGGAAGTGGAACTATGGAACCGAGAATAGGGTGGTTCCACGGTGCACTAAAATGAGCAAACTAAAGACTAAAATCTCCCTGTGTTCTGACCCTCTCACTTAAAAATAAAATAACTTAGCAGTGTAAATTGAAAGTGATTTTTTCAGTCCTGTATTGACAACAAATTCTAAAGAATCTAAATCATTGATCTTTGTAAATCTAATAGTTATAGGGTAGAAATTTAGGTTCGCAACCCTATCACTTCGTGCATTTCATTCTGAAATGCAACTACAACCATACATCAAATGTTCATCGAATGGTTGAGTAATTTATGATATATATTATAAATAGCAAACATAATTTTTAAAGTTTTTTTCAACCTTTAATGCACTAGAATTCACATCAACACCTTTATAAAATGAGTTACAATTTCACATAATCACATTAATAGGACAACCATTTATTTTTATTACAATGAATGACAATTGTCAATTTCACATTATTACATAGTACAAATACAAATGTAAGTGCAAGCACGAAGCTTCTACCATGGTCTCTAAGTCTTGAATCTCTGTCATCTAAAAATAAATGCATGGAGGGGGGCCACCGCCAATCATGGTTTCTAAAAATATATGCATTGGGAAAGTGGGAAAAATCAAATGGGGGAAATTGGAGCTATTAAAGATACAAAAAGTACTTATCCCCTTTGAAAATTAGATTCATGCAGAGGATGAGGGGTTGTAAAACTACTTCCATCTTCTGCTTGCTACTTCCATGCACTTGGAGAGAACTTATCTCAATCATAGCTCCCCATCCTGGCTCAAAACCTGTTTGAGAAGTCTAGTCAACCAAATCAAATTCTTTCCAATTCTACCCATTCTGAACTTGAAGGAAATTGGTCTTTTACTCTGTAACTACATAACTGCAAGAAGGGGAATTTAGAGTATCCCCAATAATACCAGATCATCTTCTTCCTAAATCCTTATGAACCCTACAAAATGAAAACCCTC
The DNA here is from genome assembly GCA_007258455.2 of Sequoia sempervirens. Taxonomy (NCBI): domain Eukaryota; kingdom Viridiplantae; phylum Streptophyta; class Pinopsida; order Cupressales; family Cupressaceae; genus Sequoia; species Sequoia sempervirens. Next base: position 405,454,172 of record VDFB02193867.1, read on the forward strand.
ATGACATTTCAAACATTGCACTCGAGAATCAATAGGATAGCCTTTAGCCTTCAATGAATTATTTAGTTGTGCTCACTATCCTTATTTATGGGCCAACATTGCTGCCAATAGTGCCACTACCAGCCTAGCCCATGTGTACACCTCACATGTGTCATGTGTGAGGTTGGATTACCATAGTGATAATCATGATTTGCATAAACAAAAGAACCAACTTAATTGATTTGAATACTTAACTTTAGCATTTGTATTTCTTTTTGTTTTACTTTTAAATTTTAAATCTGCATGTAATTATTTCATAAATAGATAATTTCTTAGAGGAAAAAAATTTGATATGAATAGATTCATCAATTGCTTTTTTGTGATTTTCAATAGCACACTTGCTATGATTTCATCAATTCCTTTTTCATAGCACAAACATTTATTTTATTGCAACTCAATGACAATGTCACACTATTACATAGTACAAATACAAATGTAAGTGCAAGCACCAAGCTTCTAGTGGACCGCTGCTAAAAACATAAATGTAATACATGTTTGTCTAAAAATAATGGGACTTTTTGAGTCAACCATGGGCTCTGAAAATAAATGCATGGGACTTCCCGGATCAGGCAATAGCTTTGAAAATAAATGCATAGAGAAAAGGGGGCCAAAATGGGATTTGTGAAGATACAAAATGTACTTATCCCCTTTGAAAATCAAAGTCATGCAGAAGATGAGGGGTTGTAAAATGCTCCCATCTTTTACTTGCAACTTCTATGCACTAGGAATAGTAGTTATGCCCATCATAGCACCTCTCCTGGTTCAAAAACTGTCTAAGAAGTCAGGTGAACCAAATCAACTTCTTTCTAATTCCACCCATTCTAAACTCGAAGCATGAATGAAATTGGTCGTTGACTCTATGACTACATAACTGTAGGTAGGAGAGTTTAGAGTATCCCCAATGATGCCACATGATCTTCTTGTTGAATCCTTATTAACCCTACAAAATGAAAACCCTTATGACAATTCAACATTGCACTCAATAGTAAGGTCTTTAGCCTTCAACAAATGATTTTAGTTGTGCTCACTAATCACTATTCTTATTTAGTTATATCTAGGCCAATAATGTTGCCAATAGTGCCACTACCAGCATGGTTCCTATGTACACCTCACACCTATCATGTGTGCACTGTGAGGTTACATATATCGTATAATCATGATTCATAATGGCAATTCATGCAAAACAAAAAGCCAACTTAATTGATTTGTGCTACAGTAACTTAAGCCTTACATGTACAATTAAAATGTTTAATTTGATTGATGTTTGGATGCACACAAACTATAGCTCAAGCCTTACATGTACAATTAAAATATTTAATTTTATTGACATCTGGCTGCACACAAACTATACCTCAAGCTAACAAGTGACAAGCTATTAAAATCGCTAGACTCCAGTGTCACTCGAACGATATGAATTCTAAAAATTTGAAATAATTACAAATATTGTTACATTAAAGCTATGATCCATGAGTTGTCCAATCAATTGCTTCAGATGCTCATAATGCATTAATCACCATGAGTAGTACAACTACCACATGTTCTTCAAAAAGATTGAGAATTTCAATTAAATAAAATGTAATATGCCAAGTCATTGAAAAGAGAGAAATGAGCCTTGTTCTTGCCATGTATCCACATCTAACGGTTCTAGTGTTATTCTGGAGGTTTCAATTCTCAATTCTATTGCTTTAGAGATTTACGTGCGGAATGCACCTACAATTGTCCATCAAAAATTCATCAAATGGCCGTGGTTAGATTGATTTGCAACATCCTTTGTGTAAAACGTTCTTAAGTTTTTAAGCATTGGTCCTACATTCTTCCTAGGTGGTCCCTCTTTTAAAACAAACTTAATGCATGTGCATATTTCTGCCACTTAAGTTCTTTTATCACTTATCACAAAAATCCAACCCGTCGGATTCATTACCACAATGATGACCCTTGATCTATCCACATGTCCACATCTAATGATTCTAGTGTTATTCCAGAGGTTTCCATTCACAAATTTAGTGCTTGAAAAATATACTTCCAGAATGCAACTACAATTGTCTATCAAAAATTCGTCGAATGGTCTTGGTCCATAATGTCACGTGGTCACTAAAATTTGGAACCTTCAAACCAAAGTCTGAAGTTTCAAATTTTTTGAAACTTCCAACCCACCGACTACAAAGATGACCAAGAAAGACTTGCAACTAAGTTACTAAGGTAGTAAGGTTAGCAAAAGTACCAAAACCTCAACTTTGGTGAATTAAAATGGAAAGGTGAGAAGCATGGTGCATTTATGGAGAAGGCTAACATTTGAAATGAGGTGTTATAATGACATTCACCTATCACCCTCAATGCTTCTTCAAGTTCGAGTGTAAGGATAATGGGATTGTATGCTTTCGGCAGGGGGTGATAGGTTGGAAGCTAGTGAAATAGAAAAGCAATGGAGGCCAGTTTCACCATGACATCATGGAGGAAGTTGGACCCCTTTGTGGGTAAATCGTTTGTACAAAGGTTGTGAGGTTTATTTCTCTACAAGGAAGAGTAGGTGGTGCAAGCAATTCAAATATTGTTGGGGGATGGATTCAAAAAATTGATAAATAGATTCAAAATGAATATGGATATCTATTCATTGGTCATGGCTTCAAGTTTAGACTTAGGAGAAGTGGTGAACGAGGTGAGGAGAGTAATGAAAACTCTGGTGCATAAATATTTTTTAGTGGACATAGAAAGAATTCTGCAATAGGCGATACTAGGAGTAGGGATGGTAAAAATAGATGGAATGGGTGGTGGGGGACCAGAGCTTGCGGATTTAAATCACCTCTTTATCAGAATTCTAGAAGGTTGCACTAATGATCAGTGGCAGGAAGGAGCCGAGCATGGGTGGAAAGCACTTAAAATCTTTGCTGAGCTAATGGCATTAGAGGAAACAATAGAAATCTAAAAGAAGTTTCCAGAGAGGAGATGCGCAAAATGAAGGGACTGTGTCCACGGAAGAAGCCAATTTAATTGTTAAAGGAGATACTGCCACTAGAGATGGGTGAGTCTTCAAAGAAGAATGAGTAATAATGGTTAACGTCAAGTGTAGTTTTCTATTTATTTTTTAGCCTCTGCTACAAAGGCATAGTTGTTTAGGGAAGTTCTGATACTCTGGTTTTTGAGCTAGTTATTCAACCTTTTTGGTAGTTTTTGGATGTTGCTAAGTTTGTAGAATTTGTATCTTTTTCTTTATAATTAATAAAATAAGCAAGTATCACCGATCAAATTTTTGGGTAGTTTTTGGATGTTGTGAACTTTATAGAATATGTATCTTTTGCTTTATAATTAATAAAATAGAAAAGTATCACTGATAAAAAAAACATTTTAAAATTTTTAAGCCTTGGTCCTACGTTCTTCCTAGGCAGTCCCTCTTTTAAAACAAACTTTATGCTATTGCTCATCTCCAAAATCCAACCCGTCGGGTTTATTACCACGATGATGACCCTTGATCTCACCATGCATCCACATCTAACAGTTCTACTGTTATTCTGGAGGTTTCAATTCGCAAATCTAGTGCTTGAGAGATATACTTCTAGAATGCAACTAAAGTTGTCCATAAAAAATTCATCAAACGGTCATGGTTAGATTGATGTGCCACATCCTTTCTATAAAACATTCTTAAGTTTTTAAGCCTTGGTCCTACGTTCTTTCTAGGTGGTCCCTCTTTTAAAAAAAACTTAGTGTATGTGCATATTTCTACCACTTAAGTTTTATCGCTCATCACCAAAATCCAACCCGTTGGATTAATTACCATGATGATGACCCTTGATCTTGCTACATATCCACATCTAATGGTTCTAGTGTTATTCCAGAGGTTTCCATTCGAAAATCTAGTGCTTGAGAGATATACTTCCAGAATGCAAGTATAGTTGTCCATTGAAAATTCATCGAATGATAGTGGATTTGCCACTAAATTTAATTGGACAATGAATTTTTTTATTAGTTTGATATTATGTTTAATTTTCCAATTTTTTTTTCTTAATCATTTGAAAATAGGTTAAATTTTCCAATGAATTTTATTTTTTTGTTTGAAAAGAAAAAATCGCCAACAAAATTATTTTTTCTAGTTTGAAAATAGGTTTAATTCGAAAATGGAAATATTTTTTTAGTTTGAAAATAGATTTTAATCGCCAATGAAAATATTTTAGTGGTTTTAAAAAAATTTCAATTTGCAAGGATTTTCCACAAACTTCTAGCGATTACAAAAGATTCGCCAATGGGGATTATTTTTTTCACAAAAAATGAAAAAAAATTCCCTCTAAAATTAATATTTTTTTCAGGAAGTATGAAAGATTCACTAGGCTTTTACAGCTTCTTTGAGGGGGGGGGTTTCTTAAAGTTTTCCTTGCAGAGAATATAATTTGAAATATGCTACAGGATAGAGTCTTGATAAAAAAGATGGAATGCACTTTGCTAGGGTTTTATCCTTTGTCTGTGTAACTTTCCTACCCTTGTTTTTTTTTGTTATACCTCACTTATCGCAATATTTTTAAGCCTCTCTTTATATGGCCTCAACTAGTTTCAACCTAGAAGTTCTTGTTGGTGTTGATGGTCTGGCGACTCTAAATCATGACCCCTCTTAACAAGCATCCTAGGAAATTTGCGTCAAAAGTATTCTATGAGGCATGTCTATTGAAACTCCAATGGATTTCTCTCTACCCATCTTTGAATTTGATAGTGCATGCAAATGGTTAGAGAACCATACTCTTATTGGTTACTTTGTGGGGATAACTCTACTTGAAAGCATGCTAAGGGAATGGATTGTCAAAACCTCACTAAGGGGTTTCTTCATTTTTGTAAATTCCTAAGGTCAATCATGCCTAGGCTAATCTTAAGCATGGCACATGGTATGTTTGGTCATATTTGTTTATATTTAAACCATGGACCTAAAAATTTTCCATCTTAAATGATAAAAAACTTTGTGGGCCTATATAGCTTGAATTTCTTTTCCTTGTTAGAATTTTGTGCATGTTATTGCCTCCTCTCTAGGGAAGGTTGTTTGCATTGATCCAAATTGTTTTTATCAAGCCCACCCTTAAAATGGGTCTATGTTAAGGTGGATTGGTCTAAATACTTGAAAAAGGTTATAAACATCCAAATTGGCAATCTACATCACTCTCAACTAGTGTTGTATTTAAATTTATCTAACAATTACTTTATATGTCATTCCTCTAAGCACAAAATTAAGGATTTCCATTTGGAAACACCTAGGATTAAGTATCCTCTACATTCTAGAGCCTCCTCATACTTTTGAGGCTACCACCTCAAAATTCAAAGATAAATGGACAACAATGACTCATTGAAGAGGAAAATCCACTTTTATTGGTGGTACCCAAAATAAATCTCAAGATTATTTAACTACTAATCAAGCACAACCTACTATTCTAACCCCATTTTAGAAGGGGAAGGAAGTTATGGTCACTTCAACTATCCTACCTTCTCATCCAAATTATTCTTAGATGCCTCAGCTAGCAACAATGTACTTTATAGCACCTTTTCAAACTTTTCGTGGTGTCATGTTACTATTAAATCTTGAGTTTGATGGTCATATCTCTAAGCTAGTGGTTTTTATTTTATCTATAAGGGATCACCATAGGGTTAAAACCCTCTTTAGACCCATAGAGCATTAAACCCTTTACTTTATTTCAATTTTTTCAATGACCTATTTGTGCATGTTCTCAATTATTCAAGTCGTGTCTTATGCCATTGACTTCATTCATAAACCAACCTCATTGTCTAGCTAAACCGATAATTATTCTACTTGAAATATTTACCTATTTCTAATGTTATGTGGGCTTCAAATATTAAAATTTTGTGCTATGTCTAAGTCCTATGTTTGAAATAATCTAAGTCTAATTTTCCATCAACCTAGTGAAGTCCCCTTCTTAAGTTGCATTTAGTTGCACGTGCATTCAAAACCTTTAAGTCATGATCGATATGTCCCACAATTTGCATTCTATTGGCTCGCTACCAACCCACACCAATAAAACAAGCAGCTAAAAGGTTGTGTGGGGTAGTAGGCATGTGGCGCATGCCCATCCTAGTGATGGGCCCTACAAGATTCAGAGGCAGTGGTGATTAAATGCCTGAGGATCCAAGAACTCCTATGAGATATCTTGGTTGAATCCTGGCTATTCCTTACTAGCCCGCAAGGGGCCCATATAAAGATTCAAATTCCTTGTGGGTTAGCGGGCAGCTATCACATGGCATAATCCACAATGTTCAAAGGATTTATTACAATGAGGAAATATTTTGTTGAAATATTTTTGGCAACTATAGAGGCTTCAAGGGTGAGAAACTAAAGTAATTTTTTGTGCACTAGTCATAAGGTATTGAGATGTTTTAATCTCATTTTTTCATCAGTAAAAGAGGTTAAGCACATGGGCATAGGATTGGAAACTTAAAGGGTGAGCATGTTAAGGTGTATGTACTTAATCTGGAGTCCCATTCCTTGCCAACCCACAACTATTGATAAAGTCCTAGCAATCTAATGCATGATAGTGGGATGATGACACATGGATATCACCAAGGATCATAAAGCATGATGGAGCCCTATGGACAGCAAAGAAGGTGTTCCACATGGCATAACCTCGTTGGCTCGATGTCGAGGTTAGCATAAATCAAGATTTCCAACATGTGTGACTCTATCTAAGTCATTCATCAATCCAACTAGATGCAAGATCAATGGGTGACATTCAAAGTTACCAATGGGGTAGATGGAGTCATTCTGGTTCATGCGAGCAAACAATAATGGTAGATATGACATCATAAAACCAATTTAATGGTTTTTTCACCATAAAAGAAAAAATTCAAGCATAATGTGAAATCATCAAAATACTTTAAAGCATTTGGAGACTTGTTGCAACATTTTTTTGAGCTTTGGGCTTCCACAATTAGGGTTTCCTAGCGTATATCAACTAGTAAATGAAAATTACCCTTTTTGCACTAAATTTTCTTATACATATTAACTTGTTTTCTTGATCCAAACATGTAAAGGAAATCAATATTGACCACATATTCACATAAAATAGTTACCCTTAAATTTTTTAATAATACTTTCCATTAAGGATCGGTTTTAAATTATTATAGCATAAATTATTTTTTATTTATTCTATTTTCATAATATTATCAAAATATATTCAAAAAAATTAATTTTAAATTGATTCTAGTAGTGGTGGAAATGAAATGTTCAATTGAACATACACGGGGTATAAATAAATAAATATATAATGAAAAATAAATATCGACATTGGACGCTGGATGTTGCTGGAAGATCTGAAATTAGGGTTCTCAACTGACACGATGGTGTGAGGCAGAAGTCGAGGCTTCTTGTCATGGGGGAGACCATATGCTCCCCCACTAAGGTTGGTTTTGTTGTAACAACCCCTGGCTCTTTGTTTATCTTCATTTTCTTCATCTTGTGTTTTTCTTGCCTTTGTGTGGCATATTTTTGTGTGTTTTCTCTCCCGCTAGGGTTTTTTTGGTGTGTCTCTTCAGCCCCTCCCTCCATTGATGGAGGGGGAACAGAGCATTCAAATCCAATCCCTAATTTAGGGATGAGTGGCCTTGCTGGTGAGTGCGCTAACCCAGTGCCAAAGACTTTCAAAGATTCCCTGGCTAATAGTGAGGTTACGGTTCCAGCAAAGGCTTGCTTTCTTCATGACACTCTTGGTAGGAATGGAGCAGTAGTAGGTAAGGCCTCACTTGATCCCCTTAAAAATATTTTCATTTCTCCTAATCAAGGATTAAAAGTAGTTATTTCACCAGAAAGAACTAGATTAACATATGTTGCTATTTTTTTTGTGGTCATGGACTCAAACAAGATCCTGCCCAAGAAGTTCATTGATGATTGGTTCATAAAAATGTGGGCAAACAAACTTGGCATCCATGTTCGATTCTGTCGAATGATACAAAAAGTCCTGTTCATCATTTTCTTGGAGAATAATGCCATGCAAACCAAGGTTTTGGATAAACTTTATTGGAACCTAGGCATGTGCTCGTTTAGGGCCCTTTCCTGGTCCCCAATGACTATAGCAGAGGAAATCCTTGCGCTATCCTTCCTGCAATGGGTTATTTTAAAAAATATGCAACTCAAAATTTGGAAAATAATTCCTCAAATTCTTGCCCCGATTGGCTCTATGGTGAAAATCAATGATGCCAAGGTCACGCTGCCTCACCTAGATGCTCAAGCCTTGGTGTCTCTAAACCCTAGAATTGACATTCCTAAAAACATCATTATCCAAGAGGAAGATATGCGATGGGTGTGCCCTCTGGAAGTTTTGGGAGGGATTAACTTGTGTTTTCTCTTCCGCAAAGATGGGCATATTCAAAAGAACTTCCCACTTATTAGAAAGAAGGGAGTTTGTGTGAAAGTTGGAGATCCACCTATGCACAAAAACTAGTCAAATGCTAATTGTGAAAGTAGGGCAATGGCTGATAATGTGCAATCCGATGTTGCCATTGTAGACATTTTGCAACATGAACTATCATTTAATGGCTCCAAAAATAACACGAGGGCTTCACGAGTCAACCCGACAGGTGGTGATGGAAGTGTTGGTAATGGTCGTCCTGAGGGAGGTGATGACCCTCAAGAAAAGTTCCCTCAATCTCATACCCATGCTTCAAAAATACTCTAGATAGAAGTCTATCTCTTTAATGCCTTCAATGCACTCTCGCAAGAGATGCTTGAGGCATTTGACTCCCCTAGGGACAAGAGAAAAATAAAGCCCCCCTCATTGGCCTAATACATTGCTAACAACCCTAAGTTGGTTGGTAGACTAAGTTCCCAACAGTTTTCTATGAAAGATATCAAGTTAAGAATAAAGGAGAACATTGCTAGCAGGTATGATTACAATAGCCCTCCAAAGTTTGAAAGCTTCCAATTAAAAAAAATCTGAGCCAGTTCAGCTTTGATTTTACTATGGATGAGGTTAGGGCTAGTAGTTCCCTTTAGAATAGAGAAGAGCCAACTCAAATGGTGGCTGAGGTCGCCAAAGGAGGTGGGGCTTTGTTACACCCTAGTATTTCCAAGTTGTCCTCAGTCTCTGAATTTGACAAAAAGGTTCAAAATCCAAACCTGGGGTATCTGCGACAAGAAGCCCCATCCAGCCTATCCTATGTAGTTCAATCAGCCTCATTCAAGGTGTCTCTTCCTGATTCCCAAGGACCAACTATTAACCCTAATATGGTCCCTAATGGAAACAATGGAAAATTTTTACAAGAATATGAAACCAATTCCAATTGGGATCTAAAGTCTGATCTAAATGTGAATGTTGACTCAATTAGTAACAAAGAAATATTTGAGAATAATGATAACCTAATATTAAAAAAGGAATCAGCCTGGGCTAGAGGATGTAAATCTAAGGAAGATGGCACTGAGAGCTAGGAACTCCAAACTCCTAGACCAGAAATGGGCTAGGAAGGCAAAGGAAATTCAGTAACCCTGCTAGGGGTGGTAAAAAATATGGACCTTCCAAATGTAAAAGAAAGAAAACAAGTATTATAATCTAGTCCCCTCCCCAAGAAGATTGAAACTGAGGATAAACTACTTAAATTGTTTGAGGCATTTAGAGGAGAGCAAGAGGAAACCCCCATGACCTCTGAATATGAATCTTAACTGCATATCTTGGAATGTTCGAGGCCTAGAGTCCCTAGACTGAAAATATTTGGTAAGACATTTCCTCAACTTGGAAAAGAATAAGGTCTTTTTCTTGCTTCAGGAAACTAAAGCCATCAGTTTTAGTTTGGAAACAACTCTAAATTTTATCTGGAATAGCTCAAAGTGCTTCTCAACCTTGCATGATAAGGGTAGGGGAGGCACTGCCATTTTGGTTTCCAACCAATGGGCATAACATGTGACTGGAAGTGGCTCATCTCCCTACAATAGGGTGGTTTGGGTCACTCTGGAAAAGGATGGCCTGCAATTTGGTATATGCTATGTTTACGCACCTAATGATCATAGGGAAAGATGTAGGATTTGGAAATGGTTGACCGAGCTACAAGACATCCCCTAGATCTTCGAGGTGATTTCAATATGATTGAAAAAGGGGAAGACAAGTGGGGTGGTATAGTCATGATGTGGAAGGGTAATGAAAAACACTTATGGCTTAGACTCAAAAATAAGCTAAGGCTTGTTGATACAATGGAAGGCAATAAAGAGTAGTGCAAAGGGGTATGGTTCTCCTGGTGTAATACCTAAAAGGGTGGGGCCTCGATTTATTGCAGACTTGATATAATCTATGCAAATAGGAACTTCTTCAATTTCTATCCTAATAAAGAGGGGGTCAAGGTGCAAGTATATCCTTACACCCTCTCGGACCACCATCTGATCAAGGCTAAAATCTATTCTTCTCAAGAAGATTCTTTGGTTACTAGGGAAAAAGATGGATTTATTCTAAACACTCTCTTACTGAAAGATGTAGACTGTCAAGATGCCATTGCCTCCCTCAAAGAATTAAATAAGTGGTTGTTGAAAGATGCATCTGCTATTGAGAGATGGAATGCCAATGTAGAAGGATGGAGAGCCCTCTTCCAAGTCATTGGTAAGAAACGTGCCCTTGATAGTAGAAGAATGGAGAGGGAGTTACAAGACTACCTCCTTGAGGCTGAAACAAGGCTACAAGATCACCCTAATGATGAAAGGTTGTACGAGGTGCTAAACATGGCCAAAGACAATATTAGAAGAATCCAAGCCTAAAGATAAAAGGTCAAAATGTTAGGGCTAAACTTAATTGGCTCAACTGTGGTGATAAAGGATCTAAGTTTTTCTTTAACTTCTTAAAGGTGAAAAATGTTAGGGAGTAGGTGGGGAAAATATGGGATGGCTCTCAATTATTCTCAAACCAAGAGGACATTCTCCCGTAGTTACATAACTATTTTAAGGATCTCTTTTCTTCAGAAGATGGGAATGTTGGAGGTCAGGCAGCCAGAGAGCTCATTAAGGGACTCATCCCCAAAAAAATTGGTCAAGAAGACTCTATTAAATTGGATGTTGATATTTCCAAGGAGGAGATCCTGGCTACCATTAGGTCCATGAACAATGATAAATACCCTGGGTGGGATGGGTTGCCTATTGAATTCTACAAAGTTTTTAGTGATTGGGTGTGTGATGACCTTTTACACATTTACAAAGAAGCCCTGTATGGAGGATCATTGGGAGAGAGTATCAACAGAGGCATTATTAAATTCCTCCCGAAGGGTGGTGATAAAACTCTGATTAAGAATTGGAGACCAATTACTTTACTGAATGTCTCTTACAAGGTGTTATCCAAAGTTATTTCCTCAAGGTTGGTCAACATCCTACCCAAGTTCATCAGTAACACTCAAATGGGATTTATAAAAGGTTAGTACATCCTTCGGAATCTAATTACTAGCTGGAAAGCCCTAGATTGGGCTAAAAATTCTAATCAGGAATCGACAATGCTTCTTTTGGACTTCAAAAAGGCTAATGACAGAGTGGAATGTTTCTTTCTAAGAACCAACCTGCAAGCATTTGGTTTCTCTAATAAATTATGTGGCATGGTTTACACCCTTCTGAAAGATGCCACATCTCAAATTGACATAAATGACTCGCTGACTGAAAAAATATCTCTTTAAAGGTCTATTCGGAAAGGATGCCCTCTTGACCCATCCCTATTTGTCATTGCATCTGATGCTCTTCATTATCTGCTAAGGGACCACAATTTCTCTCCCAAAATAAAAGGAATTGTGCTCCTGAACCAAGATGAACTTTTAAATGTTCAATTTACGGATAAAACTTCTATTTTTCTTGAAGTTGAGAAAGGCAACATAAACTCCTTAATGGGAAAATTGGACCTATTCTATTACGCTTCTAGAGCTAGGTTGTCCAATACCAAGTCAACCTTCCTAGGTTGGAATGAGGACCCTCCAAATTGGCTTGCCAAATTTGGGTTCCAATGGGGGGTCCCCACAAGCTAGTAAGATACTTGGGAATCCCATTTGTTGTCAATCCAGATTTAAAAGACATGTGGAACTAGATCAAAGAGAAGCTAGAGAAAAAGCTAAGAGGTTAGGATAGGCAATATCTTTCTCTGGCTAGTAGAATTCAAGTCTATCAAAAAATCTTATCTTCTTATAGCATCTATTTTGTGTTTGTATGGTTTTCCAGCAACTATCAAGTGAATGATATCTAGAAGAGAATTAGGAGTTTAATGTGGTATGATGGCAAGGGAAAAAGAAAGAGACATTTAGTCAAATGGGACTAGTGCTATTTGAGAAAATCTCATGGTGGCATTGGGTTAAAAGATCTAAGGTTGCAAGGAATTGCTTTGGCAGCTAAATGGATTCTTAAGTCTCATAACGACACTGAAACTTGGAAGGTTTTAGCTAGAAATAACATTCTCATGGCTATTCCTAGGTAGGCCAAAGCTCACGAAGCATAATGCTATGAATAGGGCGAACAATATAACTCTCAATAACAACTCCAATTATAACCTACACAACTCCATTTGGTGAAATTTAGAACATAAAGGTAAAGCTCTTACTCTATTACAAGGTTGTTCTGCCAAAAGCTAGAATTCCAAAGGTATTGCAACCTTTGTAGATATTCTTGATATGGAGAAATTGAAAAGCTGGTAATTCCTCAAGGAGAAGTTTCATTTGCCTGTCTCCAACTTTAGAACCTATTCGGTCTTAGTATAAGCTTGCAGGGAGAAATTCTTTCCTGATAACTCTGATCCCATATCCTTCCCTAAAAATGATTTTACCTAGAAAGATGGCTCAACATTTACCAACATTAAAGTCAAGACCATCTATAATGATTTGGTAGATAACAATTATGTGGTTCAACATGTAAATCTATGTTGGGATTTGAATCTTGATTCTAAAGAGTGGTCTAAAATTTTGTCATTTGTATAGCATCACTCTATGGAACCCAAGAAAGAGTGCTTTAGATGGTTGTGTTTAATGAAAAAGCTTCCCTATAAATCTAACTGTAGACACATAAAATATACCAATTGACATTGAGCATCTGATCCTGATTACTAACATTGTTTCTTCCTAAATCATCCCTCGGTCTAACCATTTAATCAAATCTCCTTGTATAATTAAATTCATCAATATTCCTCTCCTAATTAAATTAATCTATTTTATCTAATCAATTAATCTCTTTTGTTAATTAAATCAAGTCATCTGATCTAATTACCCCTATTTAATTAAATAATCAATTTTATTTGATTAAATCTCTAAATTCTATTCATTAAATTAAATAAATTAAAACTTTATTTTATTTAATCTAACACCATCTCTTTTAATTAAATAAATCAAAATCCTTATTTAATTAATCTCTTGTCATATTCCTCTCTTATTTGATTTAAATAAATCCATAAATTTGAGTCAAATAGGTCACATCATCTAACCTCTCTCATTAAATTAATTAACCCTTAATTAATTTAATCTCATCTCATGTCCCATCCTCTATATAATGCAAGTTGCACATGAAAATATATTTAATTCATTTATTAAATCTCTATTTTCCTCACAAGGCATCTTTTGGAATATTCTCTCAATTTAAATTCAAAAAATTCCAAGTCAACAAGTACATCCAACAAGGCAATAACTTCATCTTACATGTCCTTTTCCTTGAGCCAAGTGGCATTTATTGCATTTTCCCTTCCCTCTTACATGTCATTTCAACAAATTTGAAATTCAAAATTATGCATTTATTGGCACATTCCCCAAATCTTGCACATCCTCCATCCATTCATAGCTTTACAAGTGGCATCATGCCATTGGATGAATGTTAGTCCCACATTGCTCAAATTTGGACATTCATCCATTTTGGCATTCTATAAATAAAGAGATAATATCTTCATTTGATCATCCACAATTTAGGCAAAGTTACCATGCTCAAATAATTAGCAATTTTCATCCATTCTTATTGAATCATAGTTAGGTTTTGTAGATTTTAGCTTGGAGCATTCTTCAATATCAACAAAGTGGTTCAAATCTCTTCAACACATCAAGCTTGCATCATAGGAATTGGGAAAGGGCCAATTTTCACATCAAATTGGCACCAATTCCCTGATGGGATCATGTGTTTTCTTTTCTAATTAGGATTTAATCTTTGTTTTGTCATTTTCATTGAGTTCTTCACTATTTTCTTCCTAATTTGAATGTTGTAAATGGATTTCATTGGGAATCCTTGTTTTGGATTGCAATCTCTTGTCTAACTTGTTTACTCTTGTTGTTTTTTTGGTACCAAGGTTGGGGTTCGCACATTTGGCACTAGAAGGAGGGCTTGATCTCACTTTAAATCAGTTCTTTTCAAAATTTCCATGTTTTTCTTCACACACAGAAAATTCCAACGTTGGGAGCTCATTGTCGCTATTTTTGGCACCACTGACTCTTCAGCGTTGCTATATGGCACAGCTAAAAATCAAAACTACGACGTTGGACTTGTCCCACCAAAATATTTGAATTTCTAACTTCGCCGCTGGACTCGTTGACTTGTAGGAATTTTCAAAATTTTAAAAACTGTGATGCTAGAAGGAAATTGTGACACTAGGAAAATAGTGCGACACAGTTGAGCTCTCTATCCTGACACAGAGTGATGCTGACTGGCAAGTGGTTTATGCATGGAATAAACCATCCATGTATAAAATAGAATAGGGCACATCGCATCAAAACCATCATCAGATATATATATATCATCAATAATGTCACTATCATAGTACAAAGAATAAATTAGATCACTGTACATATATGTCAATCAGTACAAAAGGCCCATCGAGCTATCAAAAATAAGCCCATAAGGCACAAAAAAGAAGAAGCATATATCAGCTTGATCAAACTCGATCCCTGTGAATGTTTCCCTCACCCCTATCACCGTGACACTCTACTAGTCTCTGGCTGGCCCACTCTGAGTACTCTGGGACCCACTATGCTCTGGGTATGGCCTTGTGATAGGACTGTTGGTAGTACTCAACCTCTCGAATAGCATCCTGATAGGATCAAACTGACACTATACCATAGGAGGAGGAGTGTGTCATGCTCTCTATCTATTATCTATGGCCTAGCTCAATGGTTGCTTGTAGCTCTGCAACCTGTCTTTGCTGCACAGCCTGATCCCTCTTAGCCCTGAGCTGCTCTCTCAGCCCTTGCCTGATCTCTCTCCATTGTCACCGCCTAAACTTGGGCTTGCAGCTGCGCAATCAGGGTGTCCCATGCATCTGCCTACCCCACTGGCTGCACCCGAGGATGATCATCGCCCCATAGTGGCTCCTACTAGTAGTCCTGCATGGGTACGTCCCCCTACCCTAGCTAGCCTAGGGGCACACTTGGTGGATCCTATTGAATCTCAAACCTTTTTCCTCGTCCTTGTCCTCCCCCTTTGCCCCTGACTCTCCACACATTTGGGTCTGCACCTAGTATTGTCAATCAAAGAGGAGGTCAGACCTAGTCCCTGTAGGCCTGAGTGGTGTCGGGATCTACCAAACCCTGATCGTAAGCCTATGGTCGGGCTACCAACTACTGAAAAGTATCAACCACCTCTGAGGCAAGAATATATCACCCTCATGCGACCTATACCATGGTGCGGGAAAAAATGACTACATAGTCATCATCACGCCAATATTACGGCTCTCCAAACTAACGTTGCACGCGCCCGGGCAGGTACCTCTCATAGTATGTTCCTACCCCTACATATACCAGTCCTAGGGGCAATAGAATAGTTGATCAACATTGTTGTCCCATCCAGGTGGACCAAGGTATGGTCACCAAGTGAAAACCAACATCTCGTTTAAGACCTGCCTCAAGTAGGGGATCCCCTGCTCACCGGTGTGTGTAAAGGACACACCACCTTTGTATCATGCTACAAGGGCATCGTTTGCCCCCATCAGAACTGGAACAATGTGCAGTCGAAGCACAACAATGTGCTCCCATGCCCAAATGTGAAGTAAAGTCACCCCATCCCCCAACGCTCTGTCATCCATGTAGATGTACTCGTGAAGGTCCCTATAGAGTGAAGCTAGCAGAATAGGCTCCCATGCAAAATGAACCGATTTGTCTTGGACCATCCACTCCCAGCAATACCCCCAGCCGGGACTAAAATATCGCCCTTGCCAGTCTGGGGCAACAAGACCCGAAATGATAGCTGTAATCACCCAGTGGTAGGGGGTGCTATAACCCTATATCACTCTAGCTCTATCTGTCCCTCATAGAAGATGATGTGCCATGTGGCAAGGACTCTGCAACAAGCCTTGCACCCCTTGTCCATATCAAAGATTGCCCATCGGCCATGAATCAAAAATCGTAGGATGCACCAAATGTCCTCTAGAGTGACGGTGGCCTCACCAGTGGGTAGATGAAATGAGGACATCTTGTTGTGCCACCTCTCAACCAGCGCTAACAACATCCCTAGGTGAGTGCGCACGGGTGTTGCATATGCAATGTGCCACAACCCTGCAACCCTGAGTCAATCTTGGTCCTTGTCGCTCAGGTCTCACAAGATGCAAGAAAAATTTCACAATCTATGCTCCTGAGAGTAGAGCTCCCTCACCGCGTCCTACATCAAAGAAGGTCAATGTGTTAAAACAAATTGAATTTTTTTTTATTGAGCACTCCAAAACCTTCCCCAACGGCATAGTTTGTGATGGTGTCGCAATTTGATTTTACTCAAACTCCAACATTGGGCCCTAAAAAGAGAAAACTTTCACTGCGGCGATGCACTTTATAATCCAGCGTCACAGTTTGTGTGAAATTGGCGACGTCGCATCGCACATTGTCAAACCAACCCGCCAAGCCTGATGTTAGCATCAAAGTTTTCAAAACTCTGAACTACACCGCTGCAGCATAAAACCTCACCGTGGCAGTGCAAAACAACACCGCGTGGCACATTTTCAATGTCGAGCAGTGCTATATAGCGTCGCTGCAGGTGAGCCACCCCTTTAAAGCATTAATTAAAGCATTAAATAAAAATATGAAGCTTTGGTAAGGGTCACATGTTGGTGCCCCGATGCCCGGTGGCCGTTGGTACATCCGAACTTGATCAGTGATGTGTAGGGGAAGTTGTTGCGCCATATCACCGAAAAGTCAGAGCTCAAATCTCAAAGTTGCTAGTAGAGGTGTGTGAAAATGACTTGAGAGTGAACCCTCGGGCCCCATTTAAGCATGAAAATTAGGGTTTTTTAACCCCGAATGGCTGTCCTACTAGGGTTTTGGACCTTCGAACCACTTTATGTTTGGTTGAGGCTTGTTTTTCATCATTTTATTGCATTTAGACATGTTTTTAGCCTCACGGAGCCCTTTTAGACCTATTGGGTACTTTGTCATCTTTTTTTTGCGAGATCACCCAAAAAATTAAAAATTTTGTTCGATCTCTCAAGGGGGCATTATAATGGCATGTTTTCTCTCGCCATGCAACAATGGGGCAAGTTTTTAAATATCAAAAAATTTGGCTTTGATTGAGATCGATTATTCTTTGAGCCAATGCAACAAGTGCATTGCTTCAAAGAGGGGAAAAATGTAGACACGTAAAATATACCAATTGACATTGTACGTCTGACCTTGATTACTAACATCGTTTCTTCCTAAATCATCCCTCGGTCTAACCATTTAATGAAATCTCCTTATCTGATTAAATTCATTAGTATTCCTCTCTTAATTAAATAAATCATTTTATCTAATCAAGTCATCTCTTTTGTTAATTAAATCAAGTCATCTAATCTAATTACCCCTATTTAATTAAATAATAAATTTTATTTGATTAAATCTCTAAATTCTGTTCATTAAATTAAATAAATTAAAACTTTATTTGATTTAATCTAACACCATCTCTTTTAATTAAATAAATTAAAATCTTTATTTAATTAATCTCTTATCATATTCCTCTCTTATTTGATTTAAATAAATCCATAAATTTGAGTCAAATAGGTCACATCATCTAACCTCTCCCATTCAATTAATTAACACTTAATTAATTTAATCTCATCTCATGTCCCATCCTCTAGATAATGCAAGTTGCACATGAAAATAGATTTAATTCATTTATTAAATCCCTATTTTCCTCACAAGGCATCTTTTGGAATATTCTCTCAATTTGAATTCAAAAAATTCCAAGTCAACATGTACATCCAACAAGGCAATAACTTCATCTTACATGTCCTTTTCCTTGAGCCAAGTGGCATTTATTGCATTTTCCCTTCCCTCTTTCATGTCATTTCAACAAATTTGAAATTCAAACTTATGCATTTATTGGCACATTCCCCAAACCTTCCACATCCTCCATCCATTCATAGCTTGACAAGTGGCATCATGCCATTGGATGAATGTTAGTCCCACATTGCTCAAATTTGGACATTCATCCATCTTGGCATAATATAAATAAAGAGCTCATATCTTCATTTGATCATCCACAATTTAGGCAAAGTTACCATGCTCAAATCATTAGCAATCTTCATCCATTCTTATTGAATCATAGTTAGGTTTTGTAGATTTTAGCTTGGAGCATTCTTCAATATCAACAAAGTGGATCAAATCTCTTCAACACATCAAGCTTGCATCATAGGAATTGGGAAAGGGCCAATTTTCACATCAAATTGGCACCAATTCCCCTATGGGATCATGTTTGCTTTTCTAAGTAGGATTTAATCTTTGTTTTGTCATTTTCGTTGAGTTCTTCACTATTTTCTTCCTAAATTGAATTTTGTAAATGGATTTCATCGAGAATCCTTATTTTGGCTTACAATCTATTGTCTAACTTGTTTTATCGTGTTGTTTTGTAGGTACCATGGTTGGGGTTCGCACACTAACCATGAAAGTGTTGAAATCTGTAGTATCTGTAGGACTCCAAAAACTATCAAACATATTACTTTTGAATGTTTTTATGCTCAAGAAATATGGAACTTATTTTCGCATAAGCTGAAGGTCTAGAATAGCAATGGTAAAATCAATTTGCACGATATTTTGTTTTGTAATTTCAAGCTTAAGTTTGATTGTAAGCTATTTTTGCATTTCTTATCCAATGAGATCATGTGGTATTTGTGGAAGGTGAGAAATGATGATAAATTTAAGGCTATCAAGAGGGTACTTACTGAGTCTTGCAAGAGACTCACTTTCTACTATGTTGCTCTACAGGTTTCAACTCTTGTTGAGATCTCAATCGATAAATTCTTGAAGACAATAATTGAAGGTGTTGCTAACAATAACAAAGAGGATCTGAGAAGTGGACATGCATATAGGTTGACCTTGGAAGAGACCGTGTTGTTCCAGCAAACATTTGATGAGCTCCAAAGAAAAATTGATGAAGCTGCAATCCCAGAAAGATAACGCGGCCTCCAGTAGTTGGACCCCTAAGGAGAAACAACGACGGACCTTGATATTGAAGAATTCAACAATGAGGAGAATGTAATCAACATTGTATTTTTTACATTGATTTTAATAGCAGCAACCTATGGTACTGTTAACAACAATTTGTAATGTCTATGCTAGTTTTGAAAACAACTGGTGCTTTTTGGTATCTTTCATGCTATGTAAAGTACTGATACAGTATATTTCCTATTATGGAAATGCTTTGATGTTGTACTGATCCTAATGTTGGATTGGAATTTTCATGATATGTAATGGACCTTAAGCTATATTCAATACAATATATATATATATATATATATATATGATAATAAGATGGGACATTTTAATAGAAACTTTGTACTAGGAGGGAGTATACAAAATTAAGATATAGGGATAAAATTAAAATTAGGGATATTATTAAGGGTTCCATGATTGAAGGTGATATAGTGTAAGTTTACTAAGTGAATCCGCCAAGATAAAAATAAACCTAGAATCTATAGTACGTGCTAGAGTACCAACTAAGATTTAAGGTTTCTATTAGTAATGATCTCATGTGATGGCACAAAAATGGAAGTTAAAGTATTTGAATTTGAAAAATCTAAAATGCTTCTTAACAATGTTTATAATGGGGTTTGTAGTTAAATAAAAATTGGTATCCCCAAGATATTACAAGTTTAAAAATTAAGAGAATGCCTTACTAACCTTAAAATTTGTAAGACTATTGAATTGATGCCACACAAAATAAAATATCAATATAGGAGATTGGACATGAAGACCATTTAGTCAATAATTGCATCGGAGATGCAATAGAAAAACCCATTTACACTATTGCATAAACATTTTTAACTTCATAGAACCAATTTGACTCTAAATATTCTATGAGGAACCTACAAAACAAACATACATATACAAGAAAACATTTATTTTTTAGTTGATGCAGAATGATTCTTGAACAAGGAATTCCCTTTTATCACCAAATAGCTTAAAAGTAGCTTGTATCTCTAAAAAGACATGTGAAGCTATAACACCATGAATTTCATTCTTGATGATAAAATTCCCTTTGCATTGATTTTAGGGGGAAATGAAAAGTCTAAAAAATAGAATTTGAAGTAATTTCTCCTAGGATTTTGAATAGTTACATTGTAAGTAGTGCTCAATAATTTAAGACAATATTTTACATCATGATACTACTTCAAACAAAAATTAAGTATCTAAAAATATTCAATATTTTTGATAATTTAAGTTTTAAATTTTCATGACTTTTCAAATCTTTTCTTTAGGAAAAAAATAATATCTATTACTGATATATCTTAAATAATTTGAAATTTGAAACAACAACAAAAAACCTACCACCACCAAAAAAACAAGGTGGCTTGTAGATGTAAATCTAAGCTTTTGGTTTAAATTATGCATGTTTTTCAATCAATGTTTTATAGCACACTTAGGATGATGGATCAATAAGTGTGATCCAAAACTTCAATTGTAAAAAAATACACAATTTAAACCAAAATCATGCATTTCCATCTACTTCAAATGCTTTGAAGAACTCAAACTAACTACATTTACATCTACTTCATAAACTCTGGAAAAATTGCTCTATTTACATCTACTTCATAAACTCTGAAAAATTAAAACTAACTAAAATGAATTGTGATCTAAAAATTATGTGTCATGAACTAACTAATAATTTTCTTCATCTACAACCATAACATTAGTTAAAATTCAATGATACATACAACACACTTAAAGAAAAAGGTGAGACAAAGAGTTGCGCACTAAACCATATATTATTGGTGCACCAATGCAACATCACATGATTTGTTACTTTTAAGATCTAAAGAATACATTACATTCAATTATGAGTAGTCATCATCAACACTAATAACTTTAAAGTCACAACCATTTATCCAATATTTTTTAAAATATTAAACATTAAATCACCAAATACTATAACCATTGGAACATGATGAAGATTATCTTGTCGAAAATTGATTAAATTGTGTAAATCGTAAGCAATGCCACATCCTTTTTTGTGATAGTTTTCATTTCAAACTTTACTTTGTTTTGTGAGTGACAACTAGCAAGTGACGGGAACCATCGTAAAGAGCCCACTAAATTTCCCTTAACATAGTCTCTCCCCTTCTACTGAATTTTATAGGAGAGAACAAAATTATTCAATGTTATATAAAGACTTTTAAAGATAACTTGGAATTATTATGATGAGAATTGTGTGTTATCCATGAAAATCTAGATTTGGTTGTTCTTAACATATAATATTTAACATGTTAATTATATTATTTATATTTCTTATAATACATTAATATATTATACATAATTTGTGACTTAATTCCCTTAAACATATAAAGTTTTAGAGGGATAAATGTATAATTTGTGCATCAAATTTTTTATTCCAACTACATTTTTGGGATGGATAGTTAGTTTTTCCTTTGAAATATCAATATTAATAGATATAAATCTAATCTCAAACATTATTACATATTCTTAATGAAACATTAAAACCATTTTTAAAGACTAGTCTAGGATTTGGTCTGGACAATTGAGGTTATTAGATAGATAATTAATTATTTAGCTTCTATCTAACAAATATGGTGTTTTCATGAGTTGAATTCATATTAGAATATGTCATTTGTAGATTAGTCATTGCATTTAGGACACTCTAGTCAAAGTGGGTCCAAATCATAAGGAAAAGGGGCATGTGTAGGAATTTTTTTACTAATAGTCTTATCTGGTATATTGGCATTGAGCATTTATGTGCACTTCAAAATATGAAAATAAATAAAAGAAATAAAATAAAAAAGTACAAAATAAGAGATAATATAATTTATAATATGCTACAAGATAGTCATAATGAAAAATATGGAATGTAATTTGTTAAGATTTTTTCCTTTGTCTAAACAACTTGGCTTTCTCTTTTGGTTTTTTCTTATGTCCTACCATATTTATTGTAGGATTTTTAAGCCTCTCTTAATATGGTTTCAACCTAGAAGCTCTTTTTAGTGTTGATGGTTAGGTGGCTCTTAATCATGGCTCTTCTAAACAAGCATCCCAAGAAATTTGTGTTGAAAATATTCCATGAGACATGTCTATTGAAATTCCAATCGATGTCATTTTACCCATCCCTGAATTTGACAGTGCATGTAAATGGTTAGAGCACCACAATCTTATTATTTATTTTGTGGGGAGAACTCCAATTGAAATCATGCTAAGGGATTGGGTTGTCAAATCTTAGGCCCTACATGGGGTTTACCTAGATGTTGTTTAAAACCTCACCAAGGGGTTTTTTTTTTTCTATAAATTCCTAAGGTCAATCATGCCTAGGCTATTCTTTAGCATGGACCATGGTATGTTTAGTCATCTCTGTTGGTATTTCAATAATGGACCTAACTTCTCTCAGTTTTTTATAGCTCCAAGCCCTTTTCCCACGATGAATAGATTTCAGTTTATAGAAAACAAGTTTGTTGCATGTAGTGTAAATTTGGAAAGTGGTGTAATTTTTGTTCCATTTTTCATACTATCAAATTGACTATTTCAAGACATTTATATGGTTGGGTTTATGCTAGGAAAGGTCCTCTTTCATATGCAAAAAATGCTGAACTAGTTTTAGCCACATTCTACTAGTGAAGTCTCTTAAGAGACCAAAGTGCAAAAAGACAAAAAACTTTGACAAACAATTACTCAAAAACCATGGCACTTGGAAACATACCTTTTGAGGATATGAGATCATGTAGGGACCCTTTACAATAACCTCTCTTGGTTTTTGATAGCTCCAAGCTATTTTCCCATGGTGAACAAACTTTAGTTGATAGAAAATAGGTTAGTTCCATGTAGTGTAAAGTTGGAAAGTGGTGTAACTTTTGTTCTATTAAGCATATGACCAAACCAACTAGTCCAACATGTTCATATGGGCGTTTTTATGCTAGGATAGGTCCTCTTTTGAACCCAAACATGTTGAACAAGCTGAGCCACATTCTATCAGTGAAGTATCTTAAGAGACCAAAGTGCAGAAGGGCAGCAAACTTTGATGAGTAATTGCTCAGAAACCATGGCACTTGGAAACATTTCATTTGAGGCTATGGGATTATGTAGGGCCCCTCTACAACAACCTCTCTCAGTTTTTTATAGCTCCAAGCCATTTACCAATGGTGTGCAAATTTTAGTTGATGGAAATTGGCTTAGTTGCATGTGGTGTAAAGTTGAAAGGTAGGATAAGTTTTGTTTTGTTCTTTGTGGGGCCAAAAAATTTAGTGTCAAAAAATCTAGGTGGGCACATTTACGCCAGGCATGGTCACTATTCTTCATTATAAAAGGTTTGTAGTCTTTCCTATTCGAAGGGTCACAACTTTTTTCCTTTGAAAAGTCACAACCAAATTCATATCATCACTATTTGTGAGAACCTAAATTGATTTATTTGAAACTTTTTATATATGCTTGGGGAAAAGGAAATTCTTGAACTTTCAGTTGGTTCTATTTCTATCATGCACGACTCTTGAATTTTATTGACCATTGTAAGTTTACAATTTAACTTTTAAAGTTAATTCTTTTAATTATTGGGTTCAAATTCATGTTTAGAAATAGGATGAATATCCATGAAGTTTTCTATTGGGAAATTTGATTCCTGGTCTCTTAATCTCCAATAATCCAATTCCCTTATGATCTTTATTATTACTTGCATGCCTTGAGTTTTGTTTTTCAGACTTAGTTTTTACTTTCCATTTTCTTTTGTCAATAGTTTTATGATGTTTTCTTTATCTACGTAATACATGAAGCATGAAGCATACAATTGAATGGTAGCATTAATGGTATATTTCTTTCTCAATGATATCAAGCATGAAGCATACATTTGGAATGGTAGATGTCTTCCTCAATGATATAAAGCATGGTAGCATGAAGCATGAAGTACACACATGAATTTCCTCCATGAAGAACATGAAGCATGAAACATTTCTATAGTCATATGATTGATTTAATGTTCAATAATCTTACAAGAGAATAATGTTCAAACTTTATTATATATTTATAATTATAGAAAAGAAGAGTGCATGGAAAACACTTGGATTTTAAATATTTGAAGTAAACCATCTACAACTATCTATTGAAGCATGGATTTATAATACAAATATGGGCACCATCATTTCTAAAAGATGTGTATTAACCAAATATCCATGTAGGCATACATCAATAAATGTCGATATAAGTATAAAATACATACAAAATAGCCATATAGGATTACAAGAATGTCATATAGGCATACAATTTCAAGTATATACAATAAAAAATATGTCCAAAAATTCCATACAAGCATACAACAAAGGACCCCAATAAAAATTCATTACCCTCTAGGTGGAGAAAATAGATGAGTGTCCTTTGTTGGTCAGGGGGATGGAGGTGTATATGACACTTGTCTACTTTGAATTTGAGGGTTGCTCCTATTTAGTTCTTGATCAAGCTTCAACTATTATAGTAACAAGTAAAGGCACTAATATATACAAATTACATTATAAAAAATGATATATTTAACAAAATAATCACTTACCATAGCCAAATTAAATTATTATTATTATGATCAGTCTTTGGTATGCTAAAGTCCTATAGAAACCATCCAAATAGTTCTAAAAGTAATTTAAAAATAAATAATAATTTGATTTTTCAATAATAAACAACTATAACAACAAATTTAGTTTTAAATTTACTAATTTACCTCATACCCCCATGAGAGCCATCAAGTTGTCTATTGTAGAAGATACACCACACTCCATTTCCTTATCAAAATTGGGAGGTGTTTTTTCTTTGATCATCTGAAAAAAAAACAACAAATTATTCAATCACAAAAACTAGAATAGTGATTTAGGTCATGGCTTATAATGTATGAGATAATCAACAAAATTTTGAGTATTTATTGAACTATATATTTATTACTATTATGCTCACTATTTTCCCTATCCATAGCTTGTTTGAAAGAACCTATTTTAGGCTTTTATCCATAGTAGCAAGGCAGTGAACTACTTGATAAAATTATTTGGTAGACATGTATGAAAAATATGGTACCATAGAGAAGGTAGTGAACTATTTGAAAAAATGCCTCAAAGAATGTGATCTCATGGTGATGGAATGCCATGACAAATTTTTTTATCATGGAATTTCATCACCATGAGACCACATTTATTTGAGGAATTTTTTAAATAGTTCACTGCCTTCTCTATGCTATTAAGTTGGGATGGGGTGGATGGTATAGTGTGGTATTGGTTATGAGATGGAGGGGGATCATGACATGAAGAGGGAGGGGTATTTTGATCATGAGGGGAAGAGGATCATTACATGGGGTGGAAGGTGTAATTTGAGACCATATTTCGAGAGTGATCATACAATGGAGTGGAAAAAGTACTTTGATCTAGACATAGAAAAATGCCATTAGATGAAGTGGGGGAGAGGGGATTGTGAGAGGGGAATGGAGGGATATCTTGCTCTTGAGATGGAAAGATATCATTAGATTATATGGAAGGAATATGTTGTTCTTGATTGGAAATGGGATCATATAGATGGAAAGGGATCATGTGATGGAGGAGAAGGGTTTCCTTGATATTTATATGGAGGGTAATCTATGTGAGCATGATTTTGGTTAGGAGATGGACATATTTTATTTTATATGGATGGTGTGATGAGGGAGGAAAGTTTTATAGACTCTTCAACTTGGATAGATGGATTGATAGGGGATTCATTGAAGATTTAGGGTATTAGTGTTTATCTTGATGTGGGGGTGATGAAGGTAGATGTGTTATATGGGAAGATTGTACCACTTTTTTTTTGCATGAGGAAACAACCACCTTTGCAAATAGTCCTTGGAGGAAGTTTTTATGAGAGACATGGGATGACTTTGCTTGGCAATAGTGGGGTGATGTGGATTTTAAGGATGTGGGATATGAACAAGTGGAATAGGAGGTGGAAGCTTCTATGGATTGGTAAATTGATAAGGATGACGATCTCATAAAGGATTCAGAGGGTTATTTTAGCTAAAGACTTGGTTTCCATTTTAAAAGGAAGGGGAAGGATAAGCAAGAGGATATGGATTGGGATTGGATGAAGCTAGGGAGGATGGAATCTTCACACCAATTCCAAGGAGACATCTAACCATGGAATCCTTATTATTATGGAAGTAGTAGGTGAGGATAAAATTGGTGGTGGTGGATTGGGATGATATGGATGGGACTTGAGGGGAACTTTGGATGGGGGATTGGTGGAAAATTGGAGCATTCTGTCTAATGAAAATGGATTCAAGGTGATCCATAATGCTCTCATTGTCATCATTGGGATTATATTTGGGTTGTTCAAAAAGGCTATCCTCATCATCATCGATATGGTTGGGGTTGGTCGGAATGGATGAAGATGGATTAGAATAGATTCTAGGTTGGATGGAGGATAGATTAGATGGTTAGACACAATGCAGGATTATTTGGAAGAAATATTGGGACTGATTTTGGATGTAGATGAAAATTAGGATGATGGTTTAGAAATAAAATTTTGGATTGGAAGAATAGGATCTAAGGATGAAAATTAAGGATGGGATTAGATTTGGGGATCAAATACAAGACATTAAAATGATTTTATTTGATTAAAGATGATTCTATTCTTAAGGAAGTGAGATTTTTGAAAAAATGCCTCAAAGAAATGTCATCTCATGGTGATGGAATGGCATTCCATCACCATGAGACCACATTTATTTGAGGATTTTTTTCAAAAAACTCACTACCTTGTCTATGTTATTGCTCACTATTATGCTATGATAGATTTTTTCTAAGCATCCATAGTTTGTTTGAAAGCACCTATTTTAGGATTTTAGCCATAGTAGTAAGTGTTGATGGCCAAATTGACAAACAACATGTAGGTAAGATGTAAGCACCTAGCCTCTCTTGGAAAAGACAAGCAATGGTTAAACTGATCACCTTCCAAGGTCCTTGATGTTGGGTCTCAACACTATTATTTTGTAGAGTGGTCAATATAGTTCTAATATTCAAGGGGCTTGCTAGTAAGAGGGATGTAAACTGAATCTATCTAACATTGGGGGGCATGTAAATAAACTAGAAAATGATAGATCAAAACTTTAGAACAATAAATTATGAATATAAACATATTTAAATCCACACATGTATCCAAACAATGAGTGTTTTCTTAATCAACTAGACCATAACATGATGCAATCCATAGCATGAACCATACTACTGCATACATCCATAGTGCAAAATAAAATCACCATAACCATTCATTAAACTTCATTTCAAAACCCAAATACATCACCAACTCATTGCTTATATTAATAGATCAATAGACACAAATAAATCCCACTCATAGATAACCTAATGAAATAGTTTGAAATTTTGATTCTCCTATTGATTTTCATCAAATAAGAAACATTTGTGCACAAAAAAATCTGTTGGCACATGATTACTATAATTCATTGACATCACCACTTAACTACTAACTTTTGAAAGTAACTGAAACTGCATAAAACTATAAAAAAGAGTATCAAAGTATCTTGATTAAAACATGAAAAGCTTAAAACTATAATAACTATCACTATTGTCTTTCCCTCTAGGTGGCTAATCTTGCTTCAACTAGCCCAATTTTACAATATCTTTCAAAGTTCAATTTATAGACTTCAAGACTCCTGACAACTAGATGACAGTCCAAGCCCAAAAGAAAAATGAGATCCACAATTGAGGGGAATGACCAAGTAAGGATAAATAATCCTTCATGATTTGTTGCATTTTAGAAGGGCCATATCATTATCCACAACCTACCTGAAGAAGAGGAACAAGCTCCAAGGGATCCAAGGTTGAAGTTGTCACATTGACTATTGAAAAATAGAAAAGATGGTTGTTCTACTGACCAAGTCATTTGGTGCCCAACTAGAAAGAACATTCTTCTTCCACCTCATTCTTGCATGTTTTTCTCAAGGAGGTACTCATTATAGCTAGAAAACACCTATTGAAGCATAATTGTATTAGGGCAATCCACCCAATCATCTTCAAACTTAATTCTTCTCACTTATGCAAAGGAAATCTCATCCATATCTCTCAATTTAATCAATTATCTTCTTGCAGCCTTCAGTTCATCTTTGATGTCCATGAGCCTATCTCACGATCATCATCTTTCTACATTACCTCCTCAAATCTATTATTCCATTTCTCCTTCAATTTATCGAAACTGAAATGAGATTGGTATTAGGATCTGAACTAAAATTGAACCCAAAACAAATCAATAGTTCCAAGTTCGACTCCCACTTCGGTTCCACTTTTGCCAAAGAAGAAGGGTATAGACTGAGACTTGAATGGGGATCGGAATGGAATCTAAACCAAGAACCAACTAATAGTTTGAAGTTCATTTCCCACTCCAGTTCTACTTCTGCTAAAAGAGTAAGGGTAGAGATTGGAATTAAAATTCATTAAAAGTGGGATCATTTTGGGATTTGAACTCTCATGCAAATAGTTTGGAACAAGTTTGTTCTTGGATCCACTTTCATCGGTTTATCATTAACATCAAGCACATTTTAACACCCAGTCATATCAGCTCAAGACTTGGGTCACATGAAACCATAAGGAAACTTTAAATAAGGGGCTTAAACTCACCCTTAATAGAATAAGACTAGATTTGAACTTTTAAAAGCATGATATTGTAAATGTTGAAAATGAAAGTAAATTATGTTGTAAAAAGTAGCTTAAAATATGTAAATCCTATGTAACTGTTGATTCAATTTTATTATTCTTTGTCATAATCTTTGTGAATGATTAATCTTGAATTAGATCAATTTTAAGTTGTGGAAAGTAGATAGAAGATTGATAGAAGAAATATAAGATAGAATAGAAAGAACACTACATGTACATGGAGAAACCATTTTGGAAAAAAACTCCACTAGAATTTGATCTTGCTTGTATTATTTAACCTTTGAATAAGTCACAATAACACTAATTCAATTCTCCTTGATATGCTTTCGTGTTCTTCAACCTTTCTTCTTCACAACCTGCAATATTTTCTCACACAACTCTCTCACACAATTGCTACAATAATAGACTATATTATTTCTTATAAACTCATAAAGAGTTATCAAATATATAATTACAAGCCTCTTGAGAAAATCCACAACTAGAGGTGCCAAGTTGAGTTCACATATGCAAGAAAAACTCAAACAAGAGTCTTCCTCAAAGTTGGCATCCAACACTGAAGTGTTAACCTTGTAGTTATCAAAAATATCTCATACAAGCTCATCCTCAAAGAAGGCATCCAAAATAGGTCCCACTTAACTAAGCATTACAAATATCTTCTCCATGCAATAGTTGTAACTCAAAGATCCCAACTTCGGTGCCCAAAGTGGGCACAAGTTAATATTTGTTAACTGAAACATATCTGTCACCAATTCATGCAAAACAACATGCATGATTGATCCTCCATCTATTAACTAAATGTAGCCACCTATTATCTGTCCATGCAACTCAAGTCAACTAAGATTAACTAACATGCAACTGAAGATAATTGAAACTAAACTGAACTAAATTGAACTAAATTGAACTAAACTTGAACTAAACTAAATTGAATTGAACCTCGTAACCATCAATCCCTATTTTCTAGGATCTCAACACGCAAAAAAAAAACCTATTTTTTAGGAACCTTAGATGCATTTTTGAAGTGTACTCAATTCACCAACTAGTTAACTGACTAAGGTGGACCCCTACCTCCCATGTGTGTGCCCATGTGCCCCTAATTTGTCAGAGATATCCCAAGGCATCCCCACATGCTCCTAACACTTAGTAATAACTACAATTGTCAAATTAAATGCATCCTAGTGTTGTGAAACACATTCCAAGGAATTAGGAGATACATGAAATATGATTAGAATGCAATTAAATGGGATTGTATTCCCAATAGTAAAGGTCAAATGCACAAACCCTAGTTTTCATGACATGTCAACTTACAAAAACTAGGGCATCAAAACCTTGTCATTAAAACCATTAACCTGGCATGATAATAGGATTGAAAAGGATCATTAAACAGATTAAACACTTTTAAAGCACTCGAAATCCTTCAAAAGGAAACCTTAGTTAAAAACTAGGGCATGATAGTATGGAAATGAATACCAAATGAAAAAACAACAACATAATGACCAAAACAAACAAAAAAAGACAAAGAAAATAAATAGAAAATAGAAGAAAATAAAACCAAACCAGAAAAATAAAACAAAAAGACAAGGAACAAGCAAAGATTCACGAGAGAAGGTCTCGCAAATATGTGAAAAACACACAAGCAACAGAGAAGAAAAAACAAAAATGGAATGGGAAAAGAAGACCAAACACCTACCTCAAAATTCACCAAGAAAGGTTGAAACTTGACAAGAAATTGCTCACCAACATGCACCCACGATCAAATTGTGCTCCTCTCAAGTTTTCTTCAACTCTAGGTCGTAAAATGCTTCAAACAATAATTATGAGCAATAATAACCTTGATTAAGGTTTAAAATTTGATTTCATGAGTGTGAGAGAGTGGAAATTAATGTCATTAATGTAGTTGGTCAAAGGCAGATTCAAAGACATAAATGAGTATCAACCAATGTGTGAATGAAAGGCAGGGCAAATGCAGAAGTGGATTTGAGGTTGAACATGAAAATTTAGTCAAGTCTCACATCTTGATCTAGATCCAGTTTCAGTCTTACAAAAGGGGGAAAAAGACAACAAAAGAAAGTTGGGGCGAGATCAAAATCAAAACAGGACTCGTAGCTTTTACAAAGTTTTGATCTTGGTTTCATTCTTGGCAAAGAAACAAAAACTAACACAAGGAAAATGTATAGAAAAGAAACAGGAGCAGAGTCAGAACAAAAATTGAACCCTTAACTTTTACAAAGTTTCAAGTTTGGTTTCCATCCCAGTTCCACTTCCAATGAAAGGAACAAGCACCAACACAAAAATGACAAAGACACCAACACAAACGATATGAAAATAAAAACAAAACCCAAGTGAAACACAATGGGAGCAGAGTCAAAACAAAAATTGGACCCTTAACTTTTACAAAGTTTCAAGTTCAATTTCCATCCTGGTTCTGCTTCCAAAGAAAGGAAAGGAAATGAAGGAAAATGAAAAACAAAAGAAAACCGAAGGAAGGAAACCAACCCAAAAGCCGAACACAAACAAAAAAATGAAGAAATAAAGACAAGGAGCGGAGCTAGAATCAGAACTGAAACCAGATTAGGAACTTTGTAAAGTTTCTAAGTTCAATTTTTTCTTGTGTTCCAAACCTACCAAAGCAAAAGAAACAAGGCATTAGGAGAAAAAATAAAAACTCCTAAGGCCCAAACAAAAACACCAAGGACAACAAAAAGCAAGGGGGACCCATTTTTGACCAAAAATAAAATGGGTTGCTTATGCAAAGCATAACAATTGGTGACTCAGCTAGGAAAATCATTTACCCATTTTTCAAGATGTTGAAGAATTCAGTCACCCAGAACCTCTAGTTTATGAACATAAAAATTCAAGTTTGATTGGTTATAATAAGAAAGGTTGAGCTGGAATCTCAAATGTAAATCAACATTTACTAATTTGATTCTAAGTGTGTGCATATTTAGTGCATCTTTTTTTTCAAATTTTTCTTCACCTCCAAGTGACCATATCTAAGATTCAAGCTACATGAGTTGAGTCCCTTCAACTGTCGTGCAATGATATCCTAGGCATTTCTCCACTACCAGTCAAGTTTCCATAGCCCCGATGGAGATACCTCCAGTTCTCTCAAAGCATTTCTCTACTGCTAGCCAGGTATCCATAGCCCTGGCAGATATACTTGAATCACCCATTTGATATTGATTTTTCCTTCTCTTGATGGTTCTCTATTTTGTTCTTTATGCAGGCTTCACTTGAAGAAATTCTTTGTTCAATTTTTTTTTCAATATTTAGATTAATCTAATTGAAAATTGGGGTTGAGAACTATGTGGACCTCATGACAAGGTTGGGAATAGGATTTTTCACTTAAATCTTAAGATGCAGCCACCTTGAAAAAAGTAGGCCTTTTAACAAGTGGATTTTTCTACCTATTTTGTGATAGATTCAATCATTGTTTATGAGATTGCTTACAATATACCTTATTCTGAGTAACTTTCAAAACCTTTGTTGAAAATGAACACAAAACAAAAGTTTAGAATGAAATCATTCAACAAAAAACTTGAAAATACCTAAACCAACTTATCTCCTACTATCCATAGTATTCTTTGAATAACAACCCCTTCATCTATTAATGGATTAAAATAAAATGAAGGTCCCCAAGAACAAAGACAAAACAAAACAAAATAACAGTAAGAAAACAAAAAGAAAAGCACACACACAGAAAACCCAAAACAAACAAATAAATAATCACTTATGTACAGTCAATCAAAAAATAAAACCTTATGGACCAAAATAATGTTGAAGAAATTGACAATTGACAAGCAATGGAATAGGTTCTCTTGTTAAATTTCTTAGGAGAAATGCATTCTCGCCTAGGATCTCAGCAATATAATAATGACCCAACCAAAGTCTATCAAACTTTTGATGATCACCTTTCTTTGGTTTGGATTTATCCCACATTAACACAAGGTCTAATATCCTAAAGGCTTTGACCTTTTCTCTTTTGTCAAACTAACACTTGACAATAGCTTGATGTTTAGAAAATTGCTATAAAGCAGCATCTCTTTGTTCTTCTAATTTCAGTAGACCAACTAGTCTCACTTCTATCCTATCATCACTGGAATAAAATTCCTACCTAAATCTCAAGACAAGTATTTGTATATGGATAGGAAAAACTAGATCCTAACCATAAACTAGCTTAAAAGGTGAATATTTTAGGGAAGCCTTAATTCGAGTTCTATCTACCCATAAGGAAAACCTCAATTAGGTATGCCAATCCCTAGGATTACTTTCCAATAAATTCTTAATTACTCCCGGTATTTTTTTGTTAGTAGACTCTGCTACTCCATTCCCTAATTAGAAGAATACTTCAAAACAATTTTATGTTCATAAGCCCATTGAATAAAATCAACATAAGTGAAATCAGGGCCATTGTCACATACCAGGGCGAAAGGTACTCCAAACCTTGTGATGATGCATTTAGTAAGAAATTTAATGACTACCTCAGTAGTACTATTTTTACAAGGATAAGCTTACATCCAACAGGTACAATAGTCAATGGTTGTCAATATGAACTTGTGACTTGTAGGAGAGTTTGGGTTAATCACCCCAACAAAATCCATTTCCCATTAGGCAAATGGCCTTACCTCATAAATTGGCTCAAAAGGAATTGTTGGATTGTGTTCCCTTGATGTTGAGATCTAACATGTATGACATGTCCTGACATGCTGGTGAGCATCATGAAACACATGCGACCATTAATACCCTAATCTAAGAATTTGATGTGCCAAAGAGTCAACAGAACCATGACCAGTGCCATGCCTACCATGAAATTCAACAATAGAATGCTTCACTCGTTGCTAATCTAAGCAGCACAAGTAGACACCTTCAAAATTCCTCCTATACAATGATCCTCCTTTAATCATATAATGAGAACTTTTAAAACTTAGTGCCCTCTTCTAAGTATTATTCATTCCATCTGGGCACTTATTATTAAGCAAAAATGTAGATCAAATCTGCATACCATAGATCATTCATGAATGATTACACCGTGTATTACTAGCAAGTAATGTTCTTATCTACACCTGCCATAGCTTTAGATAAACCCTGTCCTTGAACAAGCCTCATGGGATGTATCTTGAGGTCAAACTCTTGTAAAATGGCCATCCATTTTCCTCTTCTCTCTCCCAGCTCACTCTGCATATTAAGAAGAGACTTCACCGTAGGATCAAGAACTATAGCAATGGTTTGGCTACGAAGGATGTAGTGTCTAAAATTTTTTATTGCCCTTACAAGAGAAAAGGCATGCTTTTCAAGAGGAAGATACCTGATTTCAGCGTTCTTAAATAGGGAACTCATGAAAGCTACTGGCCTTTTCTCCCCCTCACCTTGTCGCTGCATCAAAACAACAACACATGAATGCTCAGATGCAAAATAATAGATATGCAATTACTTTAAAATATTGAGTAGTGAGGACTAGTGCTTCTAAGATTGATTGCTTAATCCAAGAAAAGGTAGATTTAACCTCACTACTCCACTCTATCTTTGCATCTTTTTTCATCATATCATTAATAGGTTTGACAATTTCTGCAAACCCAGTTATAAATTTTCTCACAAAGTTGATCTTTCCAAAGAAATATCTCATTTCTTTTTTACTTCCTAGCATTGTTAGCTTTAAGATAAACTCAACTTTGTTGGGATCTATGGATATCCCTCTTTTTGATATTATATTACCTAAGAGTTTCCCTTTAGAAACTTTGAACACACACTTTTTTGGGTTGAGAGAGACACCATAGCTAATACATCTTTTAAGATTTTTTTTCAAATCTGCAGCATGGTCCTCTCTATCCTTAGAAGACACCATCTAGTCATCCATATAAATAATAATACATTTACCTATCAAATATTTGAACATCACATCCATCGCATGCTGAAAGGTTGCTCCAACATTAATTAAACCAAATGGAATCCTCTGATAAGAAAATGTCCCCCACTTAGTAGTGAAGGTTGTCTTCATTATATCCTCGTAATTGACAAGAACTTGATTGTATCCCAAATAGCCATCCAAGAATGACATCATTTGGGATCTTTTGACAGCTTGTAACACTTCATCTAGAGAAGGAAGTGGGTAGTTATCCTTCTTTGAATCTTTGTTAAGATTTATGAAATCCACACACAATCTGATCTCCCCATTCTTCTTGCGAATAGTAACAATATTGGTGATCCAAGTGGAATGCCACATAAGAAAGATTATCCTCACTAATAACAACTTTTGTACCTCCTTGAAAAGGATTTTCTTTAGGCTTCAAAGGTATGGTATGTGTAATCACAAAAGTATCAAATTCTTTAAATCCTCATATCCCCAAGCAATTGCTACAATATCTTGTCTTAGCACTTTTAATATCTTATCTCTAATCTCTTTGGGGTAGGTTTTACCAATATACACATTCCTTTCTAGACCTGAATATGCCAAATTGATGGATTCTATTTTCCTCCATCACTTTCTATTGGCAATCTTTCACAAGCTCGTGGATCAGAATAAAAAATCCTCTCCAAGGCCACCATTCCCTTGGGAATGCTATTAATTTTCAGGTTAAGAACTCCTTTTGTATCCCAAAGTTTAGGGTCCCAATCTCCCTGATCTTTGTCTGACTCATCAATAATTTATCCCTCAAAGACATTTGATCTTCCCAAGAAGGAAAGAATATGTTGATCATCATCAAAATCTTGAGAGTTTCTGACATTGTCTGGGACAACTAGGATAGACACCAACTCTACAGAGAATATCTTCAACTTGGAGTCTTGCATAGGCTCCAAAGTGCTAGCAGCAATGACCAGTGAATTAACAATCTGGTTCTCTTCCCTAGGAATCTATTTTATTTTAAAAGCAACAAAATCTTCTATCAAGTTCCACACTCAGTTCCTGTATGCAACTAATCTTTTGTTGTAGAAAGTGTATAGGCTATGGACCTACTTGAAAATAACTTCAAAGTCCCCCATAACTATTAAGGTCATAACCCTTTTCTGATGTGAAAAAATCAATCCTCTAGCTAGTGCTTCATATTTTTCTACATTGTTGGTGCATCCAAACTGCAACCTATAAGAAGCAAAAAAAAATCCCTTTCGAGCTAATTAGCTCAATCCCAGCAACACTCCCTGTTTTAGATTTAGATCCATCAAATTTAAGGGCCCATAATTGACTGTGAGATCATGGAATTTATTTCTTTAAACTAACTACAAGTGT
This sequence comes from Sequoia sempervirens, assembly GCA_007258455.2. Taxonomy (NCBI): domain Eukaryota; kingdom Viridiplantae; phylum Streptophyta; class Pinopsida; order Cupressales; family Cupressaceae; genus Sequoia; species Sequoia sempervirens. The sequence goes on from VDFB02193867.1 coordinate 405,490,430, forward strand.
TTGGCTCAAGGAAATAGGTGGTGAATACAATGGGTTCATCATATTAGAATTAGAATATTGATGTGTGTGGTGATTATCAGAGGTATCATTCAAATCATAATTTTGTGCAAGTTGTGATTCCTACACGTCCTTTTGAAATACAATTTTTTTGAAAATCCCTTTGGGCATTGGTAAACTTGCAAGCACAAGGGCATCAGAAAAACTCAGAGATTGCTCATTATCATCTTGCTAGTATGAAACTAAGCCCTAAACTAGTTCATCTTGGGAAAAACAAATCTTCCATAAGGGTGTTAACCTTATTAGCATAGTAGTATTTCTAGCTTCAAATGAAAACTGATTTGGAATTATATCAAGTTGGATTGGGCATATTTCACTTATTTGGAAAATGTGGTTCAATATATCAATACAAGATTGACAAGTCAACTCAGAGTGACTTTGACAATGAACTCTACACCAATTTGGAAGTAATAGACTCCACAAGTTTGTTTCTTCTCCAAAAACCAGTTGATCTTGTTGTAGTTTCCTAATCAGTACTTGTTGGTTAACAAAGGTCATTGGATCAATAAATTCTTCTAATTGTAAACTATCAGAATCAAGCATCGAGAGAGTCATGATCTCCTCTCTCTTGTAAACTCCTATTCCAGTCTCAAAATATGACTACAAAATATGCTACCTCATTCGGGTAGTCATATTTTGTATTCATGTGTTTTAGACAGGGTTCACTCTCAATCCTAATTTGGGTAGGTACCCCTTTCCATGGTAGCCACATATGTGAGAAATCAATTAAGAGATATCCCCCAATCCTCTTCATCAAATCACAGTTGAGAGGCATACCATAGGTGTATGTGATATCAGCCACTTGAATATCCATATATGTCTAGATTTGTGGATCTGACCCAACTTGTACTTGTACATTTTTCAATTCCCCAACCACATTGACCTTTGTTTTATCAAGTTGAATTACCTTTTTATTGGTCTGGACTAAGTTTAGACCCAAATTTTTGCATATGGAAAATGGCATGATATTACCAGAAGATCTTGAATCCAGGAGATAGTTGTGCAAATTCTTTCCAAAAATCCTTAAACTTAAAAGGAATGGAGGAGTCCCTACCTTATTTCTATATAAGGTTGCATTCATGTTAGCAGTTGGTGTCACCTTAGTCTTCCCTTTTGACTTTTCTGCTTCCTCCAAAGCCCTCATCACAATGTCATGTTGGGAAAGACAACATCTTAGAATGTCAAAGAATGACAAGGAGGCTTTTTGTTTCTACATCTCAGAAACAAAATCAAATTCCATATTGTTATTCACATTATACTTAGGAACAAAATTTGTGTTACCTTTGTTCTAAAATTCTAATGGACCCTTCAATGGGGGTGGATTATTATCTGCATTCTGGTTTGGTGGAACCATGTGATTAGGTGGAGTTGATGTAGTAAATGGGCCCTTATTCTGATTTCTTAGAAAATTTCCCCCTTTTGTCTGAAAATCATGAGCATCATAAGCATCCTCTTTTGGTTCATTCTCCTCTTTCCTTGAAAAAGGAGATTCCTAATCAAACAACTCATAGGCCATGGCCATATCAATTGAGCAACCTTCCTTGTTAGAATTTCCTTGAGATGACTAAGCATCTGCTTGTGCCATCTTGAAAACTTTATCCATCTGAAGACAATTAACTTTAGAGTGAGTAGTAGTGTCATTCAACCTACACCAATTCGTCATGAAGTTAAGGTCTGCCACATTAGCAATGTGTGGTTTTTCATCACCAGCCTGATAATTGTGGGGAACTCCCCCATTATTTGGCCCAGTATTCCATTGTCCATTATTTTTGGATCTATGATTATACCCCCTATTCCGGTTTTGATAACCCTAATTAGGGAAATTCTAACCTTGGAAGTTTCTAAGGCCCTAGTTATTATTCTGGTTAGAATATTTACACTGATTAGAATAATTACCCTGATTGGAATAGTTGTGGCCTTGATTTGGAGAGGGATTAAATCTAACTTGAACAGTCCGTTCATTCTCAACAATCTTTACAATGGGTAGTTGATTGATAGGATTGGATCCTCCATCTTGATTATGGTAACCTTGTGATTGTTGGGAGGCATCTAGGGCTCCATTAGTGAAGAATGGAAGGTGATGTGGAGTTTGGATTCAAACCATGGGTTTATATTGGGAATAAGACATCCCTAGGACCATATTAAACAAAGGGGTGGGATTGGGCATATGATATCCTATAGGAGATAAAACTCCTCCTAAGCTCCTTGATTGCGTGCTTATTTGTTATTGTAATTTGATGGCTAAGTGATACACCTTTGATAATGGATCAATATCTTCCGGTAGGTAAGTTCTCTATAAGAACAAACTGATCAAAGGGTCTATGGCCCTCAAATATGCCTAAATGGCACTATTCTCCACAACCAAATAAGGATCCTACAACCATTAGTACATCCTCTGGAACCTTCTATTAATCAAGGGTAATGGTTCATGTGGCTCCTTCTTTATCGTAGAAAACTGGTGGTACAAAATAGCAAGATCTACATAGACCTAAAAATGGTTGACAAAGGCATTTCCCAAGTCTTTCCAACTCAGAATAGATCCTTGGGGTAGATTTAAATACCATTTATAGGCCATGTCACCCAAGGAGTAAGGAAACAACCTACACACCACATCATGGTGAGCTATTTGAGCCCTCATACATGCATCTTTGAAAGCCTGTATGTGCTCTTCAACACTTCTTGACTCCCCATGGATATACTTGGGACAAAATTTCTTGGGGCTTTTGGGCATGTCATGTATGCCATCTAGAATAGTCCCTAGTGGAGAGGGGTTATTCATAAATAAATCCATTGGTGGCAATGGTGGAGGTGATTGACCTAGTTGTGGGATAGGTGGATTCATTCGTTATGGCGGTGGAGGTGGATTTGGTGGCCAAGGTGGTGGATTTAGTGGTACCAAATAAGGTATTGGTGGGAATCTAGGTGGGCTGAGTGGGGTTGTTAATGGTGATGAGATCGAAAATCTATGAACCTTAGGTCTTGTTGGGGTTTTGAGTTCAACTAATGGTGGTGGATTCTCAGTGGACATAAGAACTCTATGAAACCTCTCTAGTGAGAAAGACCCAATTCGATCCAATTTGTTCCCTTGGCCCTCCTTCTAATGCCAATTATGTTGATGGCCAAATTGACATAGCAACATGTAAGTAAAATGTAAGCACCTCACCTCTCCTAACAAAGACAATCAATGGTTAAACTAATCATCTTCCAAGGTCTTTGATATTGGGTCTCAACGCTATTGTTTTGTAGAGTGGTCAATATAGCTATAATATTCAAGGGGCCTGCTAGTAAGAGAAATGAAAACTAAATCTATCTAACATTGAGGGGTGTAAATAAACTAAAAAAAGATAGATCAAAGCTTTAGAACAACAAATTATGAATATAAACCTATTTAAATCCACACATGTATCCAAACAATTAAGTGTTTTCTTAATCAACCAAAACCATAACATGATGCAATCTATAGCATGAACTATACTATTTCATACATCCATAGTGCAAAATACAATCACCATAACCATTCATTCAACTTCATTTCAAAACCAAAATGTATCACCAACTCATTGCTTAGATTAATAGATCAGTAGACACAAATAAATCCTACTCATAGATAACTCAATGAAATAGTTTGAAATTTGGATTCTCCTATTAATTTTCATCAAATAAGAAACATTTGTGCACAAAAAAATCCACTAGCACATGAATTACTATAATTCATTCACATCATCACTTAACTACTAACTTCTGAAAGTAACAGAAATTGCATAAAACAATAAAAAGAGTATCAAAGTATCTTGCTTAAAACATGAAAATATTAAAACTAGAATAACTATCACTATTGTCTTTCCCTCTAGGTGGCTAATCTTGCTTCAACTAGCTAACCTTTACAATATCTTTCAAATTTCAATTTATAGACTTCAAGACTCTTGATAACTGGATGAAATTCGAGGCCCAAAAGAAAAACAAGATCCACAATTAAGGGAAACAACCAAGGATAAAAAATCCTCCATGATTTGCTACATTTGAAAAGGGCCATATCATTATCCATAATTTTCCTGAAGAAGAGGAATGAGCTGCAAGGGATCCAAGGTTGAAGTTGTCACATTGACTATTGAAAAATAGGAAGGATGATTGTTGTACTAACCAAGTCATTTGGTGCCCAACTGGAAAGAAAATTCTTCTACCGCCTCATTCTTGAGTGTTCTTCTCAAGGAGGTACTCACCGTAGCTGGAAAACACCTATTGGAGCATAGATGTATTAGGTCCATCCACCCAATCATCTTCAAACTTAATTCTTTTCACTTCTATAGAGGCAATCTCAAGCATATCAGTCAATTTAATCAATTCTCTTCTAGTAGCCTTCACTTCATCTTTGATGTCCATGAGCCTATCTAACAACAAATTCTCACCATCATCTTCTTTCTACTTTACCTTCTCAATTCTATTATTCCATTTCTCCTTCAATTTATCTAGAGGAAGACCTTCCTTCACAGGGATATCCAGATTTACCAAAATAGTAATGACTACTTCTAGTTCATCAACTTGCTTAGTTAGATCTTTGCTAAGTTGTTGGAATTCATTGCTATGTTGATAAATGAATGTAGATCTAAAATTGATTATGCTTAATGTCTTCTCAATGAAGTTTGCATTGTTTTCATCAAGGATGGATTGCTCCAAGAGAGTTTGTTTTGGTAGCTTGCTGATGTCCTTTAATTTCTTGATATGTTCTCTATATTCCTCTTCTTCCTTCCCTAAGACTTCAACATGAGAATTTATGTCTTCCACCAACTCCAATGCTCCTTCATGAACATTAAAATTGTCAAAAATTAATTCATCTACCTCTTGGATAAATCTGTCAACCCACCTATCAAACATTCCAACTTTGCTCCTCATTTATACCAGATCATCAACTTCTTTCTTGCTTAATAGGACTGGGGTCGCTGGAGAAACAACTTGTTGAGAAATAGGAGTATAGATATCCTTCAAGAACTTATGTAACTGATCCAGTTGGGCTTTAAGTTCATCTTTTCTTTGTTTATCCTTGATCATCCTAGATTTGGTGGATGATGCCACAATGTCAATAAGGTTGATTTGTTGATTCCTTGTGGGTCTACCCAAATTGATAGTACCCAACTGATAGTCAACTTCATGTCTTGCCTATCCTTTTCTTCCATAGTGATTGTACATTCAGAAATAATCTCCCCTACATCTATGACCTTTGTGGAATGAAGCACTCTTTCCTTTTTTGGGGGCCTCTCCTTGTTTATCTCCTTCATCATTTCATCCCAATTCAATGGGTGAGGTTGAACTACTTGTTTTCTTTCCAAATCAAGCTTTAACCATGTGGGAGTAATAGGGGGAGTTATTACCTATGTAGAAGAAGAAGTAGCAAGAGAAAGAGGTTTCCAAACTAAGACTCTAGGTTGAGAATCAACCTCCTGTTGTTTCTTTTTCTCCTCTCTCTCTTTTGCTAATTTCTTAGCCTTAGCTTTACCTTTTTGCTCCTGCACCCTTTTAGCTTCTTTCTATTTTTTCAATAATTCTTCCTCTAACCTTTTCTCTTCTAGCATTTGGTCCCTTTTCCTTTCAATCTCATTAACTTTCTCCCATGCTTCCTTAGATTCTTGTTCATACTTGGCCAGCTCTTCAGCCTCCTTTTCTTTTAATAGGCATTCTTCTTTATCTTTCTTCTTTTGGGCTTCTTCTATCATTCCAAATTTGGCCTCAAGGGCCTGCCTTTCCCTTTGTTGTTGAGCCTTTTCTTCTTCAAGATCACAAATTTTCTGTAGCATGGCTATTTTATCATTTTCTTCCTTGATTTTCAACTCTTGCTCTTTTTGTTGTTGCAACAAGAGGTCTTCATTTTTTTGTTTCTTGGCTAGCTCCTCTTCTTTAGCTTTAGGCTCGGCTTGTGCCTTAGCATAAACTTCCCTCTTGGAATATTCAAACAACTTTCATTGGTCTTCAGGAGTGAGAACATGCTCAGTCCCTATTTCCTTAGTTTCTTCATGGGATGTAGCCACTTGAGTTTCCCTATCAGAGTGGATGGCCTCAAAATCTGTATCTATATCATGAACTTCCACTTGTAGATCCTTCCCCTTCAATGATTTAGCCTCTTTATGAAGGTTTCTTGTATGAATCTCTTCAATTGGTTGCTTTGTGAGAGGAGGTTGTGTTAAGGTTTCACCTCCAGTAGTTGTTGATGCACCTGGTTGAGATGAAGCTTCAGCTCCACCATCTATTATTTCCTCCTCTCCTTTCATTTCAAGAATCTCTTGAGCAAGAAGCGTTCGATGAATCTCGTCTCTAAAATTGGGAGGGAAAAACTCTAATGACTCCTTATGAGTTGTTCTTTTTGTTCTTTTATATCCATGGGAGGTTCCTACAAATTTCCTATTTTTGAAAGTTTGAGCCTCTAACTCCTTGATTCTCATAACCACCCATTGGGTACTTCTATCCAGGATTGGCCTTGCAATTTGTTTGATATCAATAGATTCTTCTTCACCCCAATTCACTAGGTCTAGATCTTTGGTCCCTATGTTTCCAGCTTCATATTGAGGATCCAAGGTTACACCATCATCAAAAAATGTGTTAGGAATATCTTCCTTCACCCTATACTCAATCACTAATGGGATGGGAAACCTTTCATAATTCCTCCTTTTGAGATCATACTCATCATATAGGTCCATCAAAAAATCCTCCAAAAAAATTGAAATGCTTATCAAAGACTGTGGGGAGCAAACCTGGCATCTAGTGCTTTGAATCAAAATGCTTCTTGGATGTTTATAAGCCTAAATTCAAATGAATTAACTCATAAAAAATTACCTTTGCTACCACATTGTGTGCACAACTGTACTCTCCCAACTTCATAACAAATTTGTGACAACCAGGCTTATGTTTATTAGCAAATTTAACATTCACCCCTATAGCTTGATAAATGAATTCTATCAAAACAATTCTATTGCTGCAACATCTACGAAGCAAATGGGGATGACCATCAAAACTAGCTAGTATGAAACAAGTGAACTTGGGGTATTCGGTGTACCAATGTCCCCATTCTACAATGAATGCCATGGCATCCCTACTTAGCATATACCTTGTATCCCCTATCAACTGATTAATGACATACAAAAATGCATCATTAACTCTCCTATAATACAACTCAGAAGTCTACAAAGTCAACTAGTCATAATTATCCCACACCTTCTTTTGAGAGGCTTCTCCCAATACTCCAACTACATTTAAACCAGGGAAAATGCCCCTCCTTGTTGCACCAAATATCACATAGGAAGTCATAAAAAGGACTTGGTTTCCCTCAGTTTAAGCATAACATTATGTAAGCATTCTGATACAATCATCAACCAATCAAATTGTTGCCTACCATCCAAAATGGTTTGTATTAATGGAAACATCTATTCCTTAAAGTAGGAAGAGTCTCTTTTCTAAACACTTTGGAAAGAATCATGATAATTTCATTGATTTCCTTGGTGAAGTCTGATCTTTTAGGCTGATCAGGAAGCTTGAGCAAGGATTTCTTCTCAACTCTCATCCATTTCTTATTCATATGAGTCATATTGGCTTCCTTTTTGTCACTATACAATTGCAATGCCTTTGCTTCATTGAGTTGCTTGGGATTTTGTAGTGTGGGTGCATTGAACATGAATCTTATCATTTGTGGAGTAATATCAATGATGATATTTCCTTGCAAGTCCACACATTGTCTGGTTGCAGTGTTATATGCTCCTCATGCAGTAAGTATAAGTTCTAGACATTGAACTAATAGGGGGAAGATGGAAACATGTACCAAGATAGATTGAACAATTTGCTCTGTTCTCCCTATGACATCCTCCATTAAGGTATCTTCAAGCAATTCCTCATAGTTGAATTGGCCAAGATTTGTATTTGTGATGTCTACCCAATCTGAGTCTACCTTGCTAGCTATATGAGTTGGACTCTTATGTTTTTACCTCAAGGTGTGTGGGAGTTGTTCCACTTTGATCCTTTTAGGCTTTGTTGCTTGTCTTGAAATTTCTACAGCTTGGCTCCTTTGAGAAGCTTCCTCCAATGCTCTTGACATCTTCTATTCCTACAATACAACCCTAAATTAGATCATTAAAAGCATATAAATCATTACACCATACATTACCTTTCATATAATTCTCTCTTCCTTCTTTATCCAAATTTCATATCCACCAGAAGCAGAGTCAGGAAAGAATTAGGAACATAAAATATTTTAACACTAGCGGGGTCAGGATCAAAACCGAAACGAGACTAGAACCATGATCAGAATAGAAATTGAACCCGAAACAAATCGATAGTTCCAAGTTTCACTCCCACTCTAGTTCTACATCCGCTAAAGAAGAAGGGTATAGACCAAGACCGGAACCAGGATAGGAATGGAATCCAAACCCATAACCAATTGATAGTTCCAAGTTCATTTCCCACTCTGGTTTTTTTAGCTCTCAAAAACCCAGGCAGGATGCCTCAAGAGGCTGCCAATCTCTTGATATGCTTTAGGGTAATAGACAAGGTCAAAAAATTTCAACCTTCTACTATTCAGGTGCTACTAGACCTAGGTGGGGATACCTTTCTGAAGGAAGTAGAATTTATGTACTTATGATTATCTTTCTTGTAGTGATTTTTCCACAATGGTAGATGGAAGTGAACAAATGAAATCAAACTTGATAGCAATAGCAATCTTCTGATCTAAATCTTAAAATACTCAATTAACAGATATAAAGAAACTGAATGAATCCAAATGATGAAATTGCAGAGACCAGTGCCTTATTGAGTATGTGGAGTCAAATGAAATCAAGATGAGCAACACCTCACTGGAGAAAACTCAAATTATCTGGCATATATTATGTTTACAACTTGTATAAACATGCTATACTGTAACTACTAAGCTCTACTTTAACAATCCAAATGAATCTCCTTGACTATTGTGATTAACTAAATGGATTTAATCCTTGATTGAAAGAACCGGTCAATTAACCACATAGATACCACAAGTTTCCACTGATGAATTGAATATAAACTTGTTATATCAATTTAACCAATCAGAAAGAATCCATTTTGGAGACAACTTAGCAATACTTTCATTAAATTCAATAGATAATTGACACTAGAAATGTGCAGCAACATCAATTAACTTTCATAAATACCTCCATTGTGAAAACATGCATCATAGTCTCTGATCTAATAAATCTATTGTACTATATCCATACAATTTTCCTACTGTATATCGAATAAATAATGGTTGATGATCATTCTTCAATTACAAAATGCATATTTATACACCAACATTAGATAAACATATCACATTGAGATCCCATGTCAGCCCACTACTAAATTCAGGCTTATTTCATGTCGGCTAGCAACAGTTAAATTTTATTAATTAACAGTGGAACAGTCGCTTAGACATATCGTAGTCATGCCAAAGGAAGTTCAATCGCTGTCAGCCCATGTACTTTGTGTTTCACCAAGACCTATTTGAGTCACAGAGATGTCACATAGATTACATTATGTTTCATTGATATGCATCTCCTTAATATATTTACCAGTCACCGAGACACGAGCATTTTCTTACCGAGTTGTATTTCCTTTTCCTCATTTTCTTTCGCCATGACAGAGTCCATATGTATTCCATTAGTGACAACCTCCTGAATTTGCTAAGACTTACTCTGAAGTCACATTAGTCTCACCAAGATGCCATTTGATAGAAACTCTATGTGCAACTTCGACGAGACCGAAGGTCACTCGCTAAGACCTCACCTCGATAGCTCCAACTATTACCGATATGTATCCTCCTGCCACTGGTCGGTGTGACAATGTAAGTTCGCTATGACCTCACACTGAAAGCAACATGTCTGGATGAAGTGAAGCTTTAATGTGTCTGTTGGTGAGACCAAAAGGGTTCACTATGACTTATCCCGAAGAGAACATCTCTCACCGACGAGCCCTTTGATAGAAACCATGTGCAATGTTAGCAAGACTGAAGGTCACTCACCAAGACCTTTCTTCAATATCACCTAGTCTGGCTGAAACAACCCTAAAATCCTCTTGATATGAATTTTCCCATTGGGGGTTGGAAAGACTAAGTGAGTTATCACCAAGATGCTTCACCGAAGGAAATCTCTTGCCAATAGACCATTCCTCTGTCGCCAAAACCATGTGAATGCCATGCCGATATATATCCATAGGTGAATGCTAATTGTTGTGACAATTAAGACCTTATGTCAATATTCCTGTAGCAAACATATGTAGCAAAAATGCATTGTGGGTTGGGGAGACAGTTATGAGCTAATGCCGATAGGAACTGCAACATGGAAAATGCATGACCTGATGGATTTATGGGATAAATATATGCAAAGTGTGAGTAGAATGTCATGATAGAAGGCCCATTTTCTTATGATAAGGACTCGTATGGGAACTCAGGGGTATGAAAGATATGTAAAATCATCAAATTTTTATAGTTCCAATAGTGGCTCCGTCTGGGGATGAATGATAGTAAGATCATTACAAGGATCCAGAACTTTGGGTGAGTAGACCAGACACAAAGTGATGAAGAATGAGCAAAATAGAATGAATGGCAATGGAAAAATGAATGCAAAATGGAGGTGAACCAGAACCCTAAACTATTGTGCATGGAAAATAATTTTAAAGAGGATTATCAAGAGTTCTATAGATAATATGAATCTTCACCTCTCTTCCCAACAACAGCAAAAGGTCTCAGCCACAAAGCTTCAAATTTACCATGCTTGCCCTTCTCCTGACACCTTGCGTTCCACATCAACATTAAGTCATTTTTTTCAAATTTTCTATCCTTTTCCTTCTTGTCAAATAAATACTTCATTTGTGTCTGTAACTTCATGTTTTGATTTTGGGCAACTCTCCTTATTTCATCAAGTTTAGCTAGTTGCTCCATTCTTTCCTCCATAGGTTTAGGAACATCCAAATCTTCTTGAAGGATAAACTTGTAGACTGGTAACAAATTCTGCAAAGGCATCCTGGCTTGTGCTCCATACACCAATTCAAATGGGGATTTTCCAATTGCCCTTTTCATAGTAATCTTTTCAGCCCACATAGCCATCTTTAATTTTGAATCCCAAGCCTTCTTGTTTTGTCCTAACATCCTCCTTATAATATTCAAAAGAATCTCATTGCTAGACTCTACTTGGCCATTAGCTTGTGGATGGTAAGGAGTTGAATAAGAAATAGTAATGCCATATGCATCACGAAAGTTTTTGGACTCATCTGATCTGAAACACATTCCATTGTTTGTGATTAACCTCAGTGGTGTAACAAATCTGGTGATAATGTTGTCCATCAATAAATTTGTCACCACTTTTCTTCTACCCTTTTTAGTTGGGATTGCTTCTACCCACTTAGTAAAATAATTAGTGGCAACCAGTATCCACTTGTGTCCTCCACTTGATTTTTCTTGTATCTCTCCAATGAAATCAATTCCCCATTAATGAAAAGGGGCATCAACCTACAAGGGTTGAAGTGGCAAAGCTCCTTGATACTTGAGTTTTCTAGAGAACTTTTGGTAGGCTTCACATTTTCTTACCTCTGTGAAAGAATCATTGAAAACTTTAGGCCAGTAGTAACCTACCCTAAGAATTTTGTGTGCAATTGTCTTTGCTGAGTAATGTCCTCCACACACTCCTTCATGCATTTCACTTAGGACACGCTTGGCCTGAAACTCATCCAGACATAATAACAGCATACCATCCTTGTTCTTCCAAAATAGATCCCCATCCATGAAAACAAATTTGGATGTCTACAACTTCAAGGTTCTTTTCTGGCTATCACTTAATCCCTTTGGACATTTCATGTACTTAAGCTAGTGCATAATATCAGTATACCAAGGAGTGTGCTCAATGCTTGCAATGACAGTCCCTACTTCAACATTGCAGATTTGATTTACCTCAATATTTGCTTCTGTCATTAACCTAGCCAAGCCTTGACCTCTCACTAGTTTGGTAATTTGTATCTCCATATCAAACTCTTGGATATTGTTAATCCATTTGCATCTTTTCCCTGTCACTTCAGACTGTGTCAGAATATCCTTGACATCAGCGTGAGGGACATAAGCAATCACCTTTGCTCCAACAAGATATGGTCTAAATGCTTTTGTAGCCTTCACCAATGCAAATGCATGCTTTTCCATTATATCATACTTCAATTCAAACCCTTGTAATGACTTACTAAAGACAGACATAGGTTGTTCATGACCATCCTCATTCTTTTGTAGCATAACAACAACAACCGTGTCCATTGAAGCAAATGAAAATATCTAAAAAGGCTTTGCAAAATCTGGAGACCTAAGGACAGGAGCCTCCTTGATGGCCCTTTTGATGGATATAAAAGCTTCCAAAGCTTCTACAGTCCATTCCATTTTCCGTCCTTTTGTCAACATTTTTGATATGGGGTTAATGATCTCAGCAAAGTTAGAAACAAGTCTCCTAACAAAATTAATCTGTCCAAAGAATGATTGTATAGCCTTAACAGTTTTGGGAATAGGGATTTTATCGATAACTTCAACCCTCTCAGGATCTATTCTAATTCCCTTTTTTGAAATAATATGTCCTAAGAGCTTACCCTCTATGACTGTAAAATGACACTTCTTAGGATTTAAGCATATACTGTATTCCAAGGCTTTAATAAATACCTTTTCCAGATGTTGCACATGATCTTCATCCTTCTTTGAATAAGTAGTCGGGTCATCCTGGTACACCACCATGATAGCATTGATTAAATCTACAAATTACACATCCATACCTCTTTGGAAAGTTGCTCCTGCATTAGTGAGACCAAATGGCATTCTTATGTATACATATGTTCCCCAAGGAGTTGTAAATGTTGTCTTATATTGCTCAGATTCTTTAACCTTGACCTAATTGTATCCTAAAAAGCCATCCATCATGGACATCAATTCACACCCTATTACCTTATGCAATATAGCTTCCATATTAGGTAGAGGATAATTGTCCTTGAGAGATGCCATATTTAGATTCCTGAATTCCACACATAATCTGATATCTCCATTCTTCTTCCTCATAGGGACTAAGTTTGAGACCCACGTTGAATGCTTGATTGGTTTAATAATTCCTCCACCTCTGAGCTTTGCCAATTCTTCTTGCATTTTAGGCTCTAGTGTTGGATTTATAGGCCTTTGCTTCTATCTGAATGGTTTAGCATTTGGCTTCAATGGTAATTCATGCTGAAAAAAATCTTCCTTGTATGCTTTCAGATCTCCATAAGACCAAGCAAACACGTGTTTATATTTTCTCAACAACTCAATTAGCATTCTTCTAATTTTAGGGCTTATCCTCTTTCCAATGTACACCTTTCTTGGTGCTATCTTAGTCCCCAAGTTGACTTCTTCAATATATTCTCTTTTGACCGGTTTTTTCTTCATGAGGGACCAATCATTTCCATCATACAGCCTCTCCAATGCCACCAAGCCCTTAGGAAGCTTATTTGTTTTGAGTTGCAAGATCTCCTTTCCAAACACTGTTTTCTTCCCATCCACTTCTTCAAAAAAAGAATTGAAGTCAATTTCCTGGGCTTCATATTGATCTATACAGTGGAGAAATTTCAAAATTTTAGTATCATCATTGAAAACTTGCCAACTATAAATGTTATCAGGAACAACAAGCCTTGTCTTGAATTCAATTTGTGAAACCCCAGCCAATGTGATATCATCTCTTTTGAGCACCACATTTGCTAAAAAATCATCCATTATGTTCTTTGATCTGTCAATCCACTCAATTGAAAATGCATCAAATAACTAAACTATGTCCCATACAACATTCCTATATTGCTTCAATCTGTTGTGCTTTGCTGCATATTTCAACTTGACTTGTGAAACAACCAACTTAGAATCACCTAGAACTACCAGCGGCTTGATCTTATGTTTCACAACTATGTTCAATCCTATCAATAAAGCTTCATCTTCCGCCACATTGTTTGTACACTCAAATGTCAACAAGAATGAATATTTAAATGTAGTACCTTCGAGTGAAACAAATACAATGCCAGCTCCATTACCTTCTTGGCTACATGCTCCATCAAAATACATCTTCCATACTTCATTGCAGCTTTGCGCCACATGCTTTTCAATTTGATCACTATTGGTTAATTCTAGCTAGGCTGATTCAATCTTAAAACCTCCAAGATCAACATCACAAAAACAATTGATTTGATCTTGTGGTACATAGTCAACAAGTTGGTTCATTCTTGGTTCCCTATACAGCTTCACTTCTTGGCCATTCACTGGAATTGTTGCATAAGATAAATCAAACTGGACATTTCTCCCAACTGCTCATGTCCACTGTCTTGATAGAAGCATCCCAAACTGAGGAGGAGTATCTATCACTGTTATATCTATATTATATGCCACATGTGGATAACTAACCAGTTTGACTTCAATGCCTCTCATAATGCCTACTACAAGAATAGGTCGGTTATCCATTGCATAGCATTTACCATTGTATGTATCAACCCACATGCCAAGCTGCTTCATGACTCCTACTGGCATGGTATTTATAGCAGCACCAGAGGCTATCATGCAATTCCTCTGCAGTTTGTTATTGATAAGCAATGTAGTGAAAAAAGGATCCACTTGTGGAGGAGTTGTTAATATATCACTCAAGCAGACTTCTAGGATATTTACTTTCTCCCGCCTATTGACTGCTTTAATAGCTACTCTATTTTTAGAGTTCACATGTTTTCCATTTGTTATCAATTGAATAGCACTATCTCTGTATTCCTTAATTTTCATCATTTCTAGTAGTGGAATAGAAATTTTTACTTAGGATAACGCTTGAGTGAAGTCAAAAGAAGATCCCTCCATCTTGACAGTCTTCTTCAGTTCTGGCGTTTCTCCTTTGTTTTCTTCTTTTTCTTTTTTATTAGGCTGATCAGGCTTTTGCATCTCTTTGTGTAATTATTCAATTTCTTGCTTTTGGACAGGCTTCTATTCACTCTTACTAGGCTATTTATTTTCTGGCCTTTTCACAATTCCTTGTGTCACCTTTTGATCTTTCATAAAGATTCCATTGGGGACACCCTCTTTCTCATTTATTGTTCTATTTCTCAGCCAGTATTTACTCTTTTCTTCCTCCATTGTAGCAACAGTTAATCTTTCTATTTCATCTTTAGTGAGTCTCCTCATACTGCATGGAGCAGGCACCTCAATAGAATGTGGCTCTATATATCTTCCTCAGAATCAGAAAAGACCTGTTGTTCAGCCATATGGACATTATATCTCTAATTCGAAACATCATACTCATAACCTTCATCCTCTGAAAATGAGTACCTCTCTTGAACATGATGAAATGTATTTGAAGTCAAATACACTGTGATCTTCTCTATTGTTTTCCATCAACATTCCCTCTTCTTGCATCCTTTGGGCTACAACATAGTATTCTGGGGAATGTGGCTTATCACAAGCTTCATAGAAGTAATTGTTACTCACCATATAGGTTCCCTTCTTGCTCAATGGATCAGGAGTCTCTTTGTTTCTAGGCCTAGCTATTATAGGTTTTCCATCCTTCCAATCTATATTATAAGGCATGTCATGCAACCTCGGCCTCTCATTTCTATATGTATTATCTTGTCTATACTGATAATTGTTGCTTTGCTGAGGAGGCCTAGGGTTGTCTCTTTTACTGATTATACCAGTAGCCTTCATGTTGTTTTCAATTGTCAATGCTATTTTATGAGCCTTAGCCAAATCTCTTGGGAATCTATTTCTTAGTTCATACCCTGTTTTAGGATCAAATGCATTCAAATAAACACTCAAAGTTATAGAATTTGGCAGGCTTGATCCAGTAGGTACCTTAGTCTGCAACTTGTTGAACCTTCAGAAATTCATGAAGAATATTTTCATAGGTAACGCTCCATATATGAATCCACAGTCGTGTATTTTACTTCTGGGTAAAGTTGGGAAGCTTCTACTCCATTAGGTCCAATTTCAAAATTATAAAGATCGCCTTTGTAGAACATCTAATAGAAATGTGATATTCCAATCTCTCCATATGGTTGATCTAACATTTGCATTGAGATCAATTATGTTAACATCTCAATATTAAAAATTTGCATTAAACTCATAACAAAAAATTGCAACATACCTTCCATGCCTGCAAGAAAACCCTCTGCAGAAATATATGTTTTAATCAAGCTCTTTCGTGATAATTGTTCCCATTTTTCAACTTCCTTTTGGGAGAGAATATTCAAAGGTGGCCTGATATACATAGTCTTATTCAGAGTGTGAGGATCATCAATTTCTTTGATTGTGTATATTCCAACATCATCTTCATCTACCCAGACAGCTGTCAACAAAATATATATACCTTTTTATTAAAGTAAGTTGATTAGTAAGAATATATTATGTTGTTACTCATCTTATATAAGCATGCACTACTTTAAAATGTAATAAAAACATGATTTATTATAAAAACCTTTGACATTTCCATCTCCATAAAGCAACACTTTTTCTGAAGGAGGCATCACACGACCAAGTTGAGCTAATCCACCAACCAAGTAGCCAACAAATATGTTGGCAGAGATATAAGTGTGAGGAATGGTTGCGGCTTCTATTGCCTCTCAAACTTTTAATTTATCAATAAATACAATGTTACCAGGTGCCATTGCATGCCCCATTAGCCCTAGATCCATCCCAAATTTTGAAGGAACAAATCTCTAAAAGCAATGGAATTTGTATTTCTCTATGTATTAGAATAATATTTCATACTTTTTGTTATTTTATTTTTCAATTATATAACTTTGACATTATTTCCTAGAAATAGTGTCTTAATAGCTACCATTTACTTCTTTTTCCGAACCTTAAAAAGCAAGCAAACCACAAACACACTGAGATAGTCCAATGTACAAATGCAATTTGTAAAAATATATAAATTATAAAAAATATTTAAAAGAACATAATAATATAAAATTTTAATATAAATTATATATCAAATTGATACAAATATTTGTATTTATAATTTATTAAACTTACCCATATATTAATAATTCATATTAATATTAAATACTATTGCTTCTTATTAATATTTAATTATTTATATATATATATATATATATATATATATATATATATATATATATATATATATATATATATAGGCCTCCATTGTAGACCATACCTGCCTTGCTTTTACACCAACCCATTCTATACGGTTAAAAACTTAAGGAAAACTATTTTTTCTATCTTCCTTTGGGCAGCATTTTTAAATCCTCTATGAGTTAATCCTATTGGATGAGAAACTTAATAGTTATATGTTCTAGTCTTTTAAATAAAATTTGAGTAAACTATGCTCCCATTCATACTGCTATCTTCAAACCAAATGCTACATCTCTCTTAGAAAATCTTCATTTCTTTGGCCATAGTCCTTTCACACCCTGATAGTTAAACACAAAAATGACTGAACCATGCATTTATATCTGCATTTACAAAATTTGATAGGATAATTATCTACCAATAATAATGAGCTTGTCCATTCAAATACCATTCTCGGATCTGCATGAAATCAGTGCCATGTTTCATGGTTAGTAATCAATTCATTTGGTCAACAACATAAATAATGTGGTACCTGTAAAATGAAAGAATTGAAAAACAAGCATACAGATATGCAGAACAATAAATAACCAAACAATAATGTAGAAAATAGAGCACACATGATTTATAGTGGTTCAACACAATAGTGGTTACATCCACACTAAGCAGGGAAAATCTTATTAATGCTAAAAGTGAGTTTTACAATAACCAAGGTTGCATTTATTAACAACCATGATCAGTTCAAGAGACATGAGAAGAGAGGGAAAATATGAAGACCTTTGGCCTTCATCCATTGGCCTTCACTATCTCAACAATCTCCCACCTAAAGCACAACGGATGTAGCAACTGATCAAACATTCCCTTGCTCTGAATGTTGTTCTACTTTTTTTAAAAAAGCCCAAGAGAAGTCCTAGTAGATTCAAACTTTTCTTTGGAACAACCTTGGCCAAGATGTCTGTCGGATTGACCTTTGTATCAATTTTGACAAATTTTAACTTGCCTTCTTCAACCGAATGACGAACAAAGTGAGCATGAATGTCAATATGTTTAGAGTGGCACTGAGAGGAATAATTATGAGCCATAAAAATGATGTTGTGACTATCACAAAACAAAACATAATCACTCTATTGATATTTCAATTCACCAAACAACATCTGTAACTAAATCATTTCCCTTGCACCTTCGGAAAGAGCCAAATACTTGGCTTCTACAGAAGAAAGAGCAACTGAATGTTGCAGCCTTGAGGCCCAACTAATGGCAGCCCCAACAAATGTGAAGGCATAACCAGTAGTAGACCTTCGTCTGTCTAAATCTCTGGCATGATCAGAATCTGTGAAACTTTGCAGCTGAACATCATTTCCACTAAAACATAGAGCATAATCAGAAGTGCCCTTAAGATATCTTAATATCAATTTAACTGCTTCCCAATGAGGCTTCTTGGGATTGCTCATGAACCTACTTACAACTCCCACTGCATGGGAAATATCAGAACGAGTAGAAACCATAGCATACATAATGCTACCAACTACAGATTTATAAGGAATTCTATCCATAAATTCCTTATCCTCTTGTGTTTGGGGACACATATCATAAGTTAAATGAAAATGAGTAGCAAGCGGGATGGGAGCAATCTTGGCATCAGCCATACCAAATCTGTCTATTAATTTTTTAATGTATTTTGTTTGAGATAACCATATCTCCTTTTTGTTTCTATCTCGAGAAATAGTCATCCCAAGTATTCTCTTGGCTGCCCCTAAATCCTTCATGGCAAATCTAGTGGCCAATTGATTTTTCAGCTCATGAACAATCTTCATGCTAGTGCCAGCTACGAGCATATCATCCACATAAATTAGAAGTATGACAAATTCACCATTAGACAACCATTTCAAATACACACATGGATCAGCTTCTAGGCGTACAAAGTTATGCTCAATTATAAACTAATCAAATTTTTGGTACCATTGCCTTGGGGCTTGCTTAAGCCCGTACAAGCTCCATTTCAACCTGCAATAAAGATTTCTTTACCTTATTTAACAAACCCTTCAGGCTGTATCATGTACAATTCCTCATCAACATCTCCATGTAAAAGGGTAGTTTTGACATCTAACTGCTCAAGCTCGAGATCCCATGTTGCAGCCAAACCCAAAACCGCTCTAATTGTAGTCATCTTTACTATCGGAGAGAATATTTCTTCAAAATCAATACCTTGCTACTGAGAATACCCCTTGACAACTAGCCTAGCAAAAAATCGCTTTATGTCACCATCTTCCTCTTTTAATTTATAAACCCACTTATTTTGTAATGCCTTTTTGTTAGGCGGAAGAGGCACCAAATCCCATGTCTGATTTTTTATCAAAGAATCCATTTCTTCTTGCATTGTAGCCTGCCACTGATCACAATTTGCATCTTGAATGGCAGTTTTGAAGTTTGTTGGCTCTGTCTGATCAGAAATTAACATCATAGGCTCTGCTTCTTCTACAAGCAATAACTCATAATCTAAAAATTTAGTAGGAATCCTCCTATGCCTAGAAGACCTTCTTAAATCAACATGACTCTTTTCACACTGAGGATGAGCAACATTATCGATAACCTGCATTCTGTGATTAATCTGCTCACAATTAGAGTCTTGAGAACAATTTGTCCCTACCATGAATGGAGCTCCATTATGCACGATGGCTTGAGCCATCGCTACATATGGAGAGGTCTCATCTTCTTGCGTGGCACCTATAGCACCATGAAAATTACTAGCTGAACTACTGTTGACTAGATGAGATTGTGATGTCCCTTGGCGGTGAGGAGAGGAGGATGAGATCTCCTGCACATAGATCTCATTGTTCCCAAATAGTGAGTCATCACTATTACTAGAAGAAGTAGGGGGTGCCAAAACTGAGGTGGGAGAAGTAGTGATTGATGTGGGAACATAAACAATAGACCTCTATGTAATATTATTATTGTCACACATGGAGAAAGGCACATATTCGTCAATGCCTATTGGTTGTGATTGCTCTGCTGGAAACACTCTTTCATTGAAAACCACATCTCGAATCCTTACAATTTTTTTTCCAACCGGATCCCATAATCGAAAACCAAACTGGTCTTCACCATAGCCCACAAAAATACACCTTTGTGATTTGAAATCCAATTTTGTCCTCTTTTCTTTTGGAACATGGACATAGGCTTCACATCCAAAAACCCGGATGTGTGAGTAAGAAATTGTCTTTCCCAACCACTCTTCTTCTGGAATACCAAACTCCAAATGAGATGAAGGACTGCGGTTAATCAAGTAAACTACTGTGTTACATGCCTCCACCCAAAATTCTTTGTCCAAACCAACAGTGGAAAGCACACATCTAGCTTTCTCAAGAATGGTCCTATTGAGTCTTTCTACTGCCCCATTTTCTTGAGGAGTGTAGGGGACAACTTTAATCCTTCAAATACCATGATCTACACAAAAATTATCAAACTCCAAAGAACAAAATTCACCTCCATTATCTGATTTTAAACATTTAATTTTGTGACCACTTTGATTCTCAACAAGTGCTTTAAAAATTTTAAATTTTGAAAGCACTTCAGATTTTATAGAAATCATATAAACCCAAACCTTCCTAGTACAATCATCAAGAAAGGTAACAAAGTAATTAGCGCCTCCATAAGAGGTTACCTTGGTAGGGCCAAAGACATCCGAGTGCACCAACTCCAATGGTGTTGTCTTCATGTTGTGTCCATCCTTCAAGAAGCTGACCCGTCTTTGTTTGCCACAAAGACAATGTTCACAAAACTCCAAATCTACGGATTGTAGACCCAGTAGTTGGTCTCGGTTGAGCATCACCTCAAGTCCTTTCTTGCTCATGTGGCCTAACCTTTGATGCCAAAGAGCCACATCGCTGCCTACAATAGTCATAGCAGCTCCCACCTCACCAAACATTTCTGCAATATAGAGGCTGCCAACTTTGTCTCCTTTTGCAATGACAAAAGAACCTTTAGTTACTTTCCAAGTGTCCATGAGAGTGGTGAGAAAGCCTTGGGTATATAGCTGATTTACAGAAATCAGATTTCTCTTCAATTTGGGAACATGGCGAACTTCTTTTAGCAGCCACTTGACTCCTCCAGCTAGCTGCAAAACATCACCTTTGCCAACAATTTCACAAGCTTGGTTGTCACCCAAATATACATTTCCAAGATTACCTTCTTGGTAATTTGTGAAGGCCTTCGTACAAGAAGAGGGGTGAAAGGAGGCACCAAAATCAATTACCCACGAATCTGATTTTGTATCGCTTGTTGATAGTATGAGAATACCATCATCCTTATCATGTGATATGTTTGCTTTGCTATCCAAAACTCTTTCTTGTGCCTTTTTATACTTTTTGCAATCTTTCTTGATATGACCAGCCTTCCCACAAAACCAAAAATTTCTTTCTTTTCCTTTAGACTAAGATCTTCTAGCTAATTTAGACCGCTGATTGTGATTATATCTACCTCTATATTAGCTTCTCCCTCTATTTTCAGTGCTTACCATAGTGAGAGCATCACTGGATGAGGGCTCATCATTCTTCCTCCTTAAGTCTTCGAAGAGAAGAGTGGCGGAAACTTCATCTAAATTCAACGGCTTAGAGCTTGATGCTGAAGTGCTTATGGTTGTCACAACTCCATCCCAACTATTTGGTAGAGAGCATAAAAGAATAACTTTTTTTTCGTCACCTCGAGTCATTCCAACTGAATTTGCTTAGCTGATCAAAATGTTGAATTCGTTAATGTGGTTTGCCATTGCACAACCTTCCTTCATCTTGAGCTTATATAATCTCTTCATGATGAACACTTTATTTGTAGTTGATGCCATAGCATAGGTTTGTATAAGTTTTTCCTACACTTCTTTTGTTGTTTTCTCTTCTGCAACATTGAACAGAACATTTTCATTTAGCAAAAGAAAGATTGTTGCCTTGGCCTTTTCATCAAGAGTCTCCCAATCTTTGTCTTTCATGGTAGTAGGCTTCTTTGATTTTCCCTCAAGCACAAGTTTAAGATCTTGCTTAATCAGCAAAGATTGCATCTAAATCTTCCATATCCCGAAGTTCTTCCCAAAAAAAATTTGCACCTTCAAATCTTCCATTTTTGGAAATTCAATTACCAAATTTCCAAATAGTTGTACACCCAGCTCTGATACCAATTGTAAAATGAAAGAATTGAAAAAAAAACATACAGATATGTAGAACAATAAATAACAGAATAATAGTGCAGAAAATAGAGCACACACGATTTATCATAGTTCACCACAATAGTGGTTACGTCCACACTGAGGAGGGAAAATCTTATTGATGCTAAAAGTGAGTTTTACAATAACCAAGGTTGCATTTATTAACAACCACGATCAGTTGAAGAGACACGAGAAGAGAGGGAAAACATGAAGACCTTTGGCCTTCAACCGTTGGCCTTCACTATCTCAATAGGACCAAATCTGTATCAAAATGACATCAACATTGTCAATGACTAAAACTCTATGGACGACAAGAAATCCACATCATTATTATTCTCAGTCTCTAATTCTCCAATTCTAGTAATCAACCCAATTGGAGAAGCAACAATGATAAGCATCTGCTACACTCAAAATTTACTCCATATGCAATTTAAAAGAACCAATATTCATAGAAGCATCGTTATTTAATTTTTCTTCTTCATTAACTTATGAATCTTCTTCTTCATCATGTCCAAATTCATCATTTGCATTATTAATGTCTTCAGCCTCTTCTTCTGCAATCTCTATCTCACCCACTTCATTTGTTTCCATTTCAACATCTGCTACTTCCAACCTATGGCTCACTTTCTTCTTTCTCCCCACTGCTAACACCTTGTTGTTCTCTCTACCTCTAATTATAGACATGGGAAAAAGATCCACAACTTGATTACAGAGATGATAATAATGTATCATATATAGAAGAGTCCCTCTAGACTTCTTCAGGATCTGATTCACTCCCCTCCATGGAATAACTAAAGATGCCCCAGCATCAGATTATTTGTGTTTGAAAGCATTATTCTCGGGCTTAAGTTTATGCTTCAACTCTCATTTTTTTAGCAATCTTTTTCTTAGGAAGTTACACAATATGTGCACAGTTGGCATATAGGAAAGAAAAAACACTTACAACATATCAAATACACTCACAACAAAAGTCAAGTGACAAATTGAAGATATAATGATTTTCAAAAAAAAAAACTACAAAAAAGGTTCCTTATTTCTTTAAATCTGACATTTGACTTTAATTTACTAGTTATATATTTTCCACTTTTAGCAAAGTGGAAAATAATTCCAAAAAACCACCTCATTTGATTTTCTAACAATCTCAAACATTAACTAGGTGTCTTAAATATTTGATTTGTTAGTTTCCTAACAATTTGAATAATATAGCAAGTGGAAATAATAATATACTTTTTCTCACTCCTTACCAAGATTTGTAGCCCTCCCTTAAATAGATGATAAACATCCAAGACCAGAGTCTTAAATAGTATAATAGTGCAATTGAATATTTTTTCCTTTCCACTCATTGACCTGCAAAGAGTGGTGCGAAACTATTTTAGACATAAGCTGACTTTGATAACAACAAATATATTGAAACTTCAAGAAGAGAGTGATTATTATTGCAAATGGAATGTTACTAAATACTACGAAACTATCATGCATGAAGAATAACTTCGTTAGATTTGAACAAACTAGTTTTAAACTATTGTACAAAATTAACAAACATTATAAAGAAAACCTGTGATTTAATGAAAATCATTAACAACATAAAGAAAATTTGTGAATTAAACTTACTCTTTTTCTATGATTGGTCTAAAAATTGCCATTATAGTGTGTTGAAGATGAAGATCAAAAAATATCTTATCCAGTATAATGCAATTTTTTCATGATAGTTTGAAAAAGGGAATCAATAATACCATCCATAATTCTGAAGCATTTTGTACTCCAAGATTTGTTGAAATACAACACCCAAATTAGAATTGAAAACCCAAGTGCAAATTGAGTCATTCTGAATTTTTTGAATTTGCATCAATTCATCAAGAGCTGCATCTGGTGCATTTAGATTTCCATATTGCTCAAGAAATCAGTCCTGAAATCCCTAGAGAGAATTAATTGAAAATGTTGGCAAGCGATTGAACCAATCCCTAGAATCTTCAATAAGTGACATCATAAATAGCTTCATGTGTAAGTCTTCATATGTCACATCTATGTCTTGGATGAAAATGTTGAAACTTCTTAAGTGCTATTCAACATTAATTGCATTACTCCTTGTAAATTTGGGCACCATACCCCTCCAACTACCATCCATAGGATAATGTCATTCTGATTTTTTTGAATTCGTATCAATTCATGAAGAGTTGCATATGGTGCATTTAGATTTCCATATTGCTCAAAAAATCGGTCTTGAAATCCCTGGAGAGAATTAATTGAAAATGTTGGCAAGCGATTGAACCAATCCCTAGAATCTTCAATAAGTGACATCATAAACAACTTCATGTGTACGTCTTCATATGGAACATCTATGTCTTGGATGAAAACGTTGAAACTTCTTAAGTGCTCTTCAATAGTAATTGCATTACTCCCTATAAATTTGGGCACCATACCCCTCCAACTACCATCCATAGGATAAGGGTATAATTGAAAACTTGCTAAATCAAACTGTCTGATCATGGTTGTATGCTGGTGAGGGGGAGGAATAGGTGGGTACTGATATTGGTTCATAGGATTGTTGTATTGTGCATTATGTTGTGGGACATAAGGCTGACCATGAGGTGGCTGCATATTTGTATGTTGTGTGGGAATATGAGGTGGATGATTTGGTTGTTTATAGTGATTCCATGTCTGATGGTGAGGAGTATTTGATTGATTAGATGGCCTTGCGCCATGATTACCCTACTTATGAGGTGGCACATACTTTGGGGGACTATCAGCTGTCTAAGCAATAATATGGACTTTTAGCAACTCAGCCTTTAGTTCCTCTATCTCCTTCCTCTATAATTCAAATCATGCTTTTACCTTCTCAAGAAGCTCATGATTAGATAACTCATGTTGGTTACCTTCCATCTTTTGATCATACTCATGCTAAATTCTAATTCATTCAGCCTCCAGTTTAGCCTCAAACTCAACCTGTTTCTGAGGATTGTGAAAAGGAAAATTATTTCTTTGATCTTTTGGGGTACAAGGCTTTGTGCTTGAATTATCTCTCCATGTATCATAGAAATTATATGTTTCATAATGTGCTCTTGGTGCTCTATCTTTTTCTGCTATGCACATGTCCTTACTTATCCTTTTTCCCTTATCATCCTTGTCACCTTTGTGTGTCCATTTGCTACTACCATCAAGAGCTCTAGTATGACCTCCCCTGTATTGAGATCTTCTTCCATTCATGTTTGAATAGCTACAAAATTTATGTCAGAGTCGCCACTCACTTTTGTCAAAAGTGAGAGAAAATTTGATGTTTCTTATTCCCAACGAAGTCTATATAAAGTTCCTGACTCTATGATTAAAGCCTTAATTTTGAATGTATTCCCCAACGAAGTCGCCAATTTGTTAGCTCTCAAAAATGTAGGTAGGATGCCTCAAGAGGCTACCAATCTCTTGATATGCTTTAGGGTAGTAGACAAGGTCAAAAGCCTTCAACCTTCTACTCTTCAGGTGCTGCTAGACCTAGGCAGGTATACCTTTCTAAAGGAAGCAAACTTTATGTACTTATGATTATCTTTCTTGCAGTGATTTGTCCACAATGGTAGATGGAAGTGAACAAATGAAATCAAACTTGATAGCAATAGCAATCTTCTTATCTAAATCCTAAAATACTCAATTAACAAATATAAAGAAACTAAATGAATCCAAATGATGAAATTGGAGAGACCAGTGCCTTATTGGGTATGTAGAGTCAAATGAAATCAAGATGAGCAACACCTCACTGGAGAAAACTCAAATTATCTTGCATATATTATGTTTACAACTTGTATAAAAATTCTATACTGTAACTACTAAGCTCTACTTTAACAATCCAAATGAATCTCTATGACTATTATGATTAACTAAAAGGATTTAATCCTAGCTTGAAAGAACCAGTCAATTAACCACACAGATACAACAAGTGTGCACTAATGAATTGAATATAAACTTGTTATATCAATTTAACCAATCAGAAAGAATCCATTTTGGAGACAGCTTAGCAATACTTTCATTAAATTTAACAGATAATTGACACCAAAAATGTGCAGCAAAATCAATTGACTCTCATAAATACCTCCATTGTGAAAACATGCATCATAGTCTCTAATCTAATAAATCTATTGTACTGTATCCATACAATTTTCCTAGTGTATATCGAATAACTAATGGTTGATGATCATTCTACAATTACAAAATGCGTATTTATACACCAGCATCAGAAAAACATATCACATTGAGATCCCATAATAGCCCATCGTTGAATTTGGGCTTATTTCATGTCAGCCAGCAACGTTTGAATTTTATTAATTAACACTGGAAAAATCGCTAAGACATATTGTAGTCATGCCGAAGGCAATTCAATCATTGTCAGCCCGTGTACTTTGTGTTTCACCATGACCTATCTGAGTCGCAGAGATGTCACATAGATTACATTATGTTTCATAGATATGCATCTCCTTAATATATTTACTAGTTGCTGACACACGAGCATTTTCTTACCAAGTTGCATTTCCTTTTCCTCATTTGCTTTCGATGTGACCTAGTGATGTTGGGAAGACCTCTCGCAGACCACATTATGTTTCACCGAAAACCCTTTTATCTCTTGAGTGTTGCTGTAACCTTCAACCATCAGGGAGACATTATATAGACTACCCATTGTTTTACTGAAAGCCTTGAGTTCACTTTAGATCGCCAATACAATACCTAGTGAGGAAGAGGCTTCATAGATTATCCTGTGTCATACCGAAGGCACCTTGTGATCAAGTTTGTCATCGTGACATATTGCTCTCGGGGAGACCTCATATAGAGTATGTTATATCTTACCAAAATACTTTATCCATTTTGTGTTTCACTGAGATAAAACAATGTTCATGCAAACAAAGTCCCTTTTGTGTTCCATCAGCGAAACTGAAGGTCACTTGCCGAGACCACACATTGAAGTCATATGTCTTATCGAGCAGTATCTTTTGTTTTATTCACCTTCGCCAAGACATTCTGATTTTCTCACCGACAGAGTCCTCATGTGTATTATCGATGAGACCAAAGGTCACTCACCAAGACATTACTTCAAAAGCCTTAACTCCTACCAAGATGTATCCTTTCATCTTGCATATCAGTGAGACATATCAATGTCGGGGAGACCTCTCATTGAAAGTCATTGGAAAGAAACCTTTTGTGCTCTGTCGGTGAGACATGCACTTCACTATGACCATTCACCGAAGACTTTATGTTTGGCCAAAGTGAAACCCCACATGTTGTTCGGCGAGACACCACAATTTTTATACCAACGGAGTCCATATGTATTCCATCAGTGTGACCCTCCTAAATTCGCTAAGACTTACTCTGAAGTCACATTAATCTCACCGAGATGCCATTTGATAGAAACTCTATGTGCAACTTCGACGAGACCGAAGGTCACTCACCAAGACCTCACCTCGATAGCTCCAACTATTACCGATATGTATTCTCCTGCCACCGATCGGTGTGACAATGTAAGTTGCTGTGACCTCACACTGAAAACAACATGTCTGGCCGAAGTGAATCTTTAATGTGCCTGTGGGTGAGACCAAAAGGGTTCGCTATGACTTATCCCGAAGAGAACATCTCTCACCAAAGATCCCTTTGATAGAAACCATGTGCAATGTCGACGAGACCGAAGGTCACTCGCCAAGACCTTTCTCCGATATCGCCTAGTCTGGCCGAAACAACCCTAAACTCCTCCTGATATGAATTCTCCCATCGGCGGTTGGCAAGACTAAATGAGTTTTTCCAAGATGCTTCACCGAAGGAAATCTCTTATCGATAGACCATTCCTCTGTCTCCAAAACCATGTGAATGCCATGTCAATGTATACCCATAGGTGAATGTTGATCGTTGTGACAATTAAGAACTTATGCCGATATGCCTGCAGCAAACATATGTTAGCAAAAATGCATTGTGGGTCGGGGAGACAGTTATGAGCTTATGTTGATAGGAACTGCAACATGGAAAATGCATGACCCAATCAATTTATGGGATAAATATATGCAAAGTGTGAGCAGAATGTCATGATAGAAGGCCCTTGTGCTTATGATAAGGACTCATATGGGTACTCAGGGGTATGAAAGATATGTAAAATCATCATATTTTTATAGTTCCAATAGGTTTCACTTCCACTAAAAGAATAAGGGAAAAGACCAGAGTTAAATTTCATCGGAAGTGGGATCATTTTGGGATTTAAACTCTCATGCAAACACTTTGGAATGAGTTTCACTCCTACATCCGCTTCTACCAATTTATCATTAACATCAAGCACATTTAAACACCCGGTCATCTTAGTTCAAGACTTGGGTCACATGAAACCATAAGGAAACTATAAATAAGGGGCTTAAACTCACCCTTAATAGAATAAGACCAGATTTGAACTTTTAAAAGTGTGATATTGTAAAGTTAAAATCCACAAACCCTAGTTTACATGACATGTCGACTTACAAAAACTGGGGCATAAAAAATCTGTCATGAAAACCATTAACCTAACATGTTAATAGGATAAAAAAGGATCATTAAACAAATTTAAACACTTTTAAAGCACTTGAGATCCTTCAAAACAAAACCCTAGTTAAAAACTAGGGCATGATAGTATGAACACAACCACCAAATGTGAAAATGATAGCAGAATGACCAAAAAAATGGAAAAAGACAAAGAAAACAAATGGAAAATAGAAGAAAACAAAACCAAACTAGAAACAAACAAATGAAACAAACAAGGAATGAGAAAAGATTCACAAGAGATCTCACAAATGTGCAAAGAACACACAAATGACAGAGAAGAAACAACACAAATTGAATGGGAAAAGAAGACCAGACACCTACCTAGAAACGCACCAAGAAAGGTTGAAATTCAACAAGAAATTCCTCACCAATGCATGCTTGCAATCAAATTGTTCTGCTCTCAAGTTTTCTTCAGCTCTGGGTTGTAAAATGCTTCAAATAATAATTATGAGCAATAATAACCTTGATTAAGGTTTTAAAACTAATTTCGTGTGTGTGAGAGAGTGGTAATTAATGTCATTACTGCAGTTGGTCTAGAGAAGAGTCAAAGACATAAATGAGTATCAACCAATGCGCGAATAAAAGGTAGGGAAGACATGGAAGTGGATCTAAGGTTGAACATGAAACTTTAGTCAAGTCTCACATCCTGATCTAGATCTAGTTTTAGTCCTTCGAAATGGGAAAAAAGATAATAGAAGAAAGTCGGGGCGGGATCCCAACCAAAACTAGACTCGTAACTTTTTCAAAGTTTCAAGTTTGGTTTCCATCCCAGTTTCATTCCCAACAAAGAAACAAAAACCAACACAAGGAAAACACACATAATCGCAACAAGAGAGACGTGAGAAAAAAAACCAAACCCTTAACTTTTACAAAGTTTCAAGTTTTTTTTCCATCCTGATTGCACTTTTGTTGAAAGGAACAAGCACCAACACAAAAATGACAAAGACACTGACACAAACGGGATTGAAATGAAAACCAAACATGAGTGAAACACAACAGGAGTGGAGTTAGAAGAAAAACCAAACCCTTAACTTTTACAAAGTTTCAAGTTTAGTTTCCATCCCGGTTCTACTTCCAACAAAAGGAAAGAAAATGAAGGAAAAAGAAAAATAGAAGAAAACCAAAGGAAAAAAACCCAAAGGCCGAATGCAAACAAAACAACAAATAAACAAAGACAACAAGGAGCGAAGTCAAAACTGAAAAAAAAACCAAATTAGGAACTTTGCAAAGTTTCTAAGTTCAATTTTGTCTCGCATTTTGAACTTGCCAAAGCAAAAGAAACAAGGCCTTCGGAGGAAAAAGAACAACTCCTAAGGCCCAAAAAAAAACAGCAAGGAAAAACAAAAGCAAGGGAAACCCATTTTTGACCAAAAATAAAATGGGGTGGTTATGCAAGGCATAGTAGGAAGTGAATTGTTTAACCATGTACAAATGCAAATGTAATCACAAAACTCCAATGGGACATAAAAGGAGAAAACCCGATGGGAAAAAACTCCTACCCAAAAAATAGATGAAATATAATAATGATATCCATCACAAATCCAATCAATCTCTGTCAACATAAAGGATGAAAAGAGAGATCATACAACCCCCCATAATGACATAACCTATTGCAAAGTGAAGCATTGGAAGTACAGTGTGGAGTAACACTAAAATACTCAATTCAACAGGAAAGGAAAGATAGTTTTATTTTCTAAAAACCATATTAGAGTCATTCAAGGATTTGAGTTTGAATCATGATAAAGAAACAATAGACTCGATGCCTAGGAACACTGGAAAACTCACAAATTGGTACAACTCTAGAATCTATCAAGCAACAATTGATTAACAAATGATTTGGAATTGAAATGAAGTGCACAAAAAATGGAAACTTAATGTATACAAAAAGGAAATAGTGCATGAACTAATAAATGTTCACATCTGGCAAAAAATTCAAAAAAATCAGAGTTAATATCAAGCAACAATTGATTAACAAATAATTTGGAATTGAAATGAAGTGCACAAAAAATGGAAACCTAATGTATACAAAAAGGAAATAGTGCATGAACTAATGAATGTTCACATCTGGCAAAAAATTCAAAAAAATCAGAGTTAATGGGTATGTGCAGGATCATGGTATGCCAAACAGCCCCCTTAAGTGGCAATGAAAATTCAGAAAAATCAGAGTTAGGCAACTTGACATAAAAATTTGAATAAGTTATCTATATTATTTCAAAAACATGTAAGAATAGAATCTGTGGGAAATTGAATGTAGTTTCTAAACTACTACGTTTAACTTTTTAGAAACAAAATCTATTTGGTGAAAATTTGAAATTTCAATGCAGTATTACTTAAATTTTAGGAAAAAAATAAGAAGTAGGTGTCTGTCTGACCACCCTAACCATAATAAAATGATAATATTTTTTTATGAGATTTTTTAGATATAAGTAGAGTACTCATGTCCCGATGTGACGATATTTTTTTGTAATTTTTCTAAGTAAATAATTAATTATGAATTTTTATTACAACTTTTTAAAAATATAAAACTCGTGATGTAACCACCTTAACTTGGTCAAAATTTCATGAAATTCAATTTTTTTTTAATCCTATAGTATGCAAAGCATAGAATGTGACGCATGTTTTGGATTCAAAAAATATGATAATGTTTGAAAGTTATAAATGTTTTGCAATCAGCCTATCAATCAGGACTTTTGTCATAATTCTAGTAGAAAATAAATAATAATAATCTATTAAATTCAAAATAAAACATAATTTATATTGGCAAAAATCTGAGAATCTCCTCTACAAACCCTTTTCATTTTATCAATTTTGGCTAAAAATAAAGTCGTCAGCCACATGGGCGAAGTCCGGAAAAACAAAGTAAGCTGTTAAACACGCTTTTTGTGTTGACTTTTTAGGATTGGTATCTCCTAACCAAAAACCAAAGCAAACCCGAGCCTATTCCCTAGGCAATGAATTTTGTGTCAGACATATCGGATATCCGATTCAAATCGGATATCCGATTTAAATCGATATCCGATTAATCATATCCGATTGTTAACATAGCATTTTAAAAAAATTCAAGACTTTATAACATATTCAATATATCTCATTTGTAGTTTATAGTTTATTTTAATATATTTAGTTTATAATATATGATTTGGTTTATATATGATTTTTAAATAGTGTATAGTTTATAGTTTATGTTAATATATCTAGTTTAGAATATACAATATTATTTATAATTTAATATATATAATCTCTTACAAAACTATATAATATATAATATATTATATTATTTGGTATAATATGTTTAAATATTAAATTTCTATATTTTAGTTAATATATATATTACTAATATATAAGATATTTAAATATTATCTCTCCCCCTCTCCCTCTCCCTCTCTCTCACCCTCTCCCTTTGCCTCTCTCTCTCTCTCCACTTCTTCCCCTCTCCCTCCCCCCTCCTAATGAATTCTCTCTCTGTCTCCCCCACTTCTTCCTCTCTTTCCCTCTTCCTTCCCCCTCCTAATGAACTCTCTCTCTCATTCTTCCCCTCTCCCTTCCCCTACTAATTCTCTCTCCCTCCTCCCCTTCTTCCCCTCTTCCCTTCTCATACCCCTCTCTCTCCTGGTCTCTCTCTCTCTCTCTCTCTCTCTCTCTCTCTCTCTCTCTCTCTCTCTCTCTCTCTCTCTCTCTCTCCTATATATATCTCTCTCTCTCCCTCTCCCTCTCCCCTCCTAATGAAATATCTCTCTCTCCCTTCCCCCTCCCTCCTAATGAACTATCTCTATCTCTCCCTCCCCCATTCTAATGAACTGTCTCTCTCTCTCCACTTCTTCCCCTCTCTCCCTCTCCCTCCCCCTCCTAATTATCTCTCCCTCACTCTCGCCTTCTTCCCCTCCTCCCTCTCACTTCCCCCCTATGTCTCTCTCTCAAGTCTCTCTCTCCCTCTCACTCACCCCTATATATGTCTCTCTCTCCCTCTCCCTCCCCCTCCTAATGAACTATCTCTATCTCTCCCTCCCCCTCCTAATGAACTCTCTCTCTCTCTCCCCCTCTGACTCACTCCTATGTCTCTCTCTCTCTCTCTCCCTCTCCATCCCCCCTCCTAATGAACTATCTCTATCTCTCCCTCTCCCTCCCCCTCCTAATGAACTCTTTCCCTCTCCCTTCCCCTACTAATGAACTCTTTCTCTCTCTCTCCACTTCGTCCCCTCTTTCCCTCTCCCTCCCTCCCAATGAACTCTCTCTCTCTCTCATTGTTCCCCTCTCCTTTCCCCCCTCCTAATTATCTCTCCCTCACTCTCCCCTTCTTCCCCTCCTCCCCTCTCACTTCCCCCTCACTCTCCCTTATATGTCTCTCTCAAGTCTCTCTCTCTCAAGTCTCTCTCTCAAGTCTCTCCCTCCTACCTCTCCTCCCTCGCCCTCTATCTCTCTCTCAAGTCTCTCTGCCTCTACTCACTCCCTGTGCTGTCTCTCTACTCTCCTCTCCCTCCCCTCCTATTGAACTCTCTCTCTCCCCTCTCACTCCCTCCTATATGTCTCTCTCTCTCCCCCTCTCCCTCCCCCCTCCTAATGAACTATCTCTATCTCCCCCTCCCCCCTCCTAATGAACTGTCTCTCTATCTCTCTCCACTTCTTCCCCTCTCCCTCTCCCTCCTCCCTCCTAATGAACTCTTTCTCTCTCTTTGCACTTCTTCCCCTCTTTCCCTCTCCCTCCTCCTTATTAACTCTCTCTCTTTATTCCCCTCTCTCTCTCTCTCTCTCTCATTGTTCCCCTCTCCTTTCCCCCTCCTAATTATCTCTCCCTCACTCTCCCCTTCTTCCCCTCCTCCCCTCTCACTTCCCCCCTCACTCTCCCCTATATGTCACTCTCAAGTCTCTCTCTCTCAAGTCTCTCCCTCTCAAGTCTCTCCCTCCTACCCCTCCTCCCCTCTCACTTCCCCCCTCTGTCTTTCTCTCAAGTCTCTCTCTCCCTCTCACTCACTCCTATATGTCTCTCTCTCTCTCCCTCTCCCTCCCCCTCCTAATGAACTCTCTCTCTCTCTCCCCCTCTCCCCTCTCACTCCTCCTATATGTCTCTCTCTCTCTCCCTCTCCCTCCCCTCTAATGAGACTATCTCTATCTCTCCCTCCCCTCCTATTAGTGACCTCTATCTCTCCCCTTCTTCCCCTCTCCCTCTCCCTCCTCCCTCCTAATGAACTCTTTCTCTCTCTGCTTCTTCCCCTCTTTCCCTCTCCCTCCTCTTATTAACTCTCTCTCTCTCTCTCTCTCTTTATTCCTACTCTCTCTCTCTCTCTCTCTCATTTCTTCCCTCTCCTCCCCCCTCACCTCCTAATTATCAACCCATCCTCTCCCAGTCTTCCCTCCTCCCTCACTTCCCCTCTCTCTCTCTCAAGTCTCCCTCCTACCCCCCTCTCCCCAAATCAAGTCTCTCTCTCCTCTCCTCCTTATATGTCTCTCCCTCTCCCTCCCCCTACTAATGAACTATTTCTCTCTCCACTTCTTCCCCTCTTTCCCTCTCCCTCCCTCCTCATTAACTCTCTCTCTCTCTCTCTCTCTCTCATTCTTCCCCTCTCCCTCCCCCCTCCTCCCTCCTAATTATCAACCCATCACTCTCCCTTTCTTCCCTTCCTAATGAACTGTCTCTCTCTCTCTCTCTTTGTCTCCCTCTCCCTTCCCCCTCCTAATGAACTATCCCTATCTCTCTCTCCCCCCTCCTAATGAACACTCTCTCTCTCTCTCTCTCTCTCATTCTTTCCCTCTCCCTTCCCTTTCCTAATTATCTCTCCCTCAATCTCCCCTTTTTCCCCTCCTCCCCTCTCACTTCCCCCCTCTCTCTTTTTCAAGTCTCTCCCTCCTACCCTCTCTCCCCCTCTCAATTCTCTCTCTCCCTCTCACTCACTCTCTCTCTCTTGCCCAACCTACACCCAATAATAGTAAAGTTATGCATTGAAAATCGGATATCCGATTTGGTATGTCCTTTAAAGCACGAAAATTGTCCCGTTGGGAGCAGTAAAAAATGTTTTATTTTCAAGTTCTGCATATCGGATATCGGATTTAATCGGATATCCGATTTGTGGGCCATAGAAAAACCCCATATGTCCCCTTTTTCGCATTCCAACGGACCCTACATTCGTTTTGCAGGCTTTGCAGGCGACAGACGCGCGGTTTCAGAGAGGAAGGGACAAAGATCAACTTTTTGGAGCATCTTCCACTCAAATTTGGAGCATCTTTAGCATCTTTTATAAGGTATAATGGGGAGCAGCAGTCGTCGAAAGCATAAACGTAAGAGAAACCTTACAAAAGAACAAATTGAAGCATAAAGAGAAAAAGATAAAGAGGGTCATAGGAAGAAAAGACAAGGTATGTTAAATATTGGTGAATCTGAGTCCTTTGATCTTTCTAGTGAAGAGGAAATTGAATATGTAAAAGGTGAAAATGTTGAACATGATGCTGAAATTGAGAATGAAAATGTTAAAATTGATGCTCAAAATATTCAAGCTGAAAATGTTGGGAATGAAATTATTGAAATTGATAATGAAAATGTTCAAGGTCAAAATGTTGGTTTCGAAGATGTTGAATATAATTTTTGGTGAGATGAAATTATTCAAATTGAGGTGAGAAAATGTTGGGAAATGAAGATGTTCAACTTATAATATTGATCTAAAGTGTAGAATTATGTTTCACCAAATTACATGAGAAATGAAAGAACCTTGTGTGGAAGAAAGACATAATTCAAACTCAAGACCTTCAAAAACCCTAAATGGTTAATTGAAATTGATGAGAACATTATAAACAATTTTGAAGGCAAGAGGTCCAACCACGAACCATTGATTGGTGGGCTGGTAGACTTTTTCATGCAATATTTTAGCGATAAGACGTGTGAGCAATCCAACTTTTTGTACAATTGTTAAAGATGCAAAGATGAGACCTTTGCTTATGGGAGTGAAGATTCATGTGCTGCACAAGAAGACCCGAAAAAATAATATTATTGTCAAAAATCTTTTTAATGCTCTCAAGTCTATTGGAAAAACTAACAAGAAAAAAGATAAGAGAGCTGCTAGGAGAGTGATTACAACCGCCTTAGTAAGCCATCAATTGAAAAAGGCTCGCTTGTTGAGACAAACTTGTATTGATTTTGACATAAGTCGTAAAACTTTGGATAGAGCACTTGCAAGAAGAGAAAGAATAGATGATCCTCTTCAAAGTGATACATGGACTTTTTCCGGGAGGCTTCCACGTGTTGATAAGAAGCTAACTAATAATGTAAAACAAACAATTCAACAATTTTGGCATGATAACTCTAGGGTATCACCCAATGCAAAGGATGTTTTAAAGTTAAGAATTGGAAATCAAGACCGTACACCACATCCTAAACATTTCTTGGAATCAAGCCAAACAATGTTGTTCAAAATTTTTATTGAAACA
>VDFB02193867.1:405526804-405561909 GCA_007258455.2 Sequoia sempervirens
CTCTATTGGAGCCAAGTCGGTGTGACATATTCTATGTCTGGCCAATGAGCAGATTTGTAACCTTATTTTTTGTATAGGTCGCTATGACCTTGCAGAAGTCTTGCTGAACAGTTACACATTGGAGTCTTCGGTGTGACATGTTGTGTTTGATATGTTCACTTACCGCATGGAGATCTCTGGCCGATAGGCCATACATATCGTTTATCAGGGAGAACCTTGGCCGAAAGGCTTAGTTTGAGAAGAAGCCTCAGTGATGAAGAAAGGTCTCTCCAATAGGGGAAATATTGGAGTCTTCGCAGTGACACAATGAATTTGGTATGAAGTCTCAGCAGCCGATGGAGAGTCTCGCCAATGATGAGGGGTCTTTGGTATAACTCTTGGCGAATGGTGGTCTCGAGGTAGCTTGGAGAACTCGGTAAGAACTCTCAGTGAAGAGTGGTATGTCTCGCCGATAGCATTTTCTTGGTGTCCTCGGAGTAACATGTGATGGCTCGGTAAGAAGTCTTACCAATGTGTGAAGTCTTGCCGACCGTTCGGTGCTCGATGTAACTAAAGGGGTCTTGGTGTGAAGTCTCAGTGACGAACGAAAGTCTTTCCAACTGCTGATCACTTCAGAGAAAGTCTTTGAACCTCTATATGATCTCTTGGAAAAAGATGATAGTCTCGCCAATGTAAGTTCTATTGTCTATGTGACTTTTGAACCTTAGTATGAAGTCCTAGTGAAAGCAATGAGTCTCACCGACTAGTGGATGAACATGGATTACAATGAAGTCTTGGTGTGAGGTCCTGGCAAGAGCGATAGTCTTGCCGAAGGGAAAACTGATATGCCAACATAGCTTGACATGGTTATCGTAACACGAGCGCATTATTAACCAGTAGAGATATGTTCATTTAGGATTAAATAACGCGCTCGCGTTATCACTAAAAAGGGTAAAAAATCACAATATACCTGTGATGTCGGCCCACATTCTGCATATTCTCCTAGTTTTGTGCGTGCTCCAACAAAAAGTAGCTTTTGGGTGATTGAGTGAAGTGTGCATGCATGATTTTGAGATTCCATCACCTTTTGAATGTTTTTTCCATCATCTTTGCATGGAATAGCAGATTTTTCATGTTGAGAGGCATATAATATAAATTCAAGTTTTAATTATAGTGATAATTGATATACAATTGAAATTTGGAGGGGAACAAGCTTTTGAAGAAGTCAAATATTTGAGTTTGAGGAAGGAAGAAGCAAAGGCTGCATAATTGGGTAGAACTCCTCTATTTGAAAATTTTCTTTTTTAGGTATGTGAAATCTTTGTACATTTTATTTCATTCTATTATGGCTTGCTTTCATTTTTGTAGTTTAGCTTATTCCATGTTGATCAAATTGTTTGTTTGCGATGCAATATCAGATTGCCAAGCCACTCAACAACATCATTTCTTTAGGGAACTTCCTTCCCAAATCAATAAAGAGTAAAAGATCAATTTATACAAACTTTGTCAAATTCATCCAAAACTACTTTTCATTCAACCAAAATACATTTATTTCATTTCAATTTATAAGGCTATCAGTAGCCAATGCACCATCTCCATATAGCAAACCATTTTCAGAATCAACTTTCAACTTTGTTCTTGTCATAAACAATACAACAATCACTCATCAACTCAACTTACCCCTTCAAGACAAAAAAAATCAAACACCTCTGTTCCTTAGACCTGCAATCAAACATCATTCCAACCATTTAAGATATCTTTGCTCAAATCAACACATCCATCATCCTATCTTCACTTAAACACCATTTGTAACAACAACAAGCAGCATTAGTTTAACACTATCACTAGACCTTTAAGATACCAATTTCATCATGTTTTGATAGTAATATTCCAATATATCAGTATAGACACACTCTGACTACTTTGCATTCAAGAAACCATT
The DNA here is from genome assembly GCA_007258455.2 of Sequoia sempervirens. Taxonomy (NCBI): domain Eukaryota; kingdom Viridiplantae; phylum Streptophyta; class Pinopsida; order Cupressales; family Cupressaceae; genus Sequoia; species Sequoia sempervirens. The sequence continues at coordinate 405,528,726 of VDFB02193867.1, forward strand.
GCCATATATTGGAAACATATGCCCAAAGCATCAAATCTTTCACAATCTACCTTCAAAACATTACCAAGCATAGACACAACTGTGGCATCATAAATGAGACTGCTCCCAAGCACTTAACAACATTCCTTTCGCTATTTCTACATATTCTTTTTTTATAGCAAATAATGCCAAATATCTCTAGGAGGCCAACATTCCATCTAATTGGGTGATTCCTTTTCTATCATAATGCATTTACACAATCCCAATACAGATTCTCAGGCCTATTTTGATCCTTTTCAACATACTATAAAAATTTATACACTTATTTCACAAAATAGAGTAGAACCAACATGCTATCTACTGGTAAAAGCCCTTAAATAGGTCAATTTATCAAAGAAAGTCATCATAGAACTACTCACTAATCCACCAAACCTGCAAACAGTCTTAGGCCATGTGTCAAAACTCACAAATAAACAAGTTTCAAGATGGGAAACGCCCACCAATACACAAAATCAGTAAACATTTGATTATAGGTTGAAAACACACCAAGCATGAGGGTTTCTTTAATGAAACATTTGAAAAACCTCTACTAATCCGCCCAACAATTGAAACATTCTTCATTATCTCTACAAATTATTTTGAAATCATTTCTAAGATCCTCTACATTGTTTCCTCAAATGCTACTTGAAAACACCATTTTTTTTAATGAGAAAATTTAGAATTTTGTTCATGCAACAGTATCCCAACTTCTTTTTTCTATTTACCCCTGCCACACACATCTTCACATTGAAAAGACACTAAATATGATCCATTCCACTGACCTACTAGCCCTACATCAGTGGAATGTCTAAGAATCACTTTTTAGACTTTCTAAACAATTCTAAGGAAACTACAGACTGAGACTTAGGAAACTAAGTTCAAATTAGATTGATTATTTGAATTACAATTCCTACAACTTTCAAGAATGAAAGAAGTATCTTTCCCTGACAAGAATCAAATCTTAGAACATGCTTGAATCACTATGCAACCTGAAAACAAGAATAGAAAAGGTTTCAAAAATAACTGAGCAGAGGTTTTTTTATTAATTTCTATGGATTTTTGGGATACAAGATCTTCCTTTCTTGAGCTTACAATTATTTTTAAAGGTGTATAAATCAGTTGAAATAACTACCTCTTCATCTTCATCAACCCATCCTTGCCCTTCCACAAAAAAGACTCTTCACCTTCCTGCTTTTGTGCAATTTTACATTTTTACAATAATTGACAACTTTTGTTATAAAAAACAACTTTTCAATAATATCACCTAGTGACCTATTTCTTGGTGCAAATACATTAAAATTCATCATTTAATGACCTTCACTCATCATATTTACTTGAACATTACAAATTGAACAAATTATCCTTTTGAAGGAATTTCATGACCTAGGTGCTCCTCGCATCATTTGTCATGTTACAACCTTACGTCAATGGACATTTTAAATCACACAATTTGATACACTTTCCTATTACATTTTTAAACCACATATCTTTGAGGCATTTTGTTAAATTTAACAATTGATTTCTTTTGTATGCTTCCAAAGCTCATTGAGTTATGCTTCCAAAGCTTTCAATTAGTTAATTTGACAACTTAGCACTTTTTGCATAGGTAAAATTATTAGATCATGCCAAAGAAACGAACTGTTAAAAGGAAAAAACTAATAGATGATCAGCTCCAAGCCATCAAAGATAAAGAGAAAAATGGATGAGGGAATATCGTGAAAAGCAGAAATTGGGAACGGTTGATGAAAACAAGCCAATTGAAGAGGAACCTCAACTATCAAAAGAGAAAATAAATTGGCAGCACAAAGGGCACGAATGCGAAAGAGTCGTGCTAGGGGAGATGCGAATACCATAGTTGGAGACACACCCTCTACAGCAAGTGAATACTGAAGGGACACCATTAAGCACAAGCGAATATGGAGGGACACCATCTACCACAAGTGAGTATGGTTGGACACCATCCACCACATCTGAAGTTGAGAGTACATCATCACTCGGAGTTGAGGAACAAGGTATGCCATCATCCCCATGTGAACCTCAAGGTATGTCTTCTATTCCACCCTTGATCGAAGGTATGCAATCTAGCCCACCTCAATTAAATATTGATGAAATTGCTAATGTTGAGATGTATGTACCTAAGAGAACACCACCTAGAATTTTGCATAGAAAGCCAAAGTTTTTGATTAATATTGATGAGGATATTTTGTAGCACATAGAAGGTAAGATTCCAGAACACACTTGTAGAAGATATGTTGATTAGATTTGGCAAATGTTCTTTGAAAGGCTAAATGAGACTGTAAGATGTCAACTATTTGTTCAAATGATGCGGGGTTCAAAGTATAGAAACATCATGAAGACTCTTGGGTTGAGAACATCGAATGCATCAAGTGAAAATCTATTGTGAAGAATCTAATGGATGTTTATGATAGTGTGGGTAAGACCTCACACTCAAAGGATAGTAATGTCACCCGACGTATCATTAAGGCAGTGAACTGTTTGAAAAAATGCCTCAAAGAAATTTGGTCTCATGGTGATGGAATGCCATGACAATCCACAACAATTTGCTTGGCATTCCACCACCATGAGACCACATTTCTTTGAGGCATTTTTTTCAAATAGTTCATTCCCTTGTCTATGCTATTGCTTACTATTATGCTATGATAGATTTTTTCTAAGCATCCATAGCTTGTTCGAAAGCACCTGTTTTAGGATTTTAGCCATAGCAATAAGGCAATGAACTGTTTGGCTAAATGCTTTGATAGACATGTATGAAAAAAGTGTTAGCATAGACAAGGCAGTGAATTCTTTGAAAAAATGCCTCAAAGGAATGAGGTCTCATGGTGATGGAATGCCATGACAATCAAAAGTATTTGATTGTCATGGCATTCCATCAAGTCATGAGATCTCATTTCTTTGAGGCATATTTTCAAAGAGTTCACTACCTTGTCTATGATATTGCTTACTATTATGCTTTTGATAGATTTTTTCCAAGCATCCATAGCTTGTTCGAAATCACTTATTTTAGGCTTTCATCCATAGCAACAAGGCAACACTTGAACTATTTGACAAAATGCTTTGGTAGACATGTATGAAAAATGTGGTAGTATAGACAAGGCAGTGAACTGTTTGAAAAAATGCCTCAAAGAAATGTGGTCTCATAGAATGCCATGACAACCAAATGCAATTGGCAGCTGCTCCTAGTTATTTGTTATGCAATGTGAAGTAATTGTATAACTGCTTAGGTTGACTTTGTAAAAACTATATTGTAATTGAAATTTTGTCATCTATTAGCATCTAGTTATTAGTTATGAAATGTGAAGCAATGCTTTCAGTTTGAAAGATGTGCAATGCAATGTAATCAATGTTATGAATATAAAGTACAAAAATCTATTTTTTACTAAGTTACTAGTTTAGTTTTGGGTTCGGGATCAGGTTCGAGAACCTAGTTCGCTGGTTTGGGAATTTTTTTTTGGGGGGTTGGGTTCATTTTGGGTTTGGTCATACAAAAACATATAAAAATCAGAAATATATACACATTTGCAGTAGTAATCAAGTTCAGAATACACCACCATATTAATAGTCAAATAACATAGCAAAAATACACCACCACTTTCATAGTGAAATATTAAAATATTAGTGATCTACTCGAATGTCATGATACAAAATTATAAATTAAAGTTCAAACATGAAATGTCAAGTGTTTACAATCAGCCATTATTGATCATTGATCAATCTGAAAAGTGTGAAAATTTTTCCGTGTGGAAGGAAAACAAGAAAATAGTGTTACATAATTATTTACATTGTGAAAGAGCCAAAACCTTTTTCTTGCAGATCGTAGAAGAATCTCAATGATTTTTTGGGTGTCCTTGCCTTGGAACGGAACTATCCTGAGCCATGAATGATTGACTAGGAACTATGAGAAAGAAATAAGATAAATCACATACAACTTGTTGCAATTTATTTCCTTGGGAAAAAGGGTAAAGTTTTCTTTTCAGGGAGAATCTCCTTTAGAGTTTGAAAGCATTGATAATTTTCAAGATAGACTTAGCCAAATATGTCATATAGGTTTGAAGCTTTTAGGTAAAATTTTTTCTTCTTAAAATTTTGTTCAAAATTCAAGATGCAGGCTCTCCTCCCTTAGAGAAGAGAAGGCCTATCAAACCTAACAATCTTATGCAACACTTCTTAAGTTCTTGTTGATACAGTATTAGATGCAAAGTTTCAAAATAGGCATGGTTATATAAATTCTCATCTCACGACTATCATTGCATCAAATTAAGAATTTTCAATCCTTTATGGTCTAGACAAGAGAAGTATGGAGTAGTGTTCAAATGCTAAAGTCTTATTGTGAATCTCTTTGCTATGACTAGTTCAAAAATGAGGAATCTGTCTTCTGCATCAAATGAGAAATATTCACAATATGTGCTAGGAAGGAATAAGTCCATAAGAGCGAGTATGCAAGAACCAAGAATTGCAAAATTGGCTTACATTTGACTTCCAAACACAAAAAAATTCACACTTTTCAATGTTCACATGTAAGCCAAAACATATATGTGCGTAAGTTGTAAAGTATACACTTGAATACACGTAACTCATATCTATTGAACCATGAATTTATAATTTGCAAATATGGACACCATGGATAAAAAGATTTGTATTAAGCAAATAGCCATGTACACATACATCAATATATGTTGATATAAATATAAAATATTGTTACAAAATAGCCATATAGGCTTATGAGAATTCCATATAGGCATTCAATGTCAAATATATCCAATACAAAATATGTACAAAATTGCCATGTAGGTATACAAAAAAAGACTGTGCATTCAAAATTCATTTCTCTCCATGCTCTGGTTCAAATACAATTTTCTTTCCCTTTGCTGGGCGATCTGATGGCGATAAGTCTGTCACCCATTTTTGCTGTGCTCGAGGAGTGCTCCTGTTGCTCCTCCTAGTGTTTAGCTTTTGGTGAAGTTTCAACTGTTACAATAAGAAGTAAAGACATTAATATATAGAAATTACATTATAAAAATTAATATATTTAACAAAATAATCACTTACGGCCATCTCACGATCACTCTCCTCGATGGAAATATTTGCACACCGATGCTCAAGTGTGCTCAAGCCCTGTATAAACCATCCAAATAAGAATTAAACTATGAATCAATAATTGTTTGATTTTTCACTAGAACTAGTTCATCTATAACAATGAATGTAAATTGAAATTTAGTAATTTGCCTCATACCTCCCCTATCAGAGCCATCGAGGATTGTATAGTGGAGGAAACACCAATATCCATTGCCCTCGTAATGTTTGGCGGTGTTTCTATCACCAACATATAAAAATAAAACAACAAATTATTCAATCACAAAAAGTTACAATAGTGATCCATGTGATGACTTATAATGTATGAGATCTAATGAACAAAATTTTGAGTACAAGTATTAAACAGATATATTTCTGATTATTAGTTATTGAATTTGAAGTAATGCTTTGATTTTGAATGATCTGTGTAATGCAACATAAGGTCAGCAATATGAATATAAACTACACAAATCTATTAAACTTAGAATTCATTACTTAAGTTCTCTTTAAATTATATATTACCTCCATGAACGTTTGATCAAATCTACTGGCACTTGGAGGTGTTTCCATGAAACCTCCAATAGTACCCTATTCAACATCCAAAATCACATATTAAAATACCATTCGTAAAACAATGCTATTAACACATGTAATAAATTTATAATTTTTTACTAACTTTACATACCCCACCGATGGGTGTACTACAAAAATAAGTAGGTGGATGACTAGTGTATCCAATATCTACACTGTGACCCTGCAATTTTATTAAAATAATAAAACTAAATTAGCTAATCTTGCATTTCACAATCAAAATTTAATAAATTAAATTCAATGAACATGCTGAATTTTACCTGAGTGTCAATTCCATATGCATCATGCAAAATGTCAGCCATCCTCTCCATCCCCGTAGATGCATATAGATCAGGCTACATAGTAGCATATGGATCCTGCGTAGCACTCTCTTGAGTGTCGGTAGAGTCATATGAACAAGTCACCCTGCAAGATTGAAACACATGGGTTCGAAGGCCACCACCTGAAGACTCCCCTGGATGGCATTGTACAATAGGGCTAGTGTGATGGATGACACTCTGGGTCAAAGTTTTGATCGTCTGCAATGTCTCTATGTCAACACTCACCTTCACAATGGCAGGAATCACAATCTGCTCATGAGGCGGCCTAGCGAGAGGTCATCTCCCTTGCTGTGTAGGATTTGGTTGTGCACTGGGCCTATCCTGACCTGACCCCCCACCTCTCCCATGGAACTCCCTCATATCAAAATAATTTTGGATTTGGTTCAATACAAACTCACTATATAGTTTCCTAAGAAAATATTGGGGGACTTCACAATTATTGCACGATGGGTAATCAAAGACCATATACCATCTTTCATAAAAATGGTTCTTAATCTCTTGGTGGTGGCACCAATGAATAGGAAACCTCTTTGCATTGAGGGTAAGATTTTGATTTGTTTTAGGGTTAGTGAATAGAGAGCACAAATCACCTTTAGTAATTTTTAAATATTTTACTTGTTTATATGATAATTTGTCGGCATAATATGCCCTAGCTATCTGCCTCCTATCTTGCCATCCAAATATTTGCTGGGTGATTGCATCTACATTTTTTAACATGTCTTTCAATGAAATTTGCTAGAAGCATTCTTTCTGTGATTGAAGCATTTTGATCACTCAACCTACTGATAAGATCCTCAAGTTGTTTTCTATTGTTCTCAATTTCACTCCTCAAATTTTCTTGAGTGCCAAGAGGGAATTGAGAGAATGGTGGGGGAGGTTGATTTTGTTGTTGAGGTTGATTTTGTTGAGGATTTACCTCCTCTTCTTGTTGAGGATTTGTAGGATTTCCTACAGATTTTAAAAAAAAAATCAAATCTAACCTAAAACAAACAAAATCAATTTCAAACTAACAAATTCAAAACAAATAGTAAACAATACTTACCTCCTACATCTCTTCATTGTCGTGGCACCATATTTGCAGACAAAATCCAAATGTTCTTGATGAAATTTGTAGAATTCCTTCCTCCTAGAATGTGAGCACGAAAATGAGGGTTTTTGGCCATGGGAAAGGCTAAGAAATAGTGAAAAGCAAATTCACCCTTTTTTTTTCTTTTAAAAGCACATAACATGCTCGCGTTATAACATGAGCACGTTATGTGTTTCCCCATTTTTTTCCCATTTGGCCACAAAAGTGCAACCAACTTCATGCACCCGCCTGTGCAGTATCATTTTGTTCAAGATATGGTAGAAGATAGAAAGGTCTCTTTACAAAAAGTGGATACTCTAGAAAATGTTGCAGATGCATTGACAAAACCAGTGAGCACAGACAAGTACAGGTGGTGTACTAGTTCAATGGGCCTTGGAACCCACGACCTTCACTAACTTTGAGGTTGAAGGAAGCCAGTAAGTCTTCATCAAGTGGGAGATTGTTGGAAATTGTGCCTTAACTTGCTGGCTTGTATCTCTGTTAAAGACTTGGCATATTTACCCTTTATTGGTCTTCTTTATCAGCCTATCGCCCAAATCCTGAACCTTAGAACCTTGTTGTATAGTTCAAAATTTTCTTAACCTCCCGACTGGTTGATCTCCTTCAATTTCGCAGTGTTCGGGATTTTCCTAACCTACTATGGAAGTTGTAAGTTTGTGTTTTCTCTGATTGAGCGACAAGCTGACGAATGTGGGGACCACTTGGAATTTCGGGAGACTTGTTCAGAGAATATTCTAGATTCCCAGCTTGATTCTTCATAAATGCAAAATCTGTGAATGCGTGTCATGGTGGAGACCACAAGGAATGACCAACAGTTCAGTGCGATGGTCAAATGCAGTGTACGAGTAAGTTGGTAATAAAAGGAATAACTCGTGGATACCTAAAGTCTTCAGGCTTTTATTTATAAACTAATGATTACTAATATTCCGTGTCAATGTGGGATATTGTCGATGATTGAGCTTCGTGGAAGTCCTAGTGATAGCGATGGTCTTGCCGACAGTTCTGCAATGGACATCAATGAGAAGTCTTTCCAATAGAGTTGGTATGGCCGATGGTTTTGCATTCGATATGATCTCTTGCCAATACCTTTGGTCTTGTCGATAGCTATGTGATCAGGTATTTTGGCATCGGGGAGACACGGTCTAGTGTCTCACCAGTATGCAATACAGTTGAACTTTTTGACCAAACAATTGTCTGACGTGGTCTGTTTTGAACCAATGAGCAAAGCAAAAGGAGAACCATTGGTAGTTGAACTATTGTGACCGTTCCTGTGTGGAAGATGAACAGACCATGAACAGAATGAGATATACTCTGTAACGGATGACAATGATCATTTCGGGTAATAGAGATTTTTGTTCGATACTGAACACAGATTGATCTGAATGGGTTCATTGTATGCGTTTGAGAGCATTGTGAGATTAATGCTCTATACAAGATTGATCAATGAATGTTGTTGCTGTAAAATTGACATCAGAAATTGAATTTTGTACTCTGTATGTAATTTTTTTACTATAATACAAAGAGGCTTTTCTTGATGTGGTGGGTTTTTCTCCCATACGGGTTTTCCCAAATAAATCTGGTGTCAAATTGCAAATGTGTTCATTTCTCTTTTCTATTAATTCTTTTCATGTGTATCTTATTCAACTATAATTGCAAAATTTAAAGTCATATCTGCATTCTTCCCTGAGGTTTTTAGCGTTAGGAGATTTTGTTCCACACCTAATCTTTCCTTACAGCTTTAAGAATTTATAGTGTAGACACATAAAATTGGCATAGGCCTGCAAACTTTATTTTCTCCATAGTTCTTCTTGACATAATTAAAATATTTAATTAAGTCGTCTAGTCCAAATTCAACTATTAATTAAATAATTCTTATTTATTTAATTAATTGAAATCTTTTTTTCCTCCTGACTATTTAAATAAATAGATTATATTTATTTTATTTAAATGTGTCACTAATTTCTTGTGTCTCTCTATAATTAAATAAATTCTTAAATTTAATTATTATTTGTCCACAATTTCTTCCTAATTATTTAAATAAATAAACTTTATTTATTTATTTAAATACGTCATTAATTTCTTATGTCTTCTTATAGTTAAATAAATTTCTATAATTTACTTAATTATTATCCACATTGGATTTTTCTAATTTTAAAGAAAATTATTTATTTAAAATTGTCTATTTTCTATTTTCCCACGAAGTAAATAATTTAAAATAATTATTTACTGTCACATGGTCCCACCACTTTTGAATTAAATTAATTTTTAATTCAAAAGATCAATTCATCCTTCAAAATAAGATAATTTAAATTATTATTTGATTTTCTAGCAACCTCTTTTTTCGTGCCCAATATCCTCTTGTCACATGCATTCTTGTCCACCTCAGCCCTTCATTTCAAATTTTACCCTGATGTTTCCCTAACCCTAATTGTTGTTTGTCACATTTAATTTCAAGCTTTTATCTTAGGGTATCTCTCATCTGACAATCCTGACCATTTAACCAAAATTGACTTTTCTATAAAAGGACAATTTCAACCTCATTTGACATACTTCATGCTAGCATAACTTCACATTTTCTACATACTTTAGACTTACTTCATACTTGCATACTTGCAAATTGCAACAATAGTAGAAATCCTTCAATATTTTCTTAGGGCTTTGTCATAGGTTAATAGTTTCTCATCAAAATCTAAGGGCAAACACCATTTTTTAGCAAATGGAGAGGGGAAATGAAGGTCAATCATGGAAGGTATGAAGGTTATTTGGTGAAATATTTCCTTTTTTAAATGCTATTTTACTCCATTGTAATACATTGTTTAGCTAGGGCTTTGTTTATGCATTTGTTTTCATGTTAATATAAATTTTTTCCTTAGTTACATTGGTGAACCTGATGCCAAAAACACTTTTTTGCAATTTCCTTATAGTTTTTCATCATTTATTGTAGGTACAAGTATGGAACGTCAGAAACAAAACTTTTTGAGCTGCATTTGATGCATTGCGATACTTTAGGAATGATGCATTTGTAGTACTGAGCCGCATCTGCTAGCCCAAATGATGCATTTGACCTATTGCAATGCATTTGTTGGCCCAACTGATGCATCTTCCCAGTAAAGGTTTTCTTTTAGTTTTTGATAGTATTTTCTAGATTTCTCTTTTCAATTTAGTAGATTAGGTTTTTTTGGGTTACTAATCTATTGTTTGTAGCATGCGACAAGTTGGAAGGAGATGTTAACCTTTGTTCATGATTTTATAACTCTTTTACAATCCTAAAGTAGACAAAAAAACAATCACAAACAACTTATATTTACATTTATTGGCTTAAAATAACATGCATTCACTCATGGGATTAAAATGAACACAATTTGCATTGAAACTCATCAAGGCTAAAATTTACATGCATTCTCATAGCATTGTTTTAAAAAGAACTTTTCTTGTATGACACTAAGCTTGGGTTAAAATAAACAAGTGTTTGATGTGTCTTGTGTTGTAGTGATAGCTTCTTAGTGTGTATGCAATTCTCTTGTGCCTTGCTACGATCTAGAGAAACAAAAACACTTAGAGGTTGTTACTTTTCCACCCACATATTTCAATTTGGGGATTAAAATGAACAAGTGTTTTCATATTTGTGTAACCCTGATTCAATAATAAAAGTATCCTCTCCCCTTGTGCACTTGTGCAATCTTGGGTACAAGAGAAATTGTTATTGACTCTAGGAATTGGGCCTTCCTTGGTGGGAAAAATTACTCACCCCAAGACAACTCAAACTGGCAATGAAGCTAAAGCCAAGCTACTCCCAACCGATATACAAATGTGAATGCTAATGGAAAACTTAGCATTACTGGTGCAGATGTGTCACACAGACAAGCGATTCCCTCAATACCTATGTGTTGCATCAAAACGTGTAGATCATAACCTCTTCAGGTTGGGAGTCCTCCTTATCAAAGCTAATATTACCTCATGTGTGGCCACCTGAATGGGTGCCCTTACTAAAAACCATTTGTGTAGTTTCCAAAATCCCTTTCTATTCATTGGTGCAGCAACAGTCGTTGCCAAGCCATCCCATGTTCTCGCAGTTCTTAGTAGAGGTGAAGAGTTTTTCATGGGAGAGTCATGAGAACTCAAAGCTTGGTTGACCCAGAGAAGTGATTTCCATGGAGGGGAGCCAATGTGGCCAAGCTTCTAAGTCACCCGCTAAGAATAAGTGCAGTTGGAGAAATCCAAGTGGGAATCAAGTGAATATAGTCCTTGCCATCCATAGGGTTGTGTTTTTCTTCAATTTTCTTTTTTTTCAAAGACAAAATCATGTGTTTTCCAAGTGTTTTCTGAACCAATAAACACATAAAAATCTTTCACAAATTTGGAAAACCACAGCCAAACTGAAACAATTTCAAAAATCTACCAAAATTCTAAGAAAATCAGACTTTATCAACACTGTAACGCATCTAAGACTTTTTCAAATGCATTTGAATCTGCCGAAATGTACTTGCTACATATAATGCAATTGAATTTATGAACTGCATCTGCAATTTAAAACAACACATCTAACTGTACTGCAACGCATTTTCCACACTAGACAACACATTTGACATGTTGAACCACATCTACAGTCTAAAACAACACATTTGACAATATTGAAATGCATTTGAGACTCTGTAATGCATTTGATACCTGAAACGATGCATTTTCCTATCATTTAGAAAAATCACTTTCACTATCCAAATCTGAGACCAAACACTTTCAATCTATTTCTAGACATCTTTCCTTAGTGGTCTCTGTTCAAAGTTAGAAAAAGAATTGCTCAAATTTTCCATCTTTGCACCTTTTTCGTTTGCATTTAACTTTCACCATATGTCTACCATTACAATATTTAGTTGCATCTTAGGATCCAACAACATTTTTTATCATAAAAAAACTATTAGGTCCTCATTTTTGTAGACTTTAGAATAGTAAATTGTCATTGGACTAAGTCAGAATCAATCTTTTAGTCTTTGTCCTTTTGTGAGATATTTCCAACTCATAAGTCTAGTTAGGAAACCTCACTTTGTCACCTTGTCATTTCACTTAGTCCCACAAAAAATCCTTTGACAATCCAAATTGAGACATTGACCAAACTTTGAATGGTTAGTAACCTTTCCTAAAAGTCTACCAAAATTGATTGCACCTTAGAGTTTCACTATACCTTTTATTTTGCATAACATACCTTAAGAACACTTTAGTCTTATGCCATTCATTTTAGTCTTCATTATCACTTTTCATTTGACATCCCCTTTAGACAACATTATTACCTTGCATCATACATAATAGCATTCCTTATTTCAAAAACACGAAAAACATAGTTGCATTAGCATTGCACTCCTTATTTCAAAAATCCAAACACATAGTGTCACATCATTTCCATACATAGATTTGGACATCATTCATCCCTCCTCCATTTGAGAAAATATTATATGGTTGAGACTAGGCTACAAAGAAAGAGAAGAAAAATGGACCCCTTTGGACAAGGCAACAACCCCTACAACTTTTCTAATGACATGAACTTAAACATAGACATGGGGACATCTTTTATCAACCCTTTCAGTGACATGAGCACTGCATCTTCATCATGCAATCCCTTTGAACAATTTATACGTAGAGACAAAAATGGACAAGTGTTCATGGAAGACTTAGAAGTTGTCATCCAAAACCCCGACGTGGCTTCCGTTGTATAGGAATTACTCTTACAAGATTCTGACTGATATTTAGCCATACTTCTATACCAAGGGGCTAAATTTCCATGAGGGTTTGATATTAACACCTTGAGAGCAGCATCACCTGACCATAATACACAAAATAGTCAACCTCATAGTGCTAGCAATGCCTTAAACAAAATCAACAATGCCTCCATTGGTGCCATAATACAAAATTCCAATAACACAATCAACACTACTTCCATGGGCACAACAACTTCAAACACAACCAACACAACATCCGCTTTGGTGATGTCAACCATAGCATAAACTATATCACAATCAATGCCTCTAACATCAACAATTCCATCACAAACTGTTGGGGCTACATTTGGGTCTTCAACCAATACAATGTAGATAAATTCATCAAACCTTTTATTTGGATCTTCATCTAGTGCTATGGGAACGACATCGTGAAATATTTTACTTGGGTCCTCAACTAATTCCATAGTAACAAAATCATCAAACCCCTTTGGGAGGAACAAAAGTCGAATCACCATTCAAGGACCTCAACCCAATGTTAATACTTCATCACAAATCAATACCAACACAAATATTCCCCAAAGCCAAAATACACACATCCCACATGGCCACATTTACCAATTTGGACAAGGAAACCAAATAACACAACACATGACTCCATTTTGGCATCGAAACATTCCAGGGCAAAAAATTTCACAAATACAAACTAACATTGCTGGAATGTACATTCCCACATACACATCCCACATTCATACGCAACAACACATCCCCACTCAAAATGCTCAATACCAACAAATTTCAAATGTTCCATACATTTCACAACAATACATTCTAAATGAAAACGTACCACCACCACAAATGGGAACTCATGGGATACCCATTACCAACATGTGTGATGCCACAAACAACCCTATAGTAGATGCACTCATGACTCAACTCATTGCCTTGAAAAAATAAGTGGAGAACATGCAATTGTCCAAAAAAATGAGGTCCACACATCCTATGACTCATGTCCATACCCATTTGACACGAGTTTACACATGCCACCATTCCCTCCAGGATATGTGGTACACAAGTTTTCCAAATACAAAGGCAAGATTAATCCTCTTGAGCATATAAGAGAATTCATGACCAATTACGTGGATGTTGCATACGAACATACCTATCTAATGAGACTCTTCCCTAGAAGTCTTGCGGGTCCTACACTTGAATGGTTTTCTCTCTTTCCCAAAGGGATAAATTCATGGGATGAACTTGCTAATAAATTTGTATAAATTTATTCCTATAACATCGACACCGACATGACTCTTTCCAATTTATTTAAGACTACTCTAGAAGACACTGGTGAAACATTCATTCCATTTTTCCAAAGATGGTGGGGTCTGGCAATTTGATGTCCTATCAAGATGCTAGAAAAGGAGAAAGTAAACATGTTTGTTCAAAACCTTATTGGCCCATTGAGATACAATTTACAAGTTCATTGTTTCACCACTTTCACAGACCTTGTTGAAAAAGGAGTTCAACTTAAAAAGGATCTAATTGCAAAAGAACTTAAATATGGCAACAAGAACACAAACCCAAACTCACCAAATGACAAAAACAAATACTGGGTCAAAAACAAACATAACACCAATGATGGCGTTGTTGATGCTAAAGAAATAAACACGACAAGTCCTACAATCATGCTCAAAGGAACTCAACCACAAAACAAACCATTGACCACACCAACACCTATATCAAACACCATCCAAAAAAATCAAGACCAAGGGAAACCACATCAAACTTGACAATTTCCGAAGAGACACACATACACCCCCTTGGGTGAACCAATTGAAGTTGTCCTCAAGAAGCTCCTCCAAAACAACGTCATCACATTGCAGGACACTAAACCATATGACCCAGGATAGTTCAAGCCATCATGGTGGGATGATAATGCATTCTGTGATTACCATCAAACAAAAGGGCATAAAACTTCTTCTTGTATACAATTAAGAAATCTTATACAAGATCTTATTGAAAATCGTACCATTGAACTAGACGGTCAACAATTTTCTTCAAACTCAGACCATACAATTCATAAAAACCCATTGTAGGATCATGGTTCAGGTAACCTCTCTACATCATGACCAAAGACTAACAATCAAGCCAATTACACTCACACTACTTTTGACTATTCCAGTGGACCTATAATTAACCACCTCTAAGCTGCTAATGAACATGTTAATACTATCACCATTAAGAAGACTCTGGAGTGCAATGTCACCACCTGTTGAGGCAAGGTCACAATAGTCATTCCTCTTGCTAGACAACCAAAGATCTCAATTTACTCAGTCCCTCTTCCAAATAGTCACAACCCAAAGTACAATTTAATCTTATTGACCAATTGGGTAAAACACCCGCTCAAATCTCCATACTCAAGCTACTATGCATCTCGCCTACACACAAAGCCATACTTGATAAGGTCTTACAGGAATCTTCTGTACCAACTGATATTGATGTCAACCACTTCAAAGCCATGGTTGGATACTTGACTACTCCCCATCACATCACCTTTTCGGACCAAGACTATTCCTTACCTAAACCATCTCACAATGACGCACTGCATATTGAAGTCTTCATCCATGAACACAAGGTTAGACAAGTCTTAGTAGATGGAAAAGCAGGATTGAATATTTGCTCTTTAAAATTGGTCAAAGCACTAGGCTTCTCTGATGCATGTGTGGATGCCACCAAAATCATTTTCATAAATGCCTACGATGATGAGGAACACTCTTCTAGGGACATTATCACACTTCCTATTCAGGTAGGGCCAGTCATTGTCGATACCACATGTCAGGTCCTGGATCTTGAGCTACCATACAATATCTTACTTGGTCAACCTTGGATCCATGACTTAAAGGTTGTACCATCCACTTTCCACCAATGCTTAAAGTTTCCTTTAGATGGCACCGAAATTACCATACCTAGAGATCTTGATCCCTTCCAGTATTGCACCAATCTGAGAGGTATTTCTGAACACCAAGTGCCAATTAATTGTGAAGCTTCAATGTCCACTTCTTCCAAATACATTGATCCATCCACACTCACCAAGCTATCCACATCCATTCCTTCATCTTCCACCATACCATCTCCTTCCACCATCCCAAGTGTCGACCCTAACATCAAGATCCAGGACAAAGATTATGGTGAGTACAAATTGAATATTGCTTACTGTGTCACTAAAATACCCAAATCTCCAAAATCTTATGGTAGGCCTTGTTTCAAACTAGAGCCCAAAGAGATTTATAAATTTCCTCTAACAATGACTTTCAAAAAATTGGGAGAACTGAACAAAGAGGATATTGAAGATATATCAGCCTAGATTTGCAAAGATCAAGAAGACCCGTCCCCGTTACCAGTACAACAATATGGAAAATGCTATGAGATGATGAAAGAAAAAGGTTATGATGGAACTAGTGGCCTTGGTATAAACAAGATAGGAAGAAGAGAACCCATAATTCCTTCTAGAAGACCAAAGTATCTGGGGTTAGGGTTTGAGCTAATCAAAATTGACGATCAATGTACCCATGTGCTTTCGGGTGAGGCCATGAATGCTTCCGAAAGTGTCAAGACAATAGAGGATTCCCATATCGAGACTAACTCCCACAAGTGGGACTATGGTTCTAAAAGAGCCCTAAGTGATTATGAGCTTGATGAAATGTTTCGAGAACCAGGTGAGCCTTCTTTCGATGAAAGATTCAAACAAATGTTTAACGTTGAACTTCCTAAAGATCCTCCTAAAGTCCTGTTGAAAAGAGAAGATTGGGTAAGACTCTTTTGGCGTTGTGATGATGACAAACCTAAACCACCACCTGACCCTATTGATCATGATTCTAATGCATTTTTCCCTTATATTGGACATGATTCCCACTCATTTTTCCCCTACTATGACCATGAGTCCAATTTTTCTAAGTCTAATGAAGATGATGATTGGATGGAATCCACTGGGGACTTTGAGGAAAATTCTATTTTTACTCTTTCAGCCTCAGTTTGCATGCTTTCAGCCCCATCTCCACCTTTCACCAACACCGATGATGGTATCTCCCTTATCTACTTACAACTCATTGATTGGGATCAGCAAGGCCCGCCCACTATGGACATCTTTCAGAATGATGAAGCTATTGCAGAATTCATGGGACTCCATGAAGGAATATTGAGTGGGGACCATAAAGTTGGATTCACTATAGATCTTGATTCTAGAGCATACTTCAGGGAGACTATTCAATCCTCTAGTTGCAAAAATAATAAAAATAAAACAAAAAAGACACATCTTTAGGTGAAAATTGCAAGGCACCTTCTAACGACACAAAAGTAAAAAGAAAGGATGTATCTGAGGGTAAAAACCTCTATGAGGCACCCAAGGATGGAGGATTGGACTTTCTTCCCATTACAAAAGAAAAATCAGCAATGCTCATTGAAGACACCATAGAAGTTAAAATAGCCACACCAGATGATCCCAAAATGACTCTCTTTGCAGCATCATTGACAGAAGAGGAAAATCCTAAATTTCAAGAATTCTTCACAGAACGTAAGATCAATTTCGCATGGTCCTATGTCGATATGCCAGGATTGGATCCAGTATTAGTTTTGCACCATATCCCCTTGCTTCTAGATGCCAAACCATTCAAAAATAAGCTACGAAAGATGCACCCATAGATTGCATTGCTAGTCAAAGCCGAACTTAAGAAGTTACTAGATCCCGGGTTCATAAGATCAATAGACTATGTCGACTAGATTTCCAACCTTAGACCTGTCACTAAGCCAAATGGTCAAATACGGATCTGTACATATTTCCAATATCTGAACAAGTCATGTTCAAAATATTATTTTCCACTTCCAAACATAAACATCATTGTGGATCTTACAACAAGATACGAGATGTTGTCCCTCATGGATGGTTTCTCAGAATGTTACACCTTTTGGCATCAAGAATGAAGGCACCACATATCAAAAATCCATGACAACAATATTTCATGACCTCATGTATACGCTAATGGAAGACTATGTGGATGACCTCTTGGAAAATTCTTTGACATGCAGCGATCATCTAAAAGTGTTGGATAAATTTTTTAAAATTTTGGAAGAGTACAAGGTGCATTTGAACCCAAAGAAGTGTGTCTTTGGTGTGACTTCAGGAAATTTTTTGGGGTATATAGTTTCTCACCGAGGCATTGAATTTGATCCCACTAAAGTGAAAGAAATCTTGGACATGCCTCCGCCAAAAGGAATCAGTGAACTCAGAACATTGCAAGGCATACTACAATCCATCTGATGCTTCATTACATAGTTAGCTAAAAAATGCCAACCTTTCCAATATCTGTTGCACAAGGGCATCCTCTTTGTGTGGACTGACAAGTGTCAAGCAACCTTCAAACAAATCAAAGTCTGTCTTTTGACACCACCTATCCTAAAGCCACCCATTGATGGAAAACCTTTAATCCTATATATTTTGATAACCAGTTCAGCCCTAGGGGCGTTATTAGCATAGAATGACCATAATGAGAAATAAAGAGCTATATATTGCATTAGTCACACATTGATCAAATATGAACTCAACTACACACCCATTGAATGTGCCTATCTTGCAGTTGTCTTCACTGCTCAGAAGTTGAGACACTACATGCTAAACCATAAGACACAAGTAGTGGCAAAAATTGAGCCATTGAAGTATCTCTTCAGTCAGGAAGCATTAATAGGCCAGTTGGAAAAATGGATTATGATACTGAATGAATATGACATACAGTATGTGGAACACAAATCTATAAAAGGATAGGTGATAGCCGATCAACTTGTTGTTGCACCTGTACAAGGTGATCATCCTTTGGTAGCCGACTTCCTAGATGAATGCATCTTTCATATTGATCCAAAATCAACTTGGAAACTCTACTTTGATGGATCCCATATGGGTCATTGCATAAGGAGTAGGAATATTGTTCATCACATGCAAGGAGACTCTATTCCTACATCATTCTGAATTTCCTTCCCCTACACTAACAATGTTGTTGAATATGAAGCACTCATCACAGGACTCTGAATGGCCATCAAATGGAAAATCAAAACACTCATAGTCTTTGGAGATTCTCAGTTGATTATCAACTAGGTCAATGATGAGTATGACACCGTGGATGAAAATTTGATTCCTTATAAATGCATGGTTGATAGATTTCTGTCATATTTCCACATGATCACTTTTGAGTAGGTTCCTAGGGCACAAAACAGGGCAATAGTTGCAATGGATATGATTGGATCTCTCTTAGACATTCTCAACAACATGCCACAATTTGAGTTCTTAGTGAAATATCTGTTGGTTCCCGCTTATGATATTCCTAAGTTAGAAATGTTTTGTGAGCTTGTTGGTCCCAATTTACCTTGGTATCAAGACATATATGATTACCTCCTATCCCAGACACTTCTGCCAAACCTTTCCAATAACCAGTTACATAAATCCTTTATCTACAAAGCCACTTTTTATACCATCATTAGTGGTACCCTATACAAATGCAACTTTAACAATACCCTTCTTCGATGTCTTGACACTGATGAAGCACGAACAACCTTACGTGAGGTACATGAGGGTATATGCAGATCTCATTCGAGTAGCCCAACCTTAGCTAAGAAAGTTATGAGACTTGGTTATTACTGACTGACAATGGAAAAGGATGCCCTTCAGTTTGTGAGAACATGTCGTCAATGTCAAGTGCATAGTGATCTAATTCATGCGCCCGTGCAAGAACTTCGGCCACTCACTTCTCCTTGGCCCTTCACACAATGGGGACTCGACCTCATGGGTAGAATCCATCCCACCTCATCCAATGGAAATAAATTCATTATCACCACCACTGATTATTTCACCAAATGGATAGAAGCCATTCCCATCACCTACATAACCGGCAAGCAGATTTCCAAATTCATCCTTAATTACATCATCTAGCAGTATGGTGTTCCATAATCCATCATCACAGACAATAGTCATCCTTTTAAAAATTAGTACATTTGTGAGCTTTGTGAATGCTTCACATTCAACACCATTTATCCATTCCCTACTACCCACAAGGAAACGGTCAACCTGAGGTGTCCAATAAGACAATTATCAAGATTCTTAAGAAGACTGTCAATGACATTGGTCATGAATGGCATCTATAACTTAATCTTGCTCGATGGGCCTATCGTACTAGCATCTGCATGCCTACTGGAGCCACTCCATTTGCCTTGGTCTTTAGATTTGAAGCTCTCCTTCCCATTGAGGTTGAAATCCCATCTCTCAGAGTCTCTATGAAGGGATTGATTGATGATGACGAACACCGACAGTCTCGACTACATGAACTGGAATTGTTAGAAGAACAAAGAAAAAATTCCTTGAATCACTTACAGGCATATCAAAATTGCCTTTTCTGCAGCTATAACAAGAGAGTTATGGTCTGAAAGTTTGACATTGGTGACTTAGTCTTGATGCAAAATCCAAAGAATCAATCTGACCATGAGAAACCTGACAGGTTTGAGCCTGATTGGCTAGGTCCTTACATCATCATTATCACATTTGGTTCTGGTAATTACCAGTTAGCTACTCTAGATGGGGAACAATTAACAAAACCTATCAATAGTTTTCACCTATGAAAATTCTACACATAGCATCAGAGAGCTTGGCTGAAAACCAAAAAATACAAAAAAAAATGAAAAATATAAAAAAATCATCACCTTGATGAAAACCTAGAAAATAGGCATCTTGGTGACACCAAAAAACTTAGAAAATATCAAAAATAGTAAAGAGAAATAATTCATCCAATAGTGAAAACCACTTTGGTGGTGCTTTGGATAAATACCATGGTGAAAACCTAGCAAACAGGCGCCATGTGTAATCAATATTTGCTTCACCATCTACTATCACTCCATCTACCTTTGTCCATAATAAATACCTGATCTTCTGACACCCTCACAACATTCGTCATAAAGTCCTGCTATTTATTTCCATGGCTGACAATGGTTGACATCATGTCTTGCATATCCTCCATTTTTCATCCCAAGCCCATTCTTTTCCATCTCATTCAACTTGGCTAGTCCTAGACCTAATTGGGGGAAATAGCCTTATCACCTGACTGTAGTGGGTCCTAGACATGGTCCTAAAAATTGTAAAATGTCTTGAAAAAAATCCAAAAAAAATAAAAAATGTCTTAAAAAAAGTCATAAAAATCATAAAATTTCTTGAGAAAATCCAAAAAAATTAAAACCTATCAAAAACACAAAAACATCCAAATAACACTCAAAAATACCAAAAATAAAGTCAAAGTTCATCATTTCAGTTGTGTTAGTCTTTGTCATTGTCAAACTACGTTGTCTCTGCACATTTTCTATGTAGGCAAGGCTCATCTTTGAGCCCCCAAGATATTAGGTCAGTCCTTTTAGGTTTGTCCAAATAAAATCATGACTCAATCTTTGATCAATACATAAAATTCATTGGTCATGTCAAACTACTAGGTCTTTGAGTGTATGTCATAAGCAAGGCCATCAATTGATGAGCCCTCGATGCTACACTAGGCTAGTCCATTAGGATTCATCACATCCACTATCACACACTTCAGATATATTCAAATCAAATGAATTCCTTTCCACCCCAAATCAGATAACTCTTAAACAAACTTTGACAATCTTTAATCAACATTTCAACAAAATTGGCATGTCAACATGGTCATGCAGTTAATTCTATCATCTAGTCAACCTTGGTCAAACTATCATAACAAGTCAACCTATCAACTCTTGGTTATTCTTTGGATATGTCTTTCCAAAGAATAACTCTTGTCATTTATTTATGCTTTAGGATTATCTTTCATGAGCATCGACATTGTCATCTAGCATTTTGAGGGATTCTCGCGATATTTGAGGATCGATCCTCTTGACATCGACATCAGTCAGGATGTGTCCTTCCTGAATTTGGCATTACCTAACATCTGTCACACAAAAACCTAGACTTCATCAAACCTGGCATCTCGACATAAAAAATCTTGACATTTGAACATACTTGGAAAACACTTTGGCAAACACTATCTTTAATATTGGTATTTGTAATTTGATCATGCTACTAGTTCCTCAAGGATGTAATGTCATCAAGATTTAGAGCAACGATGTATCATGATGATTGTCTTGTCTTGTCCTTTTAGACTGTCATGCTACTAGTTCCTCGAGGATGTCTACATCAGATTTAGAGAAGCAATGATGTTTCATAGATTGTCTTTCTTGTTTGTGGTTGGTTATGACAAAAAGACTGGGGCAACTAAGTTCCTCGTATCAGTCATGATCATCCTTGTCTATGACTGCTTATTCTATGTGATGGTACGACCATGCACACCATTGATTTATTTCATATCATGGTGTTTTTTGGCCATTACAATAATCCACCCAATGATGATTAGAGCAACACCTATTAGTTCTTTGGAAAATATATTGAAGGATTCTTTCTCTACACTAACATCCATCCCTTTTGTCTTGTTGTTTCTCTTCTCCCGTCTCCTGATGATATCCTATGACATACAAAAATATAACTGCATAAATGCTCGTATATAGAAATTTCATTAGTACATTACACATATTCATATAGTTGCATTTACATCCTTAGCATAAATACATTATTTGCATTAACATAACATATATGTGCATTAAATATTTTCATACATCATCCATATCATTAATGCATAGACATTTAGGATCATAACATAAAACATCATATACCGCATAATCCATATAGGCATAATCATACATTAATGCATCCATCACATCTATTAGACACATATAGAACATCATCATCATCATCATAAAATAATCATCATACATAAAGTGGTATCATCGTTGCATCTCATCATAAATAACCATCATAAGTGCATACATCCCATAAAATAAAATGCATCATCATAGGAATCATCACATAAATCACATCACATGAACATAATAAAATCATAACACATAGCATAGAATCTGCACCAAAACTGCATCATATATATATCTCAAAATAATGTCACAAGATAAAGTCTCGAGGAATCCAAAAAATAGAGCTCGTAGGCTTGATGGTCAATCTATAAAATGTATCAACATAATGAAAATATCAAATTCCCTAAATTGTACTATCCTCATCCCCTCAAGGTGAGGAATGGGGTGACTGATGCTCTCTCATAGGAACTAATGGTATTTTTTGGGACTCGATAGGCTAGCTCGGTGATGATCCCAGTATTGTAATAGGTGGCTGGCTATGATGAGACCTGTGCCCTAAAGATTATGATACATGTCTATGGTTGGACCTGTGCCCTGATAAATGTCTATGGTTGTGATGAGAACTTTGTCTTGATGATTGTATAGATGAAGTGGACAGGCTCACACTACTCTGACTCCTATTGTTGTGGCTCCTACTACTGCCACTACCTATCCTACTATGAGACGGAGTCAAACTAGGATCTCGCTGATCCGTCGGCACTACCCTCACATACAACATCCTATACCGCACTCGACTAGCGCTCATCGTGGCCAACTCTCTTGCCACCTCCCCAACTGGCCCAGTACACAACTATGCGAACTCTGAGCACCAACTCTATTCCTCCTAATTTCCAACCACTGCCTGATCTCACTCCACCCTCGTCACCTCCAACTCCAACTCCAATGTCTTGATATGAGTAGGGCCCTTGTCCAACTTTCTCTACATATCTGCTAGCCACTGGTCC
The DNA here is from genome assembly GCA_007258455.2 of Sequoia sempervirens. Classification (NCBI taxonomy): domain Eukaryota; kingdom Viridiplantae; phylum Streptophyta; class Pinopsida; order Cupressales; family Cupressaceae; genus Sequoia; species Sequoia sempervirens. The sequence goes on from VDFB02193867.1 coordinate 405,552,280, forward strand.
ACTATCGCATCTTGTGGCATGGTGGTCTCTAGGCTATATTCACCTCACCCTCCACCATTTTCTCTCTCATTTACCTCTCCACCAATATCTATCTCCTCCTCACCCCTACATCCTCTCCATCGACATCTAGCACCTCCTCTCCTATCACAACATCCTCCTCTCTAGCCACCTCCACCTTTACCTCCATCGGATGAGCTCCCCTTGGGTGCTTTGCCTCTACCCTAACCTCCTCCTATCGACCCTCCTCTTGTCATCCCTCCTCTCAGATAGGTGCTAGTGGGACTCACTCGACCTGTTGTCGCACTCTCCTCCCCTGTCTCTGACCCCTCCCACCACCTCCTCTGTCTCCTCCATCTCCTCAATTACCATCATGGTCACATCTACCTCCATCACCACCACCTCTACCTCCATCCCTTCATTTGCCTCTACCACCATCCCTAACTGCCCGCCCTCCGTAGTGCACCCATGGTAGCACTGCCCATCAATCCACTGGCACCGATTGATCAGGATCTATCAAAGGAAGTGGCATGTGTGTCAGCCACCATGCATCATAATCTAGGGTGGTCCCTGCATCCGCTAGACCCCTTCTCCATCCCCACTATTGTGCAACCAAACTATCAATCTCATGCTCAGCTACTGTCATTTCTATGGGCGGTCCCCACACTATCTCCTATGAGGATTGAGCATACTATGTTGTACCTATGGGAACATCATGTTGCTACCCAAACTATCTCAGTACCCATTGGGGTAGGTGCATCTATATGATAAGCTAAGACTACACTATTTGACCAATCAAATATTTGAACTATCTATAGAATGAAAGGTGATCTTCCTCTCATGGCCACTATCCATAGTCTTTGTACGGCCTCCACACAAACCCCATCAAAGTGTTAATAGCATGGTGCCAAAACCATGTATCTCTGACCTAAGTCTGTGTCACTGATCCTCCTAAGAGATACACATAAGGCATACCCTCGGCTAGTTGTCTCCATACTGGTGGTCAAAATATAGGAATATGCTCCCATGCCAAAATCATTAGGAGTGTCATACGATAGCTGATACTCGATGCCTCCCTCGAGGAAACATCATGTAGCTAATGATATAGCATCCAATGTAAGCATGGTCCCCAAGTGAATACTATCCTATCTTGCCTCATCCTAACAAGCACATCTCCCCATCCAATCGAGAAACCATGACCACAATGATCTGGAATCAACATCTCGATAATCAAAGTACATAGCATAGCATCCCATCATCTGTAATTCTCGGCCATGAACTCCCACCTGATATTGTATCCCTCGATACCTAGTTTTGCGACATCCTCATGCTTGTAGTAATCTATCATGGCCTAAAGTCCCCATCACGGGTCATAAACAACTTGCTTTCCTCTTATAGGAATATGCAAGATCCTATAAACGTCCTCAAGAGTCACTGTGGCCTCTCCAATCAGCTAGTGAAACAATCATGTCTCAGAGTGCCATCTCTCTGTGAGCTCTATCAGTAGACCCCTATTTTCCTAGATTATTGGCATATAGGTAACATGGAATAGTCCTAGCTAGATCTATCACCTCTGCTCACCCTTCCTTAGCTGATCTCTGAACGAATATGTCATTTTCCTAAACTCTAGAGTGTAAATAGGTGGTAATCATTTATGCATACACAGAAATAAAAGCTATCACATCATTAAAAATCGTACTTATCATCTATCTAATCAAAAGTACACAAAGAAACTAAGCCTAAACTAAGTCAACCCTAGCTCAAGTCAATTGAATCATTCTTCCTTTCACTTGCATCTTCAAAAAGCACATGCATCATTTCATCTAGTAGATACGTCGCACCACGAAAATTGCATCATTTGACTTTGAAGATGTGCCACATTATAGCGATTGCATTGTTTCACTCATTAGTTGTGCTGCTTTACTATAGTTGCATTGCATAATCCTATGTTTGCATTGCAATTTGGAAATTGTGTTGCATGACTTGTCACATATGTTGCATTTGGTGTTTGCATCTCATGAGCCCCTAAAATTTGTGTTGTGATGCATCAAATGCATGCAACGTGATGGCATTTGCATTGTTCACAAACACAGATGCATCACAATGCATCTGCAACCCTAGTTTTAATGCCCTAAAAAGCATGAAAAATGAGAAAATAATGAAGTGGGTATAGGGTACATACTAGTGGCTCCACGCCCTCTGACCATCGGTAGGTTTGTACTCAATATCCACAATGATCTATCTCTAGAATCACCATCTTTGCACAATTTCCTCTCACTCTGAGCTTTGAATCTCCAAAAGGAAAAAGTGAAATGAATTACCTTTTTACCCAAATCAAGCCTATTTAGATAGGGTGAAAATTAGGGTTTCTTGAAGGGTTTATTATTGGATGCACTTTTTGACCTATTTGACCACCCTGTTGACTAAATTTAACTTGTCAGAATTCAAAACTGATTGCCCCATTGTTTTTTCTGGACATCAAATTGACTTATCGGGACACTTTCCAAAATTTTTCGGCACTAGGCCAAAATTTGAAAATTTTCCCGAGGGAGCATAGATACTCCATACCTTTTCCAAGGTATATTTTTGACTTGTTTTCTTTGTCACAATGCGATAAACTACATTATGACAAAGACGGGAAAAATGTAGACACATAAAATTGACCTAGGCCTGCAAACTTTATTTTCTCCATAGTTCTTCTTGACATAATTAAAATATTTAATTATGTCCTCTATTCCAAATTCAACTATTAATTAAATAATTCTTAATTATTTAATTAATTCACATCTTTTATTCCTCCTGACTATTTAAATAAATAGATTATATTTATTTTATTTAAATGCGTCGCTAATTTCTTATGTCTCTATAATTAAATAAATTCATAAATTTATTTAATTATTATTTGTCCACTATTTCTTCCTGATTATTTAAATAAATAAACTTTACTTATTTATTTAAATATGTCATTAATTTCTTATGTCTTCTTATAATTAAATAAATTTCTATAATTTATTTAATTATTATCTACAGTGGATTTTTCTAATTTTAAATAAAATTATTTATTTAAAATTGTCCATTTTCTATTTTCCCACCAAGTAAATAATTTAAAATCATCATTTACTGTCACATGGTCCCACCACTTTTGAATTAAATTAATTTTTAGTTCAAAAGGTCAATTCAACCTTCAAAAACAAATAATTTTAAATTATTAATTGATTTTCCAACAGCCTCTTTTCTGTGCCCAGTATCCTCTTGCCACATGCATTCTTGTCCATTGATTTGATTTTTCTAAAATTAAATCTTTGCCCTTCATTTCAAATTTTACCCTGATGTTTCTCTAACCCTAATTGTTGATTGTCACATTTAATTTCAACCTTTGATCATAGGGTATCTCTCATCTGGCAATCCTGGCCATTCTTCCAAAAATGAATTTTCTATAAAAGGACAATTTCAACCTCATTTGACATACTTTCATGCTGGCATAACTTCACATTTTTTGCACACTTTAGGCTTGCTTCATACTTGCACACTTGCAAATTGCAGCAATAGAAGAAATACTTCAATATTTTCTTAGGGTTTTTTGTCATAGGTTAATAGTTGCTCATCAAAATCTGAGGGAAAACACCATTTTGCAGCAAACGGAGAGGGGCAATGAAGGTTAATCATGGAGGGAATGAAGGTTGTTTGGTGAAATACTTCCTATTTTTATGCTATTTTACTCCATTGTACTTCATTGTTTAGCTAGGGTTATGTTTATACATTTGTTTTCATGCTAACCTTACTTTTTGCCTTAGTTACATATAGATGTTTATGCAATAGTGCAAACAATTTTTTCTATTGCATCTATGATGCAATTATTCACAAAAGGTTTGTCATGTCCTATCTCATATAGGGTAAGTGCACCAAGATGTTACACAAAAATGGCTCTTAAGATACCACTTTTTTCTAAAACTAGCAAAATCTGATGTTCACAAGAAAATGAAGATAGTTACACTCAAAATTTGAAGATGCAACAAGAACAAGAGTTGTAATGCTATGAATCTACTTTCCAAGCTACTTTTTAAAAAAAAAAAATTGAAGATTAAGGGTTTCAAAAAGGGGGGTCACGAAAAGTGGTCCTATTTTTCTAAAAAAAATAGCATAGTGTCTATTGTGAACATCCTTTTTCGTTACCTTTTTTTAGAATTTCAAAAATCTTAACAGTGAGATATTAAAGCTAACACCATGTAGTTTACCCCGGTTCTTTTTGCTAATTTTTTAATGAATATATAATATTTTATAAATTTTCAAAGTAGACACATCCTGAAAAGTTGAAATTTCAGCATGCTCCCCCCATAAAAATTTTGAAAACTAATTGAAAATATTTTTTTTTCATTACATGTAGAATGGAGTCTAGTTTATAAAAAAGTAATTTGTTTCAAATTTTGATGAACAAGTAAAAATCTATACAAAAAATAGAACATGTTGGTTTTTGACAAAAAATGGAGGCATAAACAAGAGAAGTTATGGATTAAAACCTTAACGTAATCAAAATGTTAAAAAATTATATGGTTATATAGGTAAGAGAGAGTCTAACATCATCATAGATTTTTTAATAAAATTACATTGAAAGACATGCAAACCTAGCAGTTAGCATGGTAAAAAATGTGTGAAATTTTTTTACCCTTTCAAAAAATCACATCCTTGACATGAAATGCTCAGTCAATTGTTTGGGTTGGATGCTCAACGAAAAATCTAACCCTTTGGATTAATATTTTCAAATGCAACCAATTTGGCAAGCACCAAATTTGGTGCTAGCCAAACGAAGTTCATCATTTGGTGCTAGCCAAATGAAGTTCATCATTTGGTGCTAGCCAAATGAAGTGCTCCATTTCATGCTAGTCAAATGCAGTGCTCTATTTGGCAAGCACCAAATTTGGCGCTCGTCAAATGAAGTGCTCCATTTGGCGAGCACCAAATTATGCACTCGTCAAATGAAGTGCTTTGTTTGGCGAGCACCAAATTTGGCACTCACCAAATGAAGTGCTCCATTTGGCGAACCAAATTTGGCCAAATGAAGTTCCATTTGGCGAGCACCAAATTTGGCACTCGCCAAATGAAGTGCTCCATTTGGCGAGCACCAAATTTGGCACTCGCCAAATGAAGTGCTCCATTTGGCGAACACCAAATTTGGCACTCGCTCAAGCACCAAATTTGGCAAAATGAAGTGCTCCATTTGGCGAACACCAAATTTGGCACTCGTCAAATGAAGTTCTCCATTTGGTGCTAGCCAAATGAAGTGCTCCACTTGGCTAGTGCCAAATTTGGCACTTGCCAAATGTGAAGCATGACGTTTTCCATTGCATTTTTGTGAACTCTTTCTTTTTATCTTTCTCTACTAGAGAAACTATATACATGAAATAAACATTTTTAAGTTATAATTTTTTTTGTGAAGCATGAATTTTTGCAATGCTGGAAAAAGTATAAGTTGACATTCACATATGGATATTTACTTTCTTATAGTTTATGTTACATCGAATCATGTATATAGTTTTAGGATGTTTGAGAGTGGTTTCGAAACTCTTGGAGTTATAATGCAAATTCTAATTTTTGGAAGATCTTATAATTTTTTAGACTTAGTCAAATTTTAGTAATTAGCATGTCAAATTTCAGTAATCAAGAGGTCAAATTTAAGTAATCAACAAGTTGTATCATCTCTCTCTCTATCTCACTCATTTTCAACTCTTATGCTCTAGACATCTGTCTCACTATATCCATCCCTTTATCTGACTCTCTCCCTTGAGCTCAAGAACTACCTCTCTACATGTCTATCTCTCTCTCCTTCCCTCCCTAATCTCTATCTCCCTCCCTCCCTCCCTCTCTAAATTTCTCTATCTCCCTCCCTCTTGTTCTATCTCTATATATATCTCTCTACTCTCTATCTCACCTCTCTCTATCCCTACCTATCCCTCCTTCCCTCTCTCTCCCCTCTATCTCTCTCACTCTCTTCTTCACTCTCTCGCATTCCCTCTCTCTCTCTCTCTACTTATCCATCCCTCTTCTCTCTCTCACTTCTCTATCACCTCTCTCTCCCTCCCTCTATTGGTGATTTTTAAAGAGAACCAAACTTGATCTTAAAACTTACCTATGGATCTACTAGAATTTGATGGTTAGCAAGGGTAAGGATTGGCCAACAAATGAGTACAGATTCTAAGGCCTTTAATCCTACTCTTCGAGCTCTATGAATCCTAGGAGGGTAATCCTTGAAATGTCCATATGATATTTATTTAATCAAGAACACGTCCACATATTGATAAATTCCTATAAATTGCAAGTAGATAACATTCATCAAAGATCATACAATGTTGCCTGTCACTTGTTAGTTGTCACTCACAAAAAATTAAAAGTTTGAAAATTGAAATCTGCATTATAAATGAAGTGGCCTTGCTTATAATGTATGCAATTAAATCGATATTTGATTGATAACGCGTCTCTATTCGGTATTGATCATTTTCATCATTAACAAAGTCAAGTCATGTAGAGAAAAACATATTTTTATATACAAACATTTTCAAGTCTAGTATGTATTGGTTATAGTTGAAGAAAATTATTAGTTAATTTATGGCACATCGATTTTAAGATCACAATTCATTTTAGTTAGTCTGAATTTTTCTGAGTTTATGAAATATATGTAAAAGTAGTTAGCTTGAGTTTTTCAAAGTCTATGGAGTAGATGCAAATGCAATGAGTTTGAGTTCTTGTAGAAGTAAACGTATGGTTTTGGTTTAAATTTTATATTTTTTCAATTGAAATTTTAGATCATAGTTAGTTAGTGATTTATTATCAGGAGTGTGATTTAAAACCTTGATTGAAAAACATATACAGTTTAAACCAAATGCTTGCATTTACATCTACAATTCACCTTGTTTTTTTGATGGTGATAGTTTTTTTTCTACCGTTGTTTCAAACTTTAAATTATTGAAGATATATCAACAATAGATATTAGTTTTTCCCAAAAAAAAGTATTGAAAAAATCATAAAAATTTAGAACTTAAATTATCAAAAATCTTAAATATTTTTAGATACTATATTTTTGTTTTAAGTAGCATCATGATGTAAAATATTTTTTTTAAATTTTTGAGCATTACTTTAACATAATTATTTAAAATCCTTGGAGAAATTACTTCAAGTTCTATTTTTAGACTTTTCATTTCTCTTTAAATCAATACAAAAGAATTGTCATCAAGATGTAAAATTCATGGTGTTACATAACTTCACATATCTTTTTAGAGATGCTAGCTTCTTTTAAGTTATTTCGTAATACAAGGGAATTTCTAGTTCAAGATTCATTTTGAATCAATTGAAAAATAATTGTTTTCTTTTATATGTATGTTTGTTCTGTGGGTTTCTCATAGAGAATTTAGAGTCATATTCTACATTTTTAATTGAGTGGTTTTAAGAATTTAGAGATGTTTATACAAAAGTACAAACGGTTTTTCCTATTGCATGTATGGTGATATTAGTGACTAAATGTTCTTCATGTCCAATCTCCTATATTGATATTTTATTTTGTGTGGCATCAATTCAATAGTCTTACAACTTTAAAGGTTAGTAAGGCCTTCTCTTAATTTTTAAACTTGTCATATCTTGGGGATACCATGTTTTATTTAAGTACAAACACCATTCTAGACATTCTTAAGAAACATTTTATATTTTTCAAATTCAAATACTTTAACTTCCACTTTGTTCCATCACATGGGATAATTGCTAATAGAAACTTTAAATGTTAGTTGGTACTCTAGCATGTACTATAGATTCTAGGTTTATTTTTATCTTGATGGTCACTTAGTAAACTTACACTATATCACCTTCAGTCATGGAACCTTTAATAATATCCCTAATTTTAATTTTATCCTTATATCTTAATTTTGTATACTCCCTCTTATTACAATGTTTCTATTAAAATGTCCCATGTTCTTATGATATCTTAGATATCTACTTTTTCATTATATACTTATTTATTTATGCCCCATGTGTTCAATTGAGCATTTCATTTCCACCACTACTAGAATCAATTCAAAATAATTTTTTTTGAATAGATTTTGATATTAGATTATAAAAATAGAATAAAAAAAAAAATATTTTATACTATAATAATTTAAAACTGATACTTAATGCAAAGTATAATAAAAAAATTAAGGGTAACTATTTGATGTGAATATGTGGTCAATATTGATTTCCTTTACATTTTTAGATCAAGAAAACAAGTTAATACTTGTGCAAAGAGTAAATATAAAGAAACTAGAAATACAATTATCCACCCATCTCATATTTACTCATCAAAATTGGAAATTTTCTATTAAATGTTATCATGTTGCAATATTTTAAATAAAGTATCTATTAACTATTTAGAAAAGTTATTGAAAATGGTTTAAAAAGGTAAATATTTTTTTCTTATCATTGTCATGTAAGACACTAATTTGATGTATGAGACCCTATTAATGGGTTCCCATGAGGAAAGTTATTTCCCATTTACCTTATATATTATCCTCCAAGGTGTACTTATGTTGAATCCCTCTTTTTGAATCAAATATGTATCTCATTTATTTTATAAAAACACTATATTTTTATTCACTTGTGATAAACAAATATATATGCAATCTTGACATAAATAGAATAACTAATTCCACCTTGTGCCCTAACAAAAACTAAAATTAAAGAGATAAACTTAAATAATTTATACTTTTCTCAACCTCTTATCTCTTAGACCTAACCCACAACCACTTCTGTTCTCTTATCCTCAATACCTAAGGTGTAATCAAATAACTTTCACAATAGAGGAATATGATAGAAAATATTTTGCAGATACTTAATAATAACTGAGAATAACATGCCACTTCGAGGGGGGAAACCTCCAAATATCTCCAATGAGAAAATAGTTCACAATATGATGATAACTAGGATATCACCCAGGCCAAATTAGATAACCCTATATAAGACCTAGGCCAACCTAAACAACTAAAGGGTGGGTACAAAAAGATGGGGGCCCAAAAAGTGGCCAATTCACTTTTACATCCCGAAATAGTGAAAATGTGAGTGTGTTTTACTAAAATGTGTTTGCATTATGGATTAGTGATTACTGAACCAAAAATGTGAGCACGTTATAACACTCGCGTTATTGTTTGAATTTCAAAAAGTGCACATTTTTGAATTAAAAAAATGCATGTTTTTCTAATTCAAAATAGTATCACCATAACATGAGCACATTATAACGTGCTCGCATTTTGGTGTACATTGAATTTTGTTCTTCTCTTTTTTTCTCTTTCTTATTGTTATCTTTTAGGGAAACTATATACATGAAATAAATATTTAAGTATAAGTTAACATTTACATATGGATGTTTACTTTCTTATACTTTAATTTATATTTCATGTATATAGTTTCAGGATGTTTGAGAGTGGTTTCAGATCTCTAAGAGTTATAATGAAAATTCTAGTTTTTGGAAGATCTCACAAATTTTAGTAATCATGTCAAATTTTAGTAATCAAGAGGTCAAATTTTAGTAATTAGCAAGTTGTATTATCTTTCTCTCTCTATCTCACTCTTTTTTTATCCCTTATGCTCTAGACCTCTCTCTCACACTCTCTCCTTCCC
>VDFB02193867.1:405562009-405706551 GCA_007258455.2 Sequoia sempervirens
GACCCATTTTTTCAAACAGGCCAAGTTAGGTTGCCAATTTCACCCAAATTGGCAAGCTAGTGGGCACATTAGCTTGCCAATTTGGTGAAATTGGTAATGTAGTGGCCTGTTTGAAAAATTGGGTCCAAGAAATGGTGTCTCCCATTGATGTAAATCACTAATAGACCCCATTTCTTGGACCTATTTTTTAAAACAATCCAAGTTAGGTTTCTAATTTCATCGAACTGGCAAGCTAGTGGGCACACTGGCTTGCCAATGTAGTGAAATTGACAATGTAGTGCCCTGTTTGAAAAAGTGGGTCCAAAAATGGGGTCTCCTAGTGATGTAAATCACCAAGGGACCCCATTTCTTGGATCCATTCTTTTCAAATAGGCCAAGTTAGGTTTCCAATTTCACCGAATTGGCAAGCTAGTGGGTGCACTGGCTTGCCAATTTGGTGAAATTTGCAATGTAGTGGCATATTTGAAAAAATGGGTCCAAGAAATGGGGTCTCCCCGTGATTTGAATCACTAGGAGACCCCATTTCTTGGACCCATTTTTTCAAAAAGGCCAAGTTAGGTTGCCAATTTCACCTAATTGGCAAGCTAGTGGGCCCACTGGCTTGCCAATTCGGTGAAATTGGCAATGTAGTGGCATGTTTGAATAAATGGGTCCAAGAAATGGGGGCCATCTCTCTCCCTCCCTCTCTCTCTCTCCCCCTCTCTCTCAGGTATCTCCCTCCCACCCATCCCCCTCTCTCAAGTCTTTCCCTCCCACCCTAACTAGAGAATACTCTCTCTCTCATGTCTCTCCCTCACACCCCCTCACCCTCTCTTAGGTCTCTCTCTCTCTCTCCAAAACCCTAATCCCTATACCCTATAAACTTAACCTTAAACCTTCAACCCAATACCCTCAACCCTATACCTAATATCCTAAACCCTAATCCTATGCCCTATAAGCAACCCTATGCCTTCAGCTCTGTATGGAAGCCACCATGACCCTACCACTCAACCCTCATCCTATGCCTAAAACCTAAAGGTGTCCCTCAGCGTGAGCCTCATGTGACCTTGCCCTAGACGTGAGACCCTGAAGCCCTCAGCCGTGAAACCTAATGCCCTCAATCCTATGCAAATGTCCTAAATTGTGATCCCTATGCCCTAAGGGCTTCACCCTACACCCCTCAGCTGGACACTGTATACTCATATCAGGCATATAGCAAACCCTAGACCCTACACCTTCCAACCCTCATCCCTATGCCCTGTATCAACCTTGCTCAAGCTAAGCCTAAAACGTGTAAATATCGGCCTATGCCAGCCCTCAGCCCTTTGCAGAAAAATGGATTTAGGGGTTTAGGTGAGATAAAGATAAGTAGAGAGGTTACATAGAGGGAAAGATGAATGGTGAGGATAAGAGAGGAGAGAGTGAAGAGAAAGGGAGGGTGAGGAGAGAGAGTGAGGAGGAAGGAGGATAAAGGAGTGAGACCAGGGACAGGTAGGAGGAGAGGCAATCTAATTGAAGAGGAGAGAGAAAGGACTGGGGAGATAAAGATAATTAGAGAGGGAAGGAGAGCTAGAGAGAGATAAGTAGAGAGGGAATGAGGCATGGAGAGAAGTGAGATAGAGAGGTGTAGAGAGAGTGTTAGGGAGTGATGTATGGAGAGGTAGGTAGAGAGGGATTTGGGAGATAGAGAGGAGAGGGAAGGAGAGAGAGAGGTATGGATGGAGAGAGTGGGAGGTGTGATAGAGAGCAATAGAGAGAGAGTGGTAGGTTGTGATTGATGGAGAGCTAGGTAGAGAGGGAGAGGGGAGATATATAGATAAGTAGAGAAGGAGGGAGAGAGGGAGGGAGATGTAGTGAGGGAGAGAGAGGTGAGATAGAGAGAAATATAGAGTGGTGGAAGGAGAGGTAGGTAGAGAGAGGGAGAGAGGACATAAAGATAAGTAGAGGGGGAAGGAGAGGTAGAGAGAGAGGAGAGATAGAGAGAAGTAGAGAGGCAATGAGGGATGGAGGGAGAGGTAGGGAGGGAGAGAAAGGTGAGATAGAGAGGTGTAGAGAGAGAGTGGTAAGGTATGATGGATTCAGAGTTAGGTAGAGAGAGGGATTGGGAGATAGAGAGTAGATAGGGAAGAAGAGAGGGAGAGAGAGGGAGATGAGGGAGAGGTGAGGTAGACAGAAATAGAGAGAGTGGTAGGTAGTGATGGAGGCAAAGGTAGGTAGGTAGAGAGAGAGAGAAGGAGGGAGGGAGGGAGAGAGAAGTAACATAGAGAGAATGAGAGGCAAAACGAGAGAGAGAGATTAAGGGAGAGACAGTCAGATAAAGGGATGCTGATAGTGAGAGAGAGGTCTAGAGTGTAAGGGATAATAAATGAGTGAGATAGAGAGAGAAATAATATAACTTGCTGATTACTAAAATTTGACCTCCTAATTACTAAAACTTGACTAAGTCTACAATTTGTGAGGTCTTCCAAAAACTAGAATTTGCATTATAACTCCTAGAGATTTGAAACTACTCTCAAACATCCTGAAACTATATACATGAAATATAACTTAAAGTATAAGAAAGTAAATGAGAAGAAAGAAAAAAAAAGAGAAGAAAAATAAATTCAATGTAGATCAAAACACAAGCGCATTATAACACACTCACGTTTTATCAATGCATTCACAAAACACAAAATCCATGTCAAAATTAAGATATAACATGAGCGTGTTATAACACACTCACATTATATCTTGCTTTTGGAATCTCCAAGCCTTAGACTTGGTATTTTCCTTGGAATACCAACCCAAAGGCTTGGAGGGCCTTGCCAATGACCAGATACATGTTTTTGCAAATTCTACAATATTTCACATAATCAGGTGTGTGCTCATCGTTAGGATATCACATGTTTAAATGTCAAATAAATAAAACACCTAGGTAATTTTAGGTTCTCTCTTAGCTATCCAATGATGTATTTGTTTTCACTTTTTGACAACATTAAGCCTTTCATCTATAATTTCTTTTGTCAGTGTGTCTCTTTTTTGGAAAAAAGAAGTGTTTGGTGTTTTATTCATTATAAATTAACCGTTCATCAAAATTTCAAAATAAAATAAATTTTTAGAAACTATACTCCATTCCACAAATTTAGAAAAAATAAAAACAAAAATTCAATTAGTTTCCAAAATTTGTAGGGGTAGCACGACCAAAATTCTATTTTTCTATAAGTGTCCACTTAGAAAATTAGTAAAAAATTAAATATTTATTAAAAAATTATGATAAAAATCATGCATCAACTACATACTATTAGCTAATTTCTCACTGGAGAGATTTTAAAAAAAACTAAAAAAAAGTTCACCGTGTTAGGGATGCACAAAAGTTGCTATGTTGTTTTTCTGAAAAAAACAACACCAATTTTTGTATGTCCCTCTTTTGAACCCCTTAATCTCAACCATTTTCAAAATAAATTAGTAGTTTATAAAGTAGACTCAAAGCACTTTGATCCTTTTTTTTGTTGCATCTCAAAATTTTGAGTGTAACTATCCTCACTTTCACATCCAAGGTCAGTATTCATTTATTTCAGAAAAAAGTGGCCACTTAAGCCCCCTTTTTGGACCCCATCTTTTTGCACTTACCCTAAATAACAATATAATAATGATAATATGACTTAATTAGGAGTTAATATAGCCACAAACTGACTATTCATAACCTAATGTACTCTAATATTAAGGGTGTAGCATGCTCCTCCTCCTTACATAAGCATTGTCCTCAATGCTAGCAATTTTGGATGCTTTTGAATAAACTCCTCGTCCCCCCATGTGGTATCTTCAATTGGTAAACTCTTCCATTGGATGAGATACTAACTGAGCATTTTGGCCCTTAGCTTCCCTGTACATTTTTGAAGAATACTTTCTAGTTCCAATATATGATTCTTCCTTCTTCATCAAGCTCTAGTAATATTGTCTAAGTAGGGATATTATTCCCAATTACCTTCTTAAAAGAAATGTTAAAATTTTGATGTATCTTTGTTGTTGATGGCAATTCAAGCTTGTAGGAAACATTACCTATCTTCTACATGATTTTATATTGGTCATGATAATTTGGTGACAACTTGTTATTCTTTAAATGTTGCTTCAATGGCATTTTCTTGTAAGGTTGCAATCTCAAGAAAACCCAATACCCAACATCAAAATTTATTTCACTATGGTGTGATGTTTCCTATTGATTCATTTGGTTTTGTGCCATGGATAGATCCTCTTTAAGTCCTAAAAGTACTTGTTGTTGATGATTCATGTTGTCCTCCATAGCTTGAACTCTTGGTGACATCTTCAATGATGATGTTATGGAAGGAGGATGATATCCATACAATTCCATAAATGGAGACACTTTTTATGAACTATGGAAGGAAGTGTTATACCACCATTCTACTAGTGGTAGACAATCTATCCATTGAGATTGTTTATCTGATGTGAAACAACATAGATATCCTTCCAAACCCTTATTAACAACCTCAATTTTCCCATCAAATTATGTATGGTATGAAGAACTATGAGCCAATTGAGTACCCAAACATTTAAATAAATCTATCCAAAAGTTACTAGTAAAGATAATATCACAATCACTAATAATAACATTAGGTATACAATGTAGCTTTTGAATATTCTCCAAAAATTCTTTTGCCACTGTACTTGTTGTAAAAGGATGTGATGATGCAATAAAATGTATATTTAGTGAGGCGATCCACTACTACCATGATGTCATTCTTACCATTAGATCTTGGAAGCTCTCTGATGAAGTCCATGGAGACCTCTTCCAAATACTAGCTAGGAATAACTAAGGGTTGTAAGATATTAGGTGTCTTAATTGTCTTCCCTTTATTTCCTTGACAAACAGAAAATTCTGCCACAAATTTTTGAATATCCCATTTTAGCCCTTCCCAAAAGAAGTCTTTCTTGACCCAATGATATGTTTAAAAAATAAATAAATGACCACTCACTAGAGACTCATGTAGCTCTGTGAGAATATTTTATTTGAGGGAGGAATTCTTGCAAATATACAAACCACTCTTTATACTATAGAGTATCTCCCTTCCAACAAAATTTATCTAAACTACTAGGATCACTATGTATTTTTTTTTATGAATAGGCAGCTATCTATATTAAATTAAGATAAAGATACATATTCACAAAAAAATATGGGTGGTAAGAAGGCACACCCCAAGATTCATATGGGAAATGCCCAAAAAAACCAAAATATCACATGGGCCAAGCCCGAAAGTCCAAGATTACAAAACATATAAAAAGAAGGCAATTAAGTAGCCAAAGGAGTGCCAGCAGAGCTAGGAGGGTCTCTGTCATCCATGTTCTTCCCCCATACATCAGCAAGGTCTGGAGTGACATCAAGAGGAGGACCCCAACCATCATCAACATATTTTTCCTTCTCTTTATCTTTATCCTTGTGTCGAGGTGAGATTGCAAGCACCAGACATGGAAAACCTTTACCATTATCTAGCCAACCAAAGCTAGAAGTAGGAGGGTCATCAGAGGGCCACCTAGAACCACCACCACCACTCCTCGAAGCACCACTAGAAAGCCACCCCTGGCTAGCCCATGGCGGAGGAGAGCGGATTCACTAAGGAGTTTGAGAATCCTGTCGAAGCGGAGGCTGAGAGCAGGGACCCAAAAAACCACTTTGTTTCCAGCCTCGAGAGGGTGATCAACTATGGGAAGAGGTGGGAGAAGTGGGCACCCAAGAAATAGTACATGAGGAATTACCCCAATGATCCATCAACACTTGCAGGTGGGCAACTTCAAGTGCAACTTTGTTAGCTTGTACCTGAATCTATAAAAGTACGTTAGAAAAAATAATAGGTTTAGCATATAAAGATACAATAATCTCTATTTGAGAATGAGAAAATATGCAAGCATTTCTGTCTTTCCAGATATTGAAAAAAAAATTCACCTTGAAAGTGTGCCAAAGCTAGATGAATTTAACAGGAATTATGGGAGAATCTCCCAACAGAACCATATGCCAAGAGAAAGGCTTTGGCCTAAAGGGCCTAAAGAAGTAATGAATCCAAGTCCAAAGCTATTGAGCATTGGAACAAAACCATAAAATATGCTTAAAAGTCTCAACCTGCCCATAAAAAGGGCAACGAGGGTCCTAGACCCCCAGGTGAGCAAGCCGAGAACCCATAAGCAAGCCTTGGAAAAGAATACACCAAGCAAAGTGGGCAAGTTTTGGCTCAACACTTGCAGACAAAGTGGCAATAAATATTTTATGCCAGACATGAGCGGGAGATTGATGAAGCCACCTCTGGTTCAAACTTTGAATCATAGGAAAGTGTGGTGAAAGCCACATGTAACCAAGCTAGGGCTTGTAATTCCTAAAAGGGGTGTCTGGATACCACTTCGAGTCTTTCCACCAGTGTTTGGTCCCAAAAATTCCAACCTTATGAAGCATTTTTGAAGGAATAGCATTCACCAGACCATCATAAGTAGCACGGTCCTAGTTATCAATTTTGTAGAGGGCACAAAAATCTTCTCATGACATGATACACATTGTGGGTCTATGAAATAACTATTGCAAGGTTTGGATACCCTTCTTGTGGAATCTTAGCGCCTTAAGACAAGGCGACTTAGCCAATGGATGAACATTGCAAGCAAAAGAAGTGACCAGAAAATATTCTATTGGTTGAGTGAAATCCCATCATGAAAACTAGAGCCAGCCCAATGGAGCCAAGGATTCACAGCCTCCCAGGCACGCTAGATACTTTTGGCCACAAAAGTCCCAACAATTTGGATTGGTTCCTCCATGACTAGAAGGCTTTGAAATCCAATCCCATTCCAAGCGGGTCTATGGATAGGAAACCCTGATTGAATACAATGCCTGAGAAGAATTTTCCAGGCATTGTCCCTAGTAAGGGCACAAATAATCCATTTAACACATAAAGTAGTCCCTTGTCATTGAGTGGAGAGCAATCCAAGTCCTCCAAAATCTCTGGGAAGGTAGTAGAATTCTCAAGAAACATAGTGAAACACTCTATGGGATTTAGAGGAGGCCCAAAGAAAATCTTAGAGAAATTTTTCAAGCTTGTCGTAGGTAACTTTGGAAGAGTCCCAATAGGAAGAATAGTAGACATGGGTTGCTGCCAGAACTTTGGAGCACACCTAAAATTTCCCTACCAAAGAGAGAGGCTTGGTAATCTAGTAAGCAAGCTTCTGCTTGACTTTGGAGAGCACAACTTGCCATATCTCAATTGGGGACACTTGGAAAGCAAAGGGAATTCCCAAAAATTGAAAAATATCTCCTAGCCGAATCCACTTCCAAGCATACTGCTGCAACCAAGGAGGAGAAGGCCAGGTGTAATACCCCGCCAAACAACCCCAAAGGATACAATACATCTAACATTTATGGCACCAATTTTTTTTTAAATACTAACATACATCATAATAATCATATATCACATGAAATGAAACTAAACGTGAACTACTTATAACAAATCCCTCGGGTTTACATGACTGCATTACTTTTCACAACAACATTATTACATCACATGAAAAGTAAGTATACACCAGTAATCATAAGATAATAAGAACATGATCAACACATTAATCAAGGGTTACAATATTACAATGTTGTTTACCAACATGAATGGGGAAGATACAATAAAATGGAATGTTACATTTGAAATGAAGGAGTACAAAGCTGCAATACTGGATTGAACTCTGGATCAACTCAGGAGTCACTGCAAGGTACAATTTCGCAATTCTCAATCGATGATTGGGGACCCAATGGGGTGCATAGCACATTCCACCCAACCACATGGACCTGAAGTCCCACCCCCCATGCTAAGAGATGAGAAGAAGGATCCCCAATAATAACCATCATACAGAACAAGGATACAAGACTTCACAATAAGATCCACAATAACATAAGGCAATCTCAGTACAAGATATAACCAACACAAGATGTGCCCAACATAAGGATTAACCAATAAAGTATCAACATACAAATGCCAACATGTGCTTCTAGAGACTCAAGAATATCATAGAGGGAAACAAAGCATACTTGGTTGTTTAAGGAAAAGTGTCATCGCAATGTTGCATGGGTTACCCTGGTGAATCTTCCTAGGCCCCGGCCCCCAACTTGGGTTACCCTGGTGACCTCTTACGAAACCCGGCCCCACATGCAATCCAATGCGGAATCGATTATCTTTCATAAGGACAAGACAATGATTTTTCCATTCCAGGCCTTCTCAACTCATCTCAAGCCCTTATAATCACTTGAGCCATGAGTGAGGCATTCACTTATATCTTGTTAATGTGTGATTCTATCCAAAACACCTAATTAAATATTAACGTTTTCACTTGATTAATAAACTTCCAATGAGTTACCTTGAGACCACTTCCAGGTCTCGGCCCCCATTGAAAGCCACTCCCCTTATGAACAACAAAACTCAAAAGACACTATCAGGGTAAGCCCCATGCACAACATATAAAGCCACATGATAATTTGCATTAAGCAAGACATACACCATTCTACACAAAATATTCATAATGAAACTATTTTCAAGTGCAAGGCTAAACCCATAACATCAAATAGATCATACGAACAATAGTTCACAAAGAACCAAAAGTAAAGGCCAATAATAAAGCAACACCTTTCTTTCCCTTTTTTTTTTTTGAAAGACTGATAATTCACTAAAACAAGGGTTTCCCAACAAGGTGGCAACAAAACTTGATCTCAAAATCAACATCAAACTTAGAGCCAAAAACAACCTCCATAAATAAAATTCATCATAAACTCCAAAATTGCACACAAAATGTCAAGAACAAAATAAAAGTGACAACATTACAAAGAGACCTATAGACTTAACCAGAGCTAACATACACAATTTTGTCACAAAATTAGTCGGGTATCCAAGGGAGACCTCTATTTCTTCCTCACAAGATACCCAACCATGATTTAACCAACAAACTTACAGTTTGATTAACAACATCATACAAAATCCATCTCAAAATAAAACAAAAATCCTACCAACATCCAACAACTGCAAAAGCAAGTCACAACTTGATCCTAATGATCAACCCAATGAGCTATCAATCAAGCAACCATGAAACACTACTTAGAGCACAACTCACAATTAAAAACAATCATGGATAACTTCATAAATAACAATATCATCTACCTTTTATTTATTTATTTTACTCACTACAAGGACAATCTAGTCACTAAATTATATACACATAACTAACAAATGATTTCCCAATATAATATCCATACAACAATATTAATTGTCAGAGATAAACTTATCTAGTAAAACCAACTACAAAATAATCTTAAGAAAACAAAATCAAAACCCTCATTTTCCCCTAGAATACTTCAACACTCCATCGCCAATTATTTTCTACTACCATGATTCCCTTTAGTAACTATATAGCCAACTAGAAGTGATCTATTATAGAATTGATATGGGTCTTTCTTCATTCCTAATAAGGTTCATAAAATTAGCAAGTGGTTATATTAAAACTATGAAAAATTCCTTATAATTATTTAACAAGTCACTTCATTCTAAGTGATCTAATAATAAATCTAATTCCACTAGAACAATAACAAGATTCATTATAAAGAAACACTAAATAAGAAGACCCTCGTAATTACTCGATGAAAATAATTCCTCCTATAGAACAATTTCTAACTTTCTAATATTGACAACTTGATTCCCTACTACCTTTCCATTTCATTTATCAAAATTTCTAATTAACCAAATATTAATAAGTCCATAGATTGACAAGGGAATCAGAGAGGCTATTTAATTTACTACACTTTTTGCAAGTCTAAAAGTTACAGCTGTGATAGGTTGCCTATGGTTTCAGGGACGCTATTTAATTTTGTACAATGCCTCAGTTCTAATTGTTGTAACTGTGACAGGTTGCCAAGTATATTAGAAAGTGAATATTGGAATTTGGAAGTATCACCATCTACTTACATTATTATTATTATTATCAAGTGCTGCAACTGTGATAGATTGTCAGCATAATCAAGCAGGTTATTTAAACATTTAAACTTCCTTTTATGTTCAAGCGCTGCCACTGTGACAGGTTATGAATGGAATCGGGGAGTTTATTTGATCATCCACTCCCTTCTATGTTCAAATGTTGCAGCTGTGACAGATTGCGATCCCTTATTAAAGAACTTATTATTAAACCTGTTCAATATAAATGATGGTGATAAAGAACAATTTTCAAGTAGAAAACTGATAAGTAACCGATATCTCCAGAGTTCAAAACTATGAGTAATCCCTACATGCAACAATTTGACAGATACGAGGACAATAAAATTAAGGCCACATTTTATTCCCAAGTTGAACAGTCGGCTTAGGAGTCTTCTCTATCATGTATTATGCATAGGCTGTCCTAGACTAGGCAATCCAGTTACCCACTGCAAGCATATCTATCATATCGGAATAACAAAAGAGACATAACAACTTAAATGTTTTAAAACTCTTATCCATAGCCAACTGAACATCATATAATTGATAGAGCACACACCCTCATATATAAGGTGATGTGAGGAGCAAGAATCAAAACAGGAAAGAAACAAGATGATACAAACTTTGAAGAATAGTCAAATTCACTTTGTAACTCATAAAAGACATACCTTATTCTCTTCATTGTTCAACACTTGATCTTTTTTCCTTTGTTTCGGGCTGAAAGAATAGTAATTAAATTGTAAATCTCTTGCTACCACTGCAAGCAACCATGTAATAGCATATGGAGAATAGACTCCAGGTACGACTTTCTAGATCTCTATTGATTTTTTTTTTTAAAGCGACTACCAGCCATCATATTCCCAGATACCACCCAAGTGAAAGGTAAAAGACACTTCAAATGAATATTTGGCATAAGAGATTTTAGGATTCTCCTATAGAGTTTCTCCCTAATGGTGTTTGTCCCTGTCCAAAATAGAAATGTGTAGAGATGCGACCTAGCCTTCAATGTAATAATTTGACGAAAGGCTCAGACTTAATCCAAGCTCACCAAGGTAAATATGAGATTTTTTTCCCACTAGATCGAAATTCCTCCTTTGGTCTGAGAAGACAGAGTTAAAGACAAAGGAAAATAAGTAAAGGCTTATGCATCTTGTTTTTAGTAAGGCTAACTACTGATCTAAACCAGAAGGGTTATGATTCCCCCCCCCCCAAGCACTGATGCCCAAAGAGGTTTTTTCCTTTTTTGTTTTTAAATAATCGCTGAGAAATTTTTCCATGGAGAGCCCCCTATCGGTACCGACATGCAAGGAGAGAAGTTGTGTTACAACAAGTTGAGCCCCCTAAAAATGTGCTCCCAGGCCAGGATAAACTATAATGATTCCCTTATCCGCATTAACATGCAACAAGTATGATTGGTAACCGACTTAAGTCATTCCTCAATTCTCGTATGCAACCAATTATAATCGGTATGAAATTAAATTCCTTCCCCCCATGAGAGGGCTTGTTGTCACACAGGCGTGGGCTCTTATGCAGTGAAAACCTACTCATAATGATGTACAAAAGCCTGGAGAATGTCAGGAAGCTTAGAAATCACCTGAACGCCATCTTTAATTTTTTTAATGCCCGGGGATGAGTTTCTAGCATGCAAAGGCAAAAAAAACTCTTTGGAGGCACGATCACCAATTTTTAACCAATGTAATCAAGCTTTGATTTGTACACCTCTAGTAGCATAATTATCTGCAACTTGATTTTTCTGCCTTAATTTAGCCACCCTGACTTGCAATGATGGAGAAAAACGGTTGGCCGCCAAAGCCTCAGAAGTTGAGCGGAGGTCAGCAGTAGTAGCCTCATATGACCATTGGAAAAAGATAGCTAATTGGCACCCATAAATGCGTAGAAATCTAGTTGTGTGAGTGATAACATTATTCCACCAAGTAATCCATCCTATATGATGAGTTGGCCTGCACTCTAGGTTCTAGAATCTATGAATGTGGTCCAGGGTAGGCTTGTGGTAGAGAAGAGATGTGTTTAGAAAAAAATGAGTTTTACACGTGTGAGGCTATTGAGTCTTCCATTCAATGCGAAAAGAAATGGGGAAGTGGTCTAAAAAAGTCACATCTACTAATGGCTTAATCGAGAGAGAAGAGATGTCAAAAGAGAAAAAATATTGAGTTGAGATCATGGCACGATCAAGGCACTTAAATATTCTGTTAGAACTAGCCTTGTAATTACACCATGTGTGCCAAAGAGAATGAGAATGGTGGCAACCAATGTTGGGATCAAAGAGCCACATTTATTGCACATGTAAAACCACGCCTCCCTTTCACTAGTTGCCGATCTAAATGGAAAGGTGCCATCTTTTTCATATGCTATCTCAACCATATTGAAATCCCCACATAGTAACCAGGTTATAACTGGTAGTGAATCAACAATATAGTGCCAAAGCAAAGAGCATTACACAACATCATTAGAAGCATAGACATTAATAATCCCAAAGGAATGATTATCAATGTTGAGAAGAATCCAGATGAGCCAATGAGTGGGATCGGACCCGTGGTTGACCACACACGAGTGCCACCGTGGGGACAAAAGGGTGACAGCTCCGCCATGCCTAGCATCATGAGAAATACAAAACATTTTACTGGCTAGCCAAATAGAGCGACAAGTCGACACGAGCAAAAAACCAAAAATTTTAACTTCTTGGAGATAAAGCACTTCAATACCAGAACACTTATACAAGGTATCCCTTACTGAATACTTTCTAGAGAGGTCTGTCAGACCTCAAACATTCCATGAGAGGAAATTCATGAATGAAACTCCTCCATATTATCAAAGTCCAGTTCCTCTTCATTTAGAGAATAGAAATGATTCTGCAATAATTATGGCAGAATTGACCCAATCTAGATAGAAGAGGAAAATCTCCACTTTTCTTGAACATATTCCCCTACCACCTTTGAGCTCCCGACACAGGAGGAGAAACATTCGGTTGTTCTATCATGATAACAGCAAGCTGAGGCGTTACCTTTGGCCTAGGCTGGGACAGAACATAATCAGCCCCAATAGGAGCTTCCTTCCCCTTCACAGAAGGGTTCCAAATAGGTTTCGCTGGTTTGGAGGCCTTGGGGGCTGACCCAGAAGCAGTGGACTTATTCTTGCAATTCGTAACTGTAGTCCATTTCTCAATAGAAGCATCTTCTGGATGAGGCTTTTCAACATCTCATGGTGGAGAAGGTGTACGAGGCACTACCAAAGGGTAGTCCTTGATCTTGTGGTATGCGGACTGACACCTATAACACATGTTTAATAGATTAAAATAAGTAACCTTCTGAGTATTCCAGAGAGCTCCAATTTGGATATTAATGGAGTCTTTCAAATCTTTGGAAAGGTCCACTTCCACAAAAACCCTTTTTTGGGGTTAGGCCTGAAAGAAACTATCTGGCTCAATGCAAATAACCCTCCCCAGAGAGGATGCAATATGATTCAAAAAAGGCACACAAGGAAAGGGTAAACTAGGAAATTCAATCCAGACTGGGACCCACAACTTGGTGTCATCCGAGACAACAAAGTCCTGGGTCCATGCTTGGAAAACTAACAAAGAAGACTAGACATACTAGACACCATGGACTAAGATAGTCTGGACATGATTGACCTCCACAAAGTAGAACAAAAAGAAACCCTTGGTTAAATATTAGACCATGTCAAGGTAGACCCTATGAGGGACCCAATCCTTGCTAATCCACTCCTTAAGCACACTTTCAGGGGGAGTTCTCTGAACAAAATACCAGACAAGGGTATTTTGCTCAAGCCATTGACAAGCAGAATCAAAATCTGGTAAAGGAAAAACCACATCAGCTGGTGAGTCAGAACACTTACCTTGTGAAAGACTTTCGAAACAAATTTTTGGGGTCATTTGTTTGGAGGAGGAACCATTGAGCAAAGCCGACAAACAAATAACACTAGCATGAATTTCCAGGTTAGAGCCGATTGATAGCATATTAAAACATAAAAACCACACTAAATGTAGTCGTACACACAGGAAAAGAGGATTTTCTTGCGCTAACAGTGCAGTATGATGCAAGAGGTGCCAAGAATGACCGCAGACAACACAAAACCCTAGCAGAGCTCATACACCTTCCGACTTCTTTTCCACTATTTATTTTTTGAATGAGATTACTAGTAGCCACATCATTTTTCTACTCTACCTTTATTTCTTCTACCCAATCTTCTTTTAATATTGAAAGGGTGCACAATAGAGCTTCATCCTTCTCATCTTTCCTCAATATTGCACCTTCCACAACATTTTCCTTCCCTTTATTACATACAATCTCAAAATAATATCCCATCATCTTAGTAACCCATTATTGTTGTTCTTCAAAAGATAATCTTTGTTCCAAAAAATATTTTGGGCTATCATGATCTGTCTTAATCTTGAAGTGTCTACCCATTAGATAAGTCCATTTTTTTACTACATGAAGAATAGCTAGCATTTCCTTCTCATAAATAGGTTTGAGTTTATTCTTACCCTTTAATTGATAACTCTCAAAATAAATGGGCCAACCCTCATGCATGAGAACTACTCCTATACCATTTACCAAATCATCACATTCCACAATAAAATCCTTTGTGAAATCAGGAGTGGAAAGCACTGGAGTTGTGCACATAGACTCCTTTAACATTTCAAATATCGAATCAGTAGATTCATTCTAATGAAAAGAATCCCTCTTCAACAAAGTTGTGAGGGTGCTATTATATGAACATAATTCTTCACAAATCTTCTACAGTATCCAGTCAATCCCATGAAATCCCTCAATTTCTTAATGGTTTTAGGAATAGGCCATTTCATGATAGCCTTAATTTTGTTAGGATCCACTATTACTCCATGTGAAACTACATGTGCAAAGTACTCCACCTCATTAAGAAAAAAAAAACACTTGGATGGCTTAGCATAGAGTTGATGCTCTTCAAGAACTTGAAATACTTGATCTACATGTTGCAAGTGTTCTTCCCATGTCTTGTTATAAGTCAATATATCATCAAAAACACTAATACAAACTTCCTCAAGAAATTTTTAAAGATGGAATTCATCAAACTTTGAAATGTAGATGAAGCATTGCTAAGGCCAAATGGAATCACCAGACTCTCATAATGACCCTCATGAGTCCTAAATGTTGTCTTACAAATATCTTCTTCCTTAATTAAAATTTGGTGATAATCAGATCTAAGATCTAACCTTGTAAAATATATAGCTCGATTCAATTAATCTAGTAAATCATCAATGAATAAAATAGGAAACTTATATTTAATGGTGTACATGTTGAGCACTCTATATTCTAGACACATGCACCAAGTTTCATCCTTATTCCACACTATTACCACATGCGAGGAGTAAGCACTTTGGCTATGTCTAATAATTCCTACCTCTAACATCTCCTCAACAATATTTTCTATCTCACTTTTTTGTATATGTGGGTACAAACAAGGCTTGATGTTGGGAGGTTGGCTCCCTAGAACTAGTTGTATGGCATGATCATGATCCCTCTAAGTAGGAAGTCCTTTAGGAATATCTCCAAAAACCACTGAGTGATGCTCATTTTTTTCTTATAAATCTGGATGGGTGGGAGAATAGATTGAGAGACTTCTAATGAACATAACTAGGCCATAAATCCATCAAATCTTTTCTTAAGCAACTTCTAGGTCAGTGTAGGATCATGGGGCTCTAAACTAGAACATTAAGTGGCAATAAAATTCATAAAATAGGGTTAGGAAACTTGACATAAAAATATCAACAAGTTATTAACATAATTTGAAAAATATGTGAGAACAAAATTTGTAGAAAAATAAATGTAGTTTGTAAGGTACTAGTCCTTTTTTGGAAAAAAGTAAATCTATTTGGTGAAAATTGAAATTTCAATGTAGTAGTACTAAATTTTTAGGAAAGAATAAAAAGCAAGTGTATGTCTGACCAACCTAAGTACAAGCAAAAAATATATATTCTTTTGAAACTTTCAATATAAGTAGAGGACAAAACAAAATATTCTGGCAAATTTGTATCTTTCCTGGCAACCTGAATTTTTCCTGGAGAAGGGTGGTTTTTGCAGTGATGTCCATATGCCTATCAAATTTAAGCCAATAATTGATGATGTCAGCATATCATCAATTTTATTTCATCGTACAGATAGGTCTCAAGCCCCCCTCCTAGCCTTGATTTTCTGTAGAGGAACAATGTTTTTTCTTTTTGACATAACTTGGGCATGGGTGATCACACAATAGTGGTTTACACTTTTTGGGACATTCTAATTTTTGCTAAAATTACATATTTTTAGAAAATATATGATTTAAGCCTTGAAAAGTTCCATTTAAAGGATTCCAATTGAAGAGGGTTTGATCAAACCACCTTACATCAAACCTCCTTGGATAGAACCCCACTAGTTTTAAACCATACCTATAATAGAGTCTCCTTTACACCTATCAAAATGTTGATAAAAAACCACTTTTTATTTACCTTTTGGGGGATCAAATGAATTGATTTAGAATTTATTTTTTGTATGTAGTCCTTATTATAAGCTTCCCAAAAAGTATAATTTTAAATATATTTAATTTGATTATTATATTTATTTTTATTTCTTGTGAATGTTAGTTTTTCACCAAAAATCAAGCTCTCTATTCTACACATGTGGAAAATCAGTGCAATAGATATTGATGTCCTTGATGCAACACAAAAATATTGAATTTCGGTACATACAAAAAAAGTTATGTTTTAGCCAGTAAATCATATCTAAATTGTAACCGATTTGACTTTGAAACTTAATTAAGAAAAAAATATTCAATCAAATTCTATGAAACCAATTCCATGCACTAGATATCATAGTTACGAATCTAAATTCAAAAAAAAAAGAATTTTATCCTTCATATAAAAAATTTTATGTGTTAGCTAGTAACGTCACTCTTTAAAAATGGTGTTTGTTGTTTAAAACTAGTTTTGAAAGGAGATGGATGTTGAAAATTGAGGTGTTTATGTAGCTTAATACTTTGTAAAAATGTAATATTGTTGATCTAAATATGCTTTTCCTTTGTTATAGATTCTTTGTGGGTGATTATCTGATTAATCCATTTTCATGTTTGTAGAATGAAGACATAAATTGATAGAAGAAATAGATAGGATATTAGAAAGATTACACAAGCATGTACCGTGGAGAAACCCTTTCAGGAAAAAACTCCACCAAGAATTATTATATTATTCAATCTCTGAAGTAGATTACAATAGCTCTAATTTTTGCTTGAGAATGCTTCTTTTTCCTTCACCAAATCTTCTTCACACCTGTAATAAAAACTTATTACAACTTTCTTCAACTTGCTTGAGATAAATACGCTTTGATTAACTTTGTAAACTCCAATTGAGTTACAATTACAATGCTCAAGCCCTATCCCTAAAAGGTACACCTATCTCATGCAAATAGAGTTATGTCATGAAGAACAATGTCAAATCCCAAACTGAAGTAGCAACTCAACCCCTATTCTGTAAGTATCTTCAAGGCTTCATCCTCAAAGTAGGCACCCAAAAGAGGTCCCACTTAACTAAAGTAGCAAACATTTGGGCATCCCAAACTGAAATAGCAACTCAACCCCTATTCTGTAAATATCTTCAAGGCTTCATCCTCAAATTAGGCACCCAAAAGAGGTCCCACTTAACTAAGTCTTCTGAAATATCTCAACATGTGTAAAGGAGTTAATTCCAAGAAGAAAACTTGGGCGCCCAAGTTGTGTCCAAGTCATTTCTTGTTAACTATTCAAAACATTTCTCAACACCATTCATGCAAGAATGGTCGTCCCCTATTAACTGAAGTTAGTCCCTGCTATCTATCATGCAACTCAAGTCATTAGCCATGCATTCCAAGTTAACTGAAGTCAACTAGCATTCAACTAAAACTAACTAAAGATAATTGAACCATAACTGAACTGAACTAAACTAAACTAAACTAAACTGATTCTGAACTGAACTAAACTAAACTGAACTGAATTGATCTAAACTAAACTGAACTGAACTTCATGCATGAAAACATCAAACCCTAACTCCTAGGATCTTTACATGCATTCAGAAGTGTTATCTCTTACTCTAAATAGTTAACTGAACTCAAGGTGAGTGTCACCTACCATGTGGGTGCCCCATGTGCTCCTATTATTTAGGAACTCATCTTGGATTCCCTCACATGCTCCTAACATTTCTAATTAATTACAAATTCCAATTAACATGATTATTTCATTCAATATTAATCTCTTCCTAATCCTAGTGTTGATGAACTCATTCCAAGGAATTAGGAGATACATGAAATAAACAATGTTTAGGATTGCAATTCAATGGCATCCTATTTCCAACACTCTCCCACTTGACATTATACATTGTAATTATTCTAAATAAGGAATAATTATAAATCAAGTACATGACTCAAGGCCAATGGCCTTCCTACACCAACTAATCAATCCATGCCAACTTCTAATGCAACCTGCATAATCATGAAGATTCCAAGAAAATGATTAAAACCAAGAGAACTTATCTGGTTTCATAAGTTAATTTGTAACATTAATTAAAGTGTCAACTTTCTCAATTAATACCTTCCCATTATCAACCAAACCAATACCTTTCCCAAGCCTTTATATCCAAACTGCCTCTTTGGAGGCATGTTAAACCACCAAGTGTGTTGAACTCACATTCAACCAAGGTGTAGGCTCCTTAATCTTTTCTATCAAAAATAACTTTTCTTGCAAGTAACCATTCCAACAAATATCTAGCTTACCATAAGAGAACTCTAGCCTCACCTATTTCTCCAAGTATCCATGAGGACCTTTAACTAGCCAATCCATTCCAAACTCCAAATACAACACAACACTTTCACAAAGTAATCAAGCAAATGATTATTGTACCCAATACTTAAGAGAACTACACAAGATCAATGTCAAAGCTCCAATCATGAATCAGGAACATAAACATGCCATCCATGATCTAATCATCTCTTTCTAGGAGATCACATGCACCATAACATATATATACATCATTTTCTAAAGAGAACATGTAATATGCCAAACTTTAAACTAGTATCAAGAGTATAACATGACACAATAGAAACCACTCTAAACCAAAGAAAAACCATATCCCCAATCACATGAGGATAACCTTACCAATGATGCATTCATGTCACTACCAAAAAATCCCAATGAACCATGGTACCGAGTCACACATGGAATCGTGACTAC
The DNA here is from genome assembly GCA_007258455.2 of Sequoia sempervirens. NCBI lineage: Eukaryota > Viridiplantae > Streptophyta > Pinopsida > Cupressales > Cupressaceae > Sequoia > Sequoia sempervirens. The sequence continues at coordinate 405,581,206 of VDFB02193867.1, forward strand.
TATCCTCTTCATGAAGATCACTATATCCTACCAAAGCTCGCATTGAACTGTGATACCTAGCTATACATGGCAACAAGATAAACATCAAACCATCACTTTCAAAAGCATATGGAATTTTAGAAATTTCCTCATGATCAAAATTATCATAGCATGTACTACACCACAAATCTAAATCGCTAATCAAGAGTATACCATGACATCATAACAAAACCATCCTACAACCAAGAATCCACTTCATTGCCAAATGCTCCCACTAAATCGTGATACTGAGCAATCCCATGGAAAAATGATGCACATAATCAAAACCACATTTCTATCATAAGCTCACACCAAACCTATGAGTCCAAGCTCTCAATGACACACGCTAAACATCCTCTAAAGAAAGAATATATACCTCTTGTAAAGAACTTATTTTCCAAAATCAGCAATAACAAGGGTATGTGCAGGATCATGACGGGCCAAAAAGTGGCAATATGATGGGTATGTGTAGGGTATGTGGCTGACAAATTTTTTTTACTCAAAATTGATGAAATGAAAAGGGTTTTTAAAGCAGATTCTCAGCTTTCCACCAATATAAATTATGCTTTACTTTGAATTTAATAAATTATTATTATTCATTTTCTATTAGAATTACAATTAAAGTCTTGATTGATAGGCTGATTGAAAAACATCTATAGCTTTCAAACAGTATCACATTTTTTGAATCTGAAACATGTGTCACATTCTATGTTTCGCATACTATAGGATTAAAATAAAAAAAATGAATTTCATGAAGTTTTGACCAAGTTAAGGTGGTTATGATTTTTATATTTTTAAAATTTGTAATAAAAATTCATAATTAATTATTTACTTGGAAAAGAATTACAAATAAATATGCATCACATTGGGACATGAGTCCTCTACTTATATCTAAAATATTATAAAAATAATTATCATTTTATTGTGGTTAGGGTGGCGATAGACACCTACTTTTTTCCTAAAATTTAAGTACTACTACATTGAAATTTCAAATTTTGACCAAATAGATTTAAAAAATAAACCTAGTAGTTTAGAAACTACATTCAATTTGCTACATATTCTATTCTTACATATTTTTGAAATAATACATAAACTTATTCAAATTTTTACGTCAAGTTGCCTAACTTTGATTTTTTTTAAAAATTGCCTCTTAAGGGCTTGTTTTTTCTATGATGATCCTACACATACCCTCAAAAATAGTAAAAGCTCCCACTACAGCCAAAAAACCTCTAATCTTTTAAGAGAAAGGCATCCCAATAATCTACCCAACCTCAGCTCTGATACCAAATGTTGAAAATTGAGGTGTTTATATAGCTTAATACTTTGTAAAACTTTAATATTGCTGATCTAAATATGCTTCTCCTTTGTTATAGATTCTTTGTGGGTGATTATCTGATTAATCCATTTTACTATTTGTAGAATGAAGACAAAAGTTGATAGAAGAAGTAGATAGGATATTAGAAATATTACACAAGCATGTACCATGGAGAAACCCTTTTGGGAAAAAAATCCACCAAGAATTATTCTATTATTCAATCTCTAAAGTAGATTACAATAGCTCTAATTCTTGCTTGAGAATGCTTCTTTTTCCTTCACCGAATTTTCTTCACACCTGTAATAAAAACTGATTACAACTCTCTTCAACTTGCTTGAGATAAATAGGCTTTGATTAACTTACTAATCTCCAATAGAGTTACAATTACAATGCTCAAGCCCTATCCCTAAAAGGTACACCTACCTCATGCAAATAGAGTTATGTCATGAAGAACAATGTCAAATCCTCATCTTCATGCATTTGGGTGTCCCAGACTAAAGTAGCAACTCAACCACTATTCTGTAAATGTTTTCAAGGCTTCATCCTCAAAGTAGGCACCCAAAAGAGGTCCCACTTAACTGAGCCTTTTGAAATATCTCAACATGCAAAGGAGTTAATTCCAAGAAGACAACTTGGGCGCCCAAGTTGGGTCCAAGTCATTTCTTGTTAACTATTTAAAACATTTCTCAACACCATTCATGCAAGAATGGTCATCCCCTATTAACTGAAGGTAGTCCCTTTTATCTATAATTCAAATCAAGTCATTAACCATGCATTCCAAGTTAACTGAAGTCAACTAGCATTCAACTAAAACTAACTAAAGATAATTGAACCATAACTGAACTGAACTAAACCGAACTTTATGCATGCAAACATCAAACCCTCACTCCTAGGATCCTTACATGCATTCAAAACTGTTATCTCTTACTTCAAATAGTTAACTGAACTCAAGGTGAGTGTCACCTACCATATGGGTGCCCCATATGCTCCTATTATTTAGGAACTCATCTTGGATGCCCTCACATTCTCCTAACATTTAGAATTAATTACAAATGTCAATTGACATGATTATTTCATTCAATATTAGTCTCTTCCTAATCCTAGTGTTGATGAACACATTCCAAGGACTTAGGAGATACATGAAATAAATAATGTTTAGGATTGCAATTAAATGGCATCCTATTTCCAACATTGGAAAAAGAAGTGCAATCTAATTCCAAAAATTTTGAAAAAAATATATTTAGAATCTATAGACAAAATGTCACAATTCACTAGTTTGCATCATCTTCAAATTCCTCACGATTTAGCCGCCATAGCTACTTGAAAGTGAAGATTTAGTTAAAAAATTTAGTTCAATGTCCATTTTGGCCAAAAATTGTAAACCAATATTGTGGGATCACATGCATACGGTGTCAAAATCGGGCACACGAGACATCATCTGAAAGCTGGTTCCATTAACTTTCCAGTGGTATAGGTCTCATTATCAGATTTTTCCAGTGATTCTTGTTATTCTCAGTCAAAGTCAGATCTTAATTTTGTGCTTCGAAGCTCATAATTTTTTTCCTGTATCTCCAAATTTTGCGATTCAAGTGGCATTGGAAATTTATTTCATATCTCTTTAGATCTATTCATGCACCTTTTCTAGAATCTGCCCCAAATACATTTTATTTTTTATTTTATGGTTTCACACTTTGCTTAATTACTTAGACGTATTCACACTTGGAGAGGATCTATTTGTGTGAGATGACATATTTTGATCTGCTTTATCAGTATTGAGATCATTAGTCTCTGATTTTTTCATTTGAGTGAGTATCATGTATTTTTTGTTCATCCATCTATGATCAACTTCAATAAGGATAACTATAAGTCTTGGCGACATGGCATCTTGACACATCTCAGGTGGCTTGATAGTTTTCCTTATGTGTATGGACTCATACCTACACCAGATACACCAAGGATTTATCACCATGGATTTGTTGGAAAAACAAGGACAGGCAATTGAGAGGGGGGGTGAATTAGTTGTTACCTAATATTTAAACTTTTCAAACTCAACTTAACTTAATCTCAAATCTGGTGAATGAATAATAAACCACAAACAATTAGCACATTAGAACACAAAGAACACCAAGATTTTTATGTGGAAACCTTGTTAGGGGAAAAACCACGGTGGATGTCAGTCCACAATATTATACCCTGTTAAAAGTATAAGAAGTATGAATGGGAATGCATATGCATTCAGGCACACTACCTAGAGGTCACTACTCAATTACAAGAGGGATCACTTCCCAAAGAAAAATTTGTATTACAACCATTTCGTTTTGAACTGAGAAAATAGCATCTGCTAATGCTTGATTACAGTTTCAGTTAAGTACATGAACACTTATTCACTCTTCTTCAGACTTTGATTCTACCTTTGAAAGATCTAAACAATATTTGCACACAGGACTTGCACACTTTGCACTTTCACACCTCTAAATGATAAAAAAATCATTCTTATGTATCCACAACATGGAATTAAATCACTACAAGTCGGCCACAAAGAAATAATAAAATGAATACAAACTGTCAGCCCAAAACAATAGATAATTTTTAATGTGAATCAACCAAGGTTAGCCACAACATAGTGAAGACCCAAATCAACAACTTCAACACAAAAAAACTTCAATTAATTTCTCCTCAAATATCCACAACACGCTTCAACACCTAGTTGGCCATGAACATGAAAAACATGAACACGCAAGAGAAAATATTGAATCACGAGCATAACGATCAATACAAACATGTAGCCTAGATAGAGCACGAACTAGAAACATCCACAAACACCATGAAACACTAGAGAAGCATCCACAAAAATTGAACTTACAAAAATCACATAAACTTCAATCAGGAACACTAAGTGAAGTAATAGAAAAACTCTCAAAATAAAAATCTTCATAACTTGATCAAATCTTCACGTGGATCTCTAAAACTTGACATGGATAAACTAGTTACACTTATCAATAAACCCTTTAAACCACAACCTTAGATCATTAATGTACTGATTACACCGACAGACTGAACTTTACTTCACCACTGACAACTTGTAGCACTTCTTATTACAATTTTCTCAATATCCTCGACATATACAACTTCTAATGCAACAATGCTAATAGTGTTGACATCAATGACAACCACATATCAAAAACACAACCACAACATCCAACAATCTCCCCCTTTGGCATTGATGGCAACACATGATGTGGAAAATACCATCAACACAACTACACTTACTTCTCCTTAGGTTTTGACTCTTCTTCTCAACTCTTCTCTTCCAGAGAGATTTTCCATATTTCTCTTCTCTCCAAAAATATTTTTCACATTATCTTCTCCCCCTTTGACATCAATGGAAAAGATAAGCATTATCTTTCCACATACATGATCTGAACCACATATCTGCACATCTAACTACTCCCCCTTAGTAGCAGCCATGGAAACATCAATCTAGATCAAAAAATAGTTATGAAGCATATAGATTGATGCAAGTAAATGCATCTCCAATTCATATCAGGAGGGGTAATCACCCCTAGCATCCCTTTGAGATACTCAAAATTATCCTTTGGTAACAAATTGGTGAAAATGTCTACAATTTGTTCTTTGGTAGGCGTATACTCTAGTCTGACTTCTTTCTCACTCACTTTCTCCCTCAGGAAGTGAAACTTGATTGATATATGCTTGGTCTTAGAGTGTAGCACCAGATTCTTCGATATGTTTATTGCACTTGAGTTGTCACAGTATATGACAATAGACTCATCATATATTACTCTAATATCTTTCAGCATCTTTTCATCCACAACACTTGAGTACAATTATTTGCAACAACAATATACTCTACCTCAGCAGTAGATAGGGAAATGGAATTCTACTTTTTACTCAACTAAGACACCAGCTTCTTCCCTAGGAAGAAGGAACCACCACTAGTGCTTTTCCTGTCATCTACATCTCCTGCCCAATCTAGATCAGTATAGGCACTCAAGGTAAGATCATCATCTTTAGGATACCAAAGCCCAAAATCAACTGTTCCTTTCAAGTATCTAAAATTTCTCTTTACAGCAGTCACATGAGATTCTTTCAGGTCATCTTGATATCTAGCAACCATACACAGAACATTCATGATGTCTAGTTTGGTCTGAGTTAAGTAGAGTAATCTGCCAGTTATTTCTTTGTATCTTGTTTGATTTTCCTTAGGATAATCATCATTTTGTTCTAACTTGTATCTGGTTACTATGGGTGTACCAACAAGCTTTGAGTCTTCCATGCCAAACTTCTTCAGCAACTCTCTCACATATTTGGATTGAGATATGAAAATCCCATTATCTAAGTGACTTGAAATCCCAAAATGAACTTCATCCCTCCAATCATACTCATTTCAAATTCACTTTTCATTTCATCAACAAACTTCATACATTGATCATCATCACCTCCAAAAATAATGTCATCAACAAAGACTTCAATAATCAACTCTTTATCATGATCCAACTTAAAATACAAGTTGCTATCAGTAGTACCTTTATTGAATCCAAGATTTAGTAAGTATTTATCCAGTCTAGCATACTAGGCTCTGGGGGCTTGCTTGAGTCCATACAAAGCTTTCTTCAATTGGAAAACCATGTCTTCCTTATCATTCAATTCAAATCCATCTAGTTGTTCAACATATACCTCTTCTTCTAACTCACCATTCAGAAAGGCTGACTTCACATCCATTTGATAGAATTTGTAGTTCTTATATGCAGAATAAGCAAGAAATAATCTTACAGCTTTAATTTTGGCAATAGGGGGAAAGGTTTCTTCAAAATCAATACCTTCCATTTGTGAATACCCTTTACATACCAGTCTTGCTTTATTCTGAACCACTTCACCTTGTTCATTCAACTTATTCTGAAAGACCCATTTAGTACCAATCACATTTTTATCTTTAGGTTTGGGAACAAGAATCCATGTACCATTCTTTTCAATCTACATCAGTTCTTCCTTCATATTTTCCATCCAGTGCTCATCATTACAAGCTTCATTGACATTGTTAGGCTCAGTCTTGGAAATCAAAAAATACTCTTCTGCAATCCTTCTTCTAGTCTACACACCTTTATTCTTATCTCCTATAATTTGATATTCAGAATGATTTAGCTTTACATACCTCATAATTTTAGGATTATCTTGCACTTCTAGTTCTTCTGTTCTTTCTTCTGCACTTCCACTTGTCTCTCCTTCCTGACTTTCTTGATTTACCAAAACAATATGAACTTGATTTTGTGTTTGAGTAGTCTTCCCTTTGTCTATACTATCTTGCTGGTCATTTGAGTCATATCCATAGTATCTGGATGATCTAGCAAAGTCCTCATCAACTCTGACATTTGCACTTTCAACCATTTTTCTTAATCTTCTATTATAACACCGGTAAGCCTTCTTTTTAGTAGAGTAACCTAGAAAGATTCCTTCATCACTCCTTACATCAAACTTTCCTATGTCCTCATCTCTCTTGATATAACACTTGCTTCCAAAGATCTTGAAATATTTAACAGTAGGCTTATAACCAAACCACAGCTCAAAAGGAGTCTTACCAGAAATACCATTGACATTTACCTAGTTTAGAGTGTACACAGTAGTGTTTACAACTTCTATCCAATAGATGTGAGGCACATTTCCTTCCAACATCATTTTTCTAGCAGCATTCATAATTGTTTTGTTCTTTCTCTCTACAACTCCATTCTGTTGAGGGGTTCGGGGAGCAGATAATTGTCTTTTGATTCCATGCTCTTCATAGAAAGAACTGAACTCCTGAGAGGTGAACTCACCACCTCTATCTAACCTTAGGAATTTGATCTTTAGACCTATCTCATTCTTTTCCATAGCTTTGAAAATTTTGAACTTGTCTAATGCTTCACATTTTTCTCTTAAGAAAGCAACTCATATCATCCTAGAGTAATCATCAATAAGTAGCATAAAGTACCTTTCCACTTGTAGACTTCTGATTCTAGAGGGACCGTACAGATCAGTATGCACCAGCTCCAGTACTCCATTAGAATGATGTTGTTTTCTCTGAAAAGAAACTATAGTATGTTTTCTCGTCTGACATTCCTTGCATATTGTGTTAGTAGCCTTCACTAGCTTAGGTAGATTTCTTATTGCTTGAGTGGAGCTTAACTTGAAAATGTTATCAAAATTCACATGACACAGCCTCCTATGCCATAACTAGATTTCATCCACTTGAGCGATTAAACAACTTACATTAGCACTTAGGTGAAAAATATTTCCTTTTTTCTTTGTCCCTGAAGCAATTTCATTTCCAAAAATTCCAAGTATCTTGCATCTTCCATCTTTGAACTGAAGATCGTAACCCTTATCCACCATCTGTCCAACACTAAATAGGTTATGCCTCAATCCTTCAACATAAAGTACATCATTAGTGTTATGTTTACCACCAAGATAGATAGATCCTTTGCCATGAATCACACCAGCATTGTTATCTCAGAGTCTTACAACCCCGCCATCATATTTCTTTAGACTTACAAATTTGCTTTTCTCACCAGTCATATGATGTGAGCATCCACTATCAATAACCCACTCATCCTTTTCTTCAATTTGAGTTGCAAGAGATTTCTCAACTTTAGCAGATTTAATAGCCACTAGACCATTTTCCTTGGTAGGAATGAAAGCCCATTCATCTTCATTTCCATTTTCTTTATCATATTCTTCATCAATTACACCTTCAATATAATAGCATTTCTTTTGAAATCTAGGTTTGTTAGGCTTAGACCTAGGAACTTTTTTAGGACACCTTGAAGAAAAATGACCTATTTTACTGCAAGAGAAACATTTAATAGGAAACTTTCCTTTATACTTACCTTGTCCTCTGCCTTCTTTCTTCACAATCAGTGCTTCTAGCTCTTCTACTTCTCTTTCTTCATCTTCAAGTCATTTCATCTCTTCCTCATACTTGAATGTCTTTCTAGAACTCTCTCTTAGATCATATCTTTTCTTGTTTCTTTCAGATACAGAGCCCTTAAATGTAGTTTCAGTCTTGGGAGAAAAATCACCAAATTCACTCAACTCAAAGGTAGCAAGTTTACCAATCAGCATATCTCTTGTCACATTTGTTACTATTCTAAGCTCTTCATTAGCATGATCCTTTGATTTGTAAGAGGTAGGCAATGATCTAAGCACTTTAGCTACAATTTCTTGTTCATCCAAGGTACTACTGACACATCTAATACCCACCACAAGTTCATTTACTCTTTGCATAAAAGAAGAAATATTTTCATCTTCACCTATCTTCAAAGTTGTATACTTTCCTTTCAAACTCTATAGCATAGTGACCTTCACAAGTGCATCTCCTTCATACAAAGTCTTTAGCTTCTTCCAGATCTCATAAGTTGTCTTTAGATCCATCACATTTGTCATTTTTGAATCTGTCAGAGAACTCAACAAAGCTTCAATAGCCCTGATATTAATCTCAGCCTCTTTAACTTCATCAGGAGTAGAAGGACAATTCTGAGGAATAATATATCTGTTCTTCGTAGTCTTCCAGAAGGGTTCACCAATATACCTCAAATGACACTCCATTCTAGCTTTCCACAGAGAGTAGTTTGTTCCATCGAATCTAGGACTATCCTTCATATGATGCCATCTCGGATCACCTCAAGCTTTTAAACTTCTTCAGAGGAACCTGCTCTGATACAAATTTTTGGAAAAACAAGGACAAACAAATGAGAGGGGAGGTGAATCAGTTGTCACAGAATATTTAAACTTTTAAAACTTTACTTAATCTCAGATCTAATGAATGAATAATAAACGACAAAAAATCAGCACATCAAAAACACAAAGAATGCCAAGATTTTTACGTGGAAACCCTGTTAGGGGAAAAACTACGATGGATGTCAGTCCATAATATTATACCCTATTAAAAGTATAAGAAGTATGAATGGGAATGCATATGCATTCAAGCACACTTCCTAGAGCTCACTACTCAATTAGAAGAGGGATCACTACCCAAAGAAATATTTGGATTACAACCATCTAGATTTGAACTAAGAAAATAGCATCTGCTAATGCTTGATTATAGTTCTAATTTTGCACATGAACACTTCTTCACTCTTCTTCACACTCTACTTCTGCCTTCAAAATATATGAACAATATTCACACACAAGACTCGCACACTTCGTACTTTCACACCTCCAAATGATAAAACAATCGCTCTTATGTATCCACAACATGGAATTAAATCACTACAAGTCATACACAAAGAAATAATAAAATGAATACAAACTGTCAGCCAAAAATAATAGATAATTTTTAATGTGAATCAACCAAGTTTGGCCACAACATAGTGAAGACCCAAATCAACAACTCAAAAAAAAAAAACACTTCAATTAATTTCTCCTTGAAGATCCACAACACACTTCAACACCTAGTTGGCCATGAACATGAAAAACATGAACATGCAAGAGAAAATCTTAGATCACGAGCACAATGATCAATGTACACTTGTACCATAGATAGAGAACAAACTAGAAATATCCACAAACACCATGAAACACTAGAGAAGCATTTGCAACAACTAAACTTACAAAAATCACATGAACTTCAATCAAGAACACTAACTAAAGTAACAAAAAAGCTGTCAGAATACAAATCTTCATAACTCTATCAAATCTTCATGCGGATCTCTAAAACTTGATGTGGATAAACTAGTTACACTTAGCAAGAAACCCTTTAAACCACAACCTTAGATCAGAAACGTATTGATCACACAGATAGACTAAACTTCACTTCACCACTTACAACCTATAGCACTTTTTATTATAGTTTTCGAGCAATATGCTCAACATATACAACTTCTAATGCAACAATGCTAATAGTGTTGATATCAATGACAACCGCATATCAGTAATACAACCACAACATCCAACAGGAGTATCATCAGAGATCATATTGTAGGGGTTATATTCTTTAGTGTTGATCTTGACACTATGTATGTTGTATCATACATTGAATTTCCCCACATACTTTGGACACAACTTTGGGATATCTGTGGAGACCCTCATATCTCTCCATACCCAGAGGATCCTACTACAAATTGTTTCATCCCTCTTGCAGATGCAAATTGCATACCCTTTGATGATGATACTTTACAGGAGCTTGAGTATATCACAGGTCTTGCATGTTCCAATGGTTTAGAGACTTGTCTTCATTTTCCCACTCTTTAGATTGAGACATCATCATCTTCTATTGTTCTTGATCAGCATGGCATCACCAAATCCATGGCCCCTATTGATTTAGTATAGTAGTAAATCATACATCTTCTAGACATAGCTACATGGGATTCATATCTCGTAAACATATCATCCTTATTTGTGGAGTCCTATATTACAGATCTGGTGGATTACTTTGAGGACATTCATCTCCTCTTTTTTGACAGCCACATCAACATTGTTAGCCCACCATCTTCATCACCTTTGCAACTTTTTCTACATCAGTCTTCACAAGATTCTGGATTGACATCATCGCTTTTCGACGTATGGACACATGAGAAGTTCTCAGAGACCCACATAATCTAGATTTGGATTCTAGAATCACCCATTATTTTGGATTGGCTTCCCCAATCACCAGTGGATCTATTTTTCATAAGGGGATAAATGTTGTTTGTAGGTAGTGGATCATGTTTTATCTTCAGACATTTATCATTGGCATGGGAGCTCTTTCTTTATGGGGGGATTCATATCCTCTTTTCTCTCTCCTATCAAGGGGAAATCTATCATACTTGTATGATAGAAGTAGTCCTTGGGGGTCACATTGATTTCTCCTTATATTCGTCTTTATCTAGTACAGTCATTTTTTTTCTCTTTTTGGAGAGGAGTTTTTCCCATGTGGTTTTCTCCTTTTCTCTAGTTATGAGAGATTTCAGTTTCTTGTTCATGGGTACCTCATTAGACCTTATATCTGAGACCCATTCTGCATTCATTTAGCTTCCTTTATCAGTTTTTTATTTTCTCCCTAAGTTGATCTTAAGGGGGGCTGTTGGAGTAAATAAGTCATCATCTAATAATTAATTAATCACCAATTAATTATTACAGGCTTTTTTACTTTAGTTCACTTAAGCTAAATTTAGGAGTTGATGTTTAATCTTTATTTTGATTCTTATTATTAGATTGGACTAAATTTAGAACAAATTGTCTCATTGCATGTGAGATTAAAACAATTGTCACTATCTTATTAATTTGCATTTAGGGTTTGCTCGTGCATTTCTTATATAAGCAGGCACATTCATTTATAAATTAATCCAGGTAACATGGTTAAATCCATGTTATTTACATCAATACAATTCTCAAGTTATTGAGCACAATCGTGCTTGTTTATCTTCTCTATTTTCATAGGTAATTGCTCACAGATGATTCATGGGAGTTGTGGATTGAATTAGTCAATTCTAACAATAACTTGATCAAAAATTTATGAAATTCATTTTCTATTTTTTTATCCTATACTATGCGAATCATAGAATGTGCTACATCTTTCAGATTCAAAAAATGTTAAATTGTTTAAGAATTATAGATGTTTTTAAATCATCCTATTAATCAAGACTTTAACCAAAATGCATGTAGAAAATAATTAATAATTTTCTATTTAATTCTAAATAAGGCATATCATATATTGGAAGAAAGCTAACATTTTTCTCAATAAACCCTTTTCATTTCATCAAATTCAGATAAAAAAAATCATGAGCCACTTTTTTGTCAGATCACCACTTTTTGGACCCCCATGATCCTACACTCACCCTTCTGCATTTGATGAGAGCTAACTATTTGTGGTTACTTTTCCTTCAACCCTTTTAGCTTTATTAATTTTCTCTTTGATTGGTATCTCATGAACAATTCTTGGAAGTTCATCTTGTAGTCATCTGAATTTGACCACCCTCATATGGTAAAATTTACCCCTTTTATTCCTCGGCCCCACATCCTTCATCCGCACTAATTAAATAATTTATTATTTAATTATTATTCCCCTTTTTCTAATGTCCCTAAGGTATTTAATTAAATAATTAAATAATTTATCCCTTATCCCCTTTCCTCTCTAAATTAAATAAATACTCTAATTTATTTAATTTAGTCATTTTCCCTCTATGAATTTAAATCAATTTTTAAATTCATTATTTCTCTCTCCTTGTCCCATCCTCCAAAATTCTCTCTAATCCAAATTAATTTAATTAATCTATGATTAGGATGTGCACACCCCTATTCAGGATTAGGGTCACATCCTCCATAATTCCCCACTTGTCCCTAATTCCTTATTAACCTACTTAATCTCATGTTTGCACAACCCTAATCACCTTTTTAGGTCAAACTAATCCTCATGCCATTTATGGCATATGTCCAAAGTCAACTTAATTTATTTCTTTCTCCTTTTGGAGAAGGAAACCCCTTCCCCATGTGAATTTTAAATTCACATTTATTCCCCCTAGTCTTTTAAGGAATTTTTAATTCCTTCCCTCATCCCCATGTGGATATTTGAGGAATTTTTAATTCCTCACATATCCCATCACTCATATGGGGACAAGGACTTCCTTTATGAGGAGATATTTTCCAAATCCCTAGGTACTATGAAGTACCTCTACCTCATCTCCCCTTTGACACCTCACCCACCACATGTCAAGATGTGAGGGCTTGTGAGTTCTCAACTCACCCTAGCCCTTGATCTTGCCCACTGTGGCTTCACCTCGACGCTCCATTGTTTTAGAGGCTCTTCCCCTAAAAATGGAGGAAAGGTCTCTCATTTGATAATCCACTATGACAATCAAATGTTACCACTCATCCAAGCACTCTAGCAATCATCCACCATTGTTGCACCCTTTGAGCTCATACTTTGCATCCATCCTACTACCAATTACACCATTCCATTCTCCATCATCTCATGATCATTTAGAGATAGGTTTTGTTGATGTGTTTTTTATGCACTTCTCAACACAGGCAGTGCATAGGTGCACTACCTCTCTTGAAAGACAATCTTCCACAATCAGATTGCAGAACACTATCCCAAGGTCTCTAATGCCAGGTCCTGATAGTGCTTGGAATATCTCAGTTGTTTTATGTGATTTACTGGAATCACAAGGCAGAATTACAGATGAGTTACAAAGCATGGAAGTTGGGTTTGCAAATGCAGTTTCAAAGTGCTGGAAGTGAATGAACAGAGGCTGTCCACTCAAAACAACAAGTTAAAACTCATCAAGTTCATCTAATTTAGCTTCATGGTGATGCTTTGGATCCTACTCTAACCAAGGATTAAAAGAAATAGCGAAAAGAGAAGGGTTAAGAAAGTTATTCTAATCCTAAGCTACGAATGAACAGTAAAAATGGTGGCTGCTACAGTAGACAAACTCCCTAAATTGGGTTTTGTTTGGCCAAGAGAAACCTACAATTGCACAAAACCAGTGCAATCTTCTAAGGACTGCATATTTTCACATTACATACACACATCATGTACATGCAATCGAACTAAGTTGCAGCAATAAAGGAAAGAGGCTCAGACTAGCTTTGGAAAGTGATTCATCATCAATGAACCACAAAAAGCATGAGCTGGAAATTCATCAAATACTGAAACAACAAACACCATTACCACTCCCATTTAAGAAACTAACACCTAAAATAGTAGGGAAGTTGAACATGCATACATAAAGAGCAAACTCAAAAGGAACACCCATAAATCATGCAATGTTGCTTTCTATTGCTGCAGAATGTCTTTACATTTGTTCTCCAACCCCTACAAATGAGGGGCAAGCCCCTATTTATAGTTTTCCAAAGCCCAAATGAATGGATAGGATCAATTTGCAATAAATGGCACAGATTTGTTTACAATAGGGTTTCACCTACCCCACAATACTCAACAATTAAAAATACACTCCTTGTCTTTTCTCTGTTTTGTCATCTAGTGCCCAGGTGTTGTAGCAGTTTTGTCATTTAGCTGACTGCCCTTTTACTGTAGCTGAAACTGCCTAAAAGTTGCCTACTTACTTGATGTGTTTGTACTGTTCTTCCTTGGATCAAATGAGCCTATCGACAATTGGCATCAATGGATTGGTTGCCCTTGATGGACGGACAACTACCTTATTCTTTCTTCAAGGCCACCCCCTTGCATTTTTTTCTTTGACTTTCTTGGCACAAGCCTTCTTCTAACACTGACCTTGTTGGTGGGTGCTAGCAGGAGAGGTGATCATGAAATGAATGGTGATGGGAGCAATGCATTTTTCCTTGTTCAGCTTTCTTAATGGGTCTCCTATCAAACTAATAGTAGGCTCCCTGAATCCTGCATGCATGAAATGCCATAAGTGCTTTCATACATAAATTAAGGAAAACGTTAGTCAAATCTTGCAAGATCCTTGTTAGATCCATCAATGCATAATCAAAGGATCATAATATTCACATTTGGAGCTCATTTGGACCATAAACATTAATCTGGGTCGCTCGGGCCCCACAGATGATAGACAAGTGACGACAGAAGGATGACGGATGATGGAAGGCAAACAGCGGGCGACGAGTGATGAACAATGAACGACGAACAACAAACAACAATGGATGACGATAGACCCAGGAGGCCAGAAGGACGGTGGGCAGCCGACAGAAGGAAAATGGCCAACGATGAACAACATTCCAGAGGGGAAGACCCGAAAGGTTGGAAGGACGGCGGGTGGCAGATGGCAGATGGTAGACGACAGATGGATGATGAAGGATGACAAATGATGAACAACAGATGACAAACGACGATGAACTTAGGAGGCCGAAAGGATGGCAGGCAGTCGACGAAAGGCAAACAGCCAACGACAGACAGCAGACGATGGATGACAAACGATGACAGAGCACGACAGACCCGGGAGGTTGGAAGGATGGCGGGCAGCCGACGGAAGGCAAAAAGGCCAACGGTAGACAACATTCCGAAGGGGCAGACCCGGAAGGCCAGAAGGATGGTGGGCAGCAGATGGCAGATGATAGACAGATGATGAAGGATGATAGACTATGAATGATGATGGACGATGATGGACCTGGGAGGCCGGAAGGACGACAGGTAGCCGACGGAAGGAAAACGGCCAACGACAAACAGCATTCCAGAGTGGCAAACCCAGAAGGCTGGAAGGATGGCAGGTGGCAGATGGCGAATGATATACAGATGACAAAGGATGATAGATGATAAACAGCGGACAACGAATGATGATGAACAACGATGGACCTAGGAGGCCAGAAGGACGGCGGGCAGCCAACAGAAGGAAAACGGCCAATGACAGACAACAGATGACGAACGACAAACGATGACAGACGACGGCGGACCCGGGAAGCCGAAAGGATGGTGGGCAACTGATGGAAGGAAAACGGCCAATGGTGAACAGTAGACGACGAATGACAAATGGTGATGGATGACAACGGATGATGAACGGCAACAGACGATGAACAACAAATGGCGATGGATGAATGATGGATGGACACCTGATAGAATCCTGATAGTACATGAGGGTCATGACAGAGAGGGCCAAATTTAGGCACATGGGTCGAGGTCAGATTTCAAATTTGAGCTCATTTGGATTGATTTAGGAGCATCCAGAGGTCTAGTAGGTCAAAGGGCGGCCAATAGTTCACCAGCTTCAAGTGATCGGACTCAGAGGGTTGGGATGCTACAGTGCTTTTTCGTTTGGGATGGTAATCGTCAGACGGAAGTACAGAGTTTCGGGCCCGGGTGGGGAGGAAGCTATTAGTTCATTTTTAGTTTTCAATCGGGTAGATGGCACTCATTTTGCTGATAGCTGATCGGTGAGACATCATTCATTGTCCTGGCGACTAGAAGTTCTAGTTGGTATGAAAGTCTCCCTTGAGGAAAGGTCTCAACAAAAATTTTGTCTCCCCGACTAAGCAAGTCGGCAGGAGTTTTCGTGCGGCAGGGAGATGTCTTAGCGAGATCTGAATGTCTTGCCGACCGACAGGAAGAATGCTCATCGGCGAGAGGTCTCACCGACTTCCTCATGTCTCACCGAACAAGCACCTTGGCAAGAGGTTGATCTTCGGTGTGAGGTCTCGGTGAATTTCAAATTTCTCACCAACTACCAAGAGGTGAACCGGGCCTGACATCAGTGTTGGCCATTGGTTTTTCTTACTGAGTCTTCACGGCAATGGGGAGTCGTTGCCCGATGCGTAGAAGGTCAGGGAGGATTTTCCATTTTAGTGGCAGAGACGGGACGGAGCTTTGGAGGCCGAGGCCTGGGAGGGGCGATGTCGTTTAGAGTTTAGATTGGCATTCTAGTGGACAGATGATGGTGGACCCAGGAAGCCAGAAGGATGAGGTCCTCTGGCCATATGGACATGGTAAATGCCACAGGGAAACCCGAGGGGGTGAACCCAAAGGGTCTGTTGGAGCTGTAAATTTTTGCAATATTTCACATGTTTTACATAGCCCTAAGATTTCTACATGAGTCCTCATCATTGTATTTTTACTTATTTCTTGCCATATTACTCCATATGTTCCCTTGGGTCTTGCATTTTCTGCATTCTAGTTCTTATTGGCCAAGGTCCGTGACTGTTTCCTCGACTCATGTTACGTTTTCTGCTTGAATGAGTCTGTGTTGCCTATCGACAAGACTCATCTGATGTCACAACAATCATAGGTCTTCTACATTTTTCATTCGGTAGGATGCTTCTATTGTTTCAGCGACTGTGGAGGCTTCTATCGGAATATGTTTTGGCTGTCGGGGTAATGTTTTACCAAATCCAATATGTCTCCCTGACTATGCTTGTGGTGGTTCATCGATGAAGGCTATGGGTATCGACGGGGGGTCTTGGTGAGTATCATTTTTCTTACTGACCGGAGGAATAGTGACATCACTTCAGCAAGATTTTCAACGTCGGTACAATGTCCTACCGAATTCTTGGGTCTCGACAACAAACGCTGTGAAGGAACTTATCGGTATGAGTTAAAACTTTTAGCCTATGGTCTCTACTAATCCTGTGTGTCATACCGACTTTTCAAATGGAGGCTCATTCGGTGAGAAATTCTGAATGTCTTGGTGAGGACGAATATAACAAAGGGTACTGCTCGGTGTGACTTATTTGTGTCAGTATGTGGTCTCATCTTTTAAGTCATGTTTCATGGACTATGCACATGGATATCTATCGGCCAAGCTAGGGGATTCTCCTGGCGATCTAATGTAAGTTTGGGATGCTTCGGTGAGACTTTTGTTTTGATATGTGGTCTTTGGGATGTCTCCCCGATATCAGAGTATCATAGCAACTGTGTGCAAAGCAATGGAACACATCGGTATGATGCTTCTTGTGTCCCAGCGAATGTAAACATGACATAATGCATCTCAGGGAGACATAAGGAATTCTTTGTGACTTCTCTCTGACCCTGTTGAGCTACAGAAAAACACACATACAGTTGCTTCTTGTCTTTGGTGAAACATAGTGTATTCTATATGATCTCTCCATGACTCAGATTAGTCACTATGAAAGCCTATAACACAGAGTCTGGGTGAGGAACAGGGGAGCACAATAGGGACCAAAGCAGTGATGAACGATATTTTTCCTTTGACATACTTTTTGATTGTCCTGGCGACTGTTCCATTGGTGATTAACAATTTTCAAATGCTATTGGGTGACATGAGATTTTCTAAAATACCGTTGCTAGCCGACGTGGATTTGCCCAGATTTTGTGGAGGGCCGACATTGAGTTTCAAATGTTTTATTTTCTTAATGTTGGGTATAAATATGCACCCCTATTGTAATAGAATATCATAAGATTTTAGAGATTCAGTAGATTAGGGTCCCTGCCTACAGCGAGGCATGTGTACAAAACATGCAAAATAGGTTTCATGCTATTTTTTCATAAAAAGGAGCACACATTCGAACAATCAATAGGGCCAACCAAGCAATCAACTCAACAAGGTAAAAAGTTCCTTTTCTTACATTTTCTTTTAAGTTCATCATATTCCCAATATTGAGTGTTTGTTTTATGCTTTTGATCTCTTGCATTAGTTAGTTTTTTCACTTTAGGCAAGTCAAATTCACTTACACACATTTCTGGCATGTCTAGTGGGACCCATGTCATGGGTTTACACTTTAAAGTTTACTATTGTTTGAATTTTGTAGGCTCAGATTTTTACACACAGGGGTGAATTCTCCCCAATGGGTGAACTTGCCATTTACAGAGGTGTGCTATAGAAAAATGGCCCCTTGTCATTTTCATGGCCTTTTAGGTCTCGTTTCATGATGTTTGGTCTATTTTTCTCTAATTTTATGTTGTATTGTGGCTTGAACATGCATATTTAGGTACCAAAATTCAAATAATGACGTCTTGTGAAGGTGTTGTGAAGTGTTGTAAAACATCTCTACACTCTTCTAGACTCTATTCATTACAATTCACCTAAAAATCACTTTTTCATCACTAAACAAGTCCTATTTTGAAGTGTTGTAAAGTCTTGTACCAAGATTTCACATTTTTCTAGGCATAACTTCACTATTTACACCTTTCTTATGCTTTATTTGACTCCTTTATGCCCTTATAAGCTTTAATTAAGTGTATTTTTTAATGTAAACCCGACAAATAACATTAAATGTGACTTAATTCCCGACACCCATTTTCAGGTCCTATGTGGGACCCATTCACCATGGGTGGCGAATGAGCTCCCCTAGGCTCCAAATTCAAAATATTTTAAATTTCCTTTTAGGTTTTTTTTTAAAATTACTTAATGTCAGCCTATGATGAGGTATTGATAGGTTACTAATGCACAAGATTGTATAAATAAGTGATTTTCACCTCATTTTACATCTCTCCTAATTTCACACGTCACATCCAAGCAATCTTTTCATTCAAGCACCTTACAACATCAAATCAAGCATTCATCAAGCATTTTGAAGCATCCATTAACACAACTTCAGATTTTATTCAACAAGGGTTTGGTAAGTTGGTAGCATTTACATGTTATTTGTTTATCATTCTCTTTCATTTCATTATTTCATTAAGGGTTTGTGTTACCAATTTTTCGCTACAACTCAAATGGTGGAGCTAGATTAACTACTGTTATATTTAAAAGTGGGAAATACAGCTATTTTTTAATATACTAAGTGTTGATTGTATCTTAATCATCATTTTATAAGCGGCAGTTATGAATTGAGGTGAGAAAATAGAGTTTCAAGAATTGTTTATTATTTTACAATCAAATGAAGTATAGGATTGAGCATTCAATAATAAAGCATTTCAAGTGCTTTCATTCATTTCATAAAGTGATTAATATTTATAGAATTTCATTTGATTGTGAGAATTCAAATGATAGTACAAATTTGCATTGAGATGCATTTTTTCTTTTCAAAATGAAAAGCATAAGATTGAAATCAAATATCCAAAGTAATACATTTAGAAATATATTTTCTTCAAAAATAACAAATACCCATATACTAAAAATTGAAGAATTCAAATTCCAAAAGGAGCCCAGATTTTACACAGATATCAAAATATACAGATTTTGTTTATTTTTCATACACCCACATTGGAGTTTGAATTTAAAACACAGATTTCTTCAAAGTAAAGCTCATCCACATTGGGGTTTTGAACAAAAAATAAGACTTTTACAATTTTCAGTCACCCATGAAGAATTCTATAAGGAAACCACAGAGATTTCAAAAGAAAAGCAATAGTCATAGTAGGTCGAACGAGCTCTAGAGGAGGTGAGATTTTTGTAAAATAACGAATGCCCATGTCTAGTTTTGCAACTAAAAGTGAAAAAGAAGTAAAAAATCATCATGGTTCGAGCCAGTTTTACATGAATATCAAAACACAAAGATTTTGCTCATTTTCTAGAATACCCATATTGGGGTTTGTTTTAGAATACATATTTCTTCATTTTTACATGATACCCATATAAGGGTTTGTTCAAAATTTTGAAAGGAGTGAATCATGATGGGTCGAGCTCAAAATACTTAGAAAGCTCTTAACAAGAATTTCATGGCCGCGGCCTGTTGGCCCATAATCTTCATGAAAAGCTGAAACTCATCTGGGGTTGAGTTCAAACATAGTGGTCGAATGGATTCATCAATGAGTAGATATAGAATACAAGCAAAATATATCACGCAAATGATAAGGCCGCAGCCTTAAGGCCCAAATTTTATTTCAAAAGTGAAGCGAAGGAGCTCGTAAATACTAGAAAAACAACGTAACATAAACAACAATGAAGAATCGACCATTTGACGTTAAAATCTGAAGCTTCCAAGGCATTTCTAAGCTGCAAAGACAAGCTCTCATCATGGCGGCTAGAAAATTCACAAGAAACTCCAAACATGGAGCTCAAACTCCCTCATGGTGGTCTGGGAGAAGTGAGAAACAAAAATAATAAAAATTGCATTAGGAATATGTTACAGCCATGAGCTATGTGGCTTTTTATCATCAAAAGGAGCCGAAAAAGAAACAGATAAGAGACAATCAAGCTTACCTTGAGTAGCAGAGACCAAATCTGGTGAAGATTCAACCACAAAATCATCAAAAGAAGTCTCATAGCTCAAACCCTAAGTATGGCGGCACCTCTTACAGTGTTCACTCTCCAAGCCAAACATGAAAAATGATTTTAGGTTTTTCTTTTGGTTTTACTATCAACCCTAATTCAACTTAGATCATATTTTTCCTTAGTCTTGAAGTGATAATTATCTAAGTCAAAATGCACCATGGGGGTCGATCACTTTATGCCAAGATTTGAGCATTTCCTTAGAGATATTTATCTCTAAGTCCCAATTCATAGTGAAGGTCAATTTCAATGCCTTAGGCATTTTGAAATATTGTGTTCAAAGCCCAATAAATATGGTGGATGATAAAAGATTTGGCTTTTATTTTGCATTTGAATTCTATTTTATTGATTTTAAAGAAATAAATTTAATATTCATACCTATTATTTGTTTTGGTTGATTTTTTTAGAAATTAACTATGGATTAGGGAATTATTTTCAAAAGGGGAATACTAATAAGAGATATTTTATGATTTTTCTGAGAAAATCAAGATTGTATTGGAGAAATAGAGATTAAGTTGTATTTTGTAAAAGATTTCAAAGCAATCTTTAATTGCAAAAATAGGCCAAATTGTGAAAATTTGCATAGCATGTAAAGCAAAGATAAAGCAGATTGTTTTTATTTTCTGCCTTGGGTCAGATTTGAGTTTCCTCTTGGAGAGATAAGGTGTTTTATTTGCTTTAAAAGCAGATTTAGTCTATTTTTAGGAGCTTTTCAGTATGAACATGGAAACAATGTGTTTTTTCTGCTTTTATGTAGACTTTTGGGATAGTTTTGATGCCTTTTCCTTGAGCTTTCTTTGCGAGCTCAGATTAGGGTTTCTAGAGGGTTATATTTTGAAGAAAATTAGTTTTTCTGCTTCTTCAGTTTAGATTACAGTTTCTTTCTCTTAGCATATTGAGCTTGTAAACTCAGTTATACTCAGTTCAGATATATACACTCTTTTAGTTTCAATAAAGCAGCAGATTTCTTCTCATTTCTTGTCTCAACCTTGTAACAACAATTTGATGTCTTTGTGTTTTCAAGTTTGAAGCCTTATAAGTCTTGCTTTTATTATTCTTTGCATAGAATTTAATGTTTTTAGATTGTATGATGTATTCACTACCTTTAAATCTTCATGCCAATTATTGATGAAACCATGTACCAATGAGATTGTGAGAGCTATTGTGATAGAGGAATTGTTGTGAGTGGTAAATCTAAATTTTTAGAAATAATAGTTAATCATCAGTTAGTGTTAAATTTCATTTTTAAGTTATCCTTCTATCCCTTTTCTCATAAAATACTTAAAATAGGATTCATCTTTTGGAGAACCAACTCACTCTGGAGATTCTCTTTTTGCACAGATCACCCACATCTAAAAAGAGCTTCAATGTTTCAATCGATAGTTTGACTTCTGCAAATCTAACAAGGGTGCATATCTAATTGATAACAGTTTTTGGCACGCCTGGTGGGACTTTGAAAGCCATTTCAGAGAAATTTTAGAGTTTTTAACTTTTTGTTTGGTGTATGCAGTAGATTTTTGTAGCCTTTTGAAGGCTCATTTCAATATACCTAGCAACTATGATCCTGATTTTGCATGCTAGTGCAGCCTACGCATGAGAAAAGATTGAGTACTGCACCTTTCAAATATCGAGAGTTGTCCTCACCATGAAGAAGAGGTAGAATAGCAAGGAGACTCTTTGAGACACCTGCAAGATCAAAGTCAACACCTCCTATTTTTATTTCCTTGGTTTTATCACCAAGAGTACCGGTTCCAATATCATAAGCACCGCCAATGGCAGCACTAAGGCAGCACCCGTTCACGCCTTTCAATGGAGGCAATCCATTAGACATCGCTCAACATGATGATATCCTAGTTGCAGCCCTTAGAAGCATGCCATATTTCATTGGGGAGAACCTCACTACATTGGTTGAGCATATTTGTGATGTAGCCACCTTATGCTCGGTTCACAATATCACACAGGAGAACGTCGCGTTAAGGCTGTTGGTTGTGTCGCTCAAAGCGAAGGTTTTACAATGGTTCAGAGGCCTAGCAGCCAACTCAATCACGACATGGGATGTGTTAGGTAATGGTTTATATCAATATTTTGCTAATAAATTTGATAATTTGTCCTTGTTAGAGCAATTAAGCAGCATTTAGAGGGCGCCACATGAGCACTTGGCTGATTTCAACTACCGATTTCAGAGAACCTGGGACAGGATTCCTACAATGGTAAAACCTTTACCAGCACATGATTTTTTGTTTTACTTAAAAGCTTTGAATAGTAAAATTTTAGTCATGACTCAGTCTATGGGTGGGCATACACTCCCTAACGCCTATGACATAGCCATTAGAGCTGAGAATTGTCTCATCAAAGCTAGAGACATAACTCCTAGACCTCCTATGCCTTTGTTTCTAGAAATACAGCCACCTACCCCTACTACTGTACCTCCCTTAGTTGTTGTCCCTCCTATTCTAGCAATAGGATATCATAACACAGCCCAAGAAGTTGTTGCTCCAACCCCGAACCAAGAATTTCAAGAGATTAAAAGTATACTCAAGACCTTTGGGAATGATCTTGTGAGCATTAAGAAGCAAGTAGCTCATGAACATAAGCCTTATCAAGCCACTTATCATCAAAACCAACCAAATAGGCCTGCTTTTCAGAATGATTACTAAGCCCGAAGAAGGAATTTTAACCCTAGGTCATTCTAGCCATACAATCCAAACACAGCCAGTTCGTCAAAGGAACTTGTACCCCAAAATAATGTTTCCCAGGATTGCAATTGGTGTTATCCATGCAATCAGCCACATAACCAATCAATGTGCACCAATGGAATGAGAAATCAGGCTTTAATGGTCCAAAACAGCTATGTTGGTTCAAAAAATGTTGCATATTAGAATCAAGAATAGTAAGATAATGTGGAAGTTTCCTTGCCAAACTGGCAGAGCTCTGAATTTTGTGGCATGAATGGTCAAGATTAGCAAAATTCTCCTATTTCAGCTAATACTAGGTCAAAAAAGAGAGCTATGGATTCAGGACAGCAAGCCAAAAATTCATAGCAGCAGCCTACAAATAGTAAGTAGCCCGTTCTATCAAATGTTAATGTTGCAGCATAGCCTAAAATGCAGATTCTGCAAAGAGGCTAAGAGATATCTAGTAAAGAGCAGTCTAAGATGCATTCATAGCCTTCGCAGAGGCAAAATGATGCAGCTCTCATTAAAAACAAGCAGAAGGTAAATTCTTCCTCATTTAATATTATTGAGCATCTCAAGAAAGCTACTGTCAATATGTCAGTGTTAGATGCTTTGCACCTCCCAGGGCAGAGAGGTTTGCTGCAAGAAGCTTTAGTTGAGTTGTCTATTTCTAACTTGACGCTAATCAAGGAGTTGCAGAAGCCATGCTTACTAATGATCTGGAGGATAAAAATGAGCAGAAAAATAAACAGGTAAAGCCTCCTCCATTTTACTTAAGTATGATTATTGGTGATAAAATCATTCATAATTGTATGGTTGATTCTGGTGCCAGTAGTTCAGTCATGCCTAAGATTTTAGTCGATAAGTTAGGTCTTGTTTATGAGCCTAATCCTCAGAAGGGCATAGTGCAATTAGATGGGTCTGCTATTAAAACTGCTGGTATTATCAAAAATTTGGCTCGTACTTTGCACGCATCCCCAAGTTTTGCTATTCATTAGGATATACATGTCATTGACTTGCCACCACACTTTACCATTTGTCTCTCGAGGGATTTTACAGCCAAGTTGGGTGGGTTTCTATCTTCTAATTGGTCTCATTTGTTTTTTATAACAAGGTATGGTACAGAAGTGACCATAAAGTTTGAGCCTCTCGCCAAAGACCATATCAAACCATATTCACCAAATCCTATAAACGCTAACCTCTACGCCACCTCTACACTGGAAGAGAAAACCATGACCTCAAACTGCAACACCCATATAGACAATATCAATCTAGATGAATGGGAAGTTGAAGATCACGAGCTTGATCCTTTTCAGCACATAGATGAGATAGGATTAGGAGTCTATATGATTCAAGAACCTGATTTTGATATGCCTAATCTTTGTAAAGAGGAGGAACAGTCTACAGAAGCAGAAAATGAGCTTTGGAAGCTTTATTTCGATGGTTCGAGAAGTAGTATTGGTGTTAGAGGTGAGGCTATGTTGATATCATCTGAGGGAGGTAAATACTATTTAGCTTTTAGATTCGCTTTCAGCTGTTCAAATAATATAGCTGAGTATGAAACATTGGTGCATGGCCTCGAATGGGCCCACAAACGAGGTATTAAATGCTTGCAAGTTTATGGTGATTAAAAACTAATTGTAAATCAGATCAAAAATTTAAATGTTTCCAAGAATGATTTTCTTAAGAAATATAAGCATCGTGTATAGGATTTGATGGAATATTTTGATGCTTTTAATATTATTTCAATTCCTAGAAATGAAAATAAGCATGCTGATAGGCTCACTGCCATAGGAGCCTAGTTTGATATTCCCAAGGAGATTCATAAAGTAGAGGCACGTCAATATGTAAAAATAGTGGTCAAACATTCCACGCCTAACAATAATGTGAGCTGGTAGGTTTTTGACAGCGATGAGAAAATTGTAAATTTCTTGATTGTTGAAGCTGAGTTTGCAGATGGAAACTAGCAAAAATGGCAGTAGCAATATGATGACTAGATTATGGAGTTGAAGACCAAAAAGCTGGCAAAATGTTTGGTGACCTTGGAATCTGTGTTCAATTCAGATGACCAAGCATGGAAAGACAAGTGTGGCCTGACCATTAAAGAAGAAAATTATGTAGCCATTGAAATCTAGGAAGAAAAGTGGGGAAATCAGATTATGTGTCAATTTTTGAGAATTAAATAAGGCTTCATTAAAATATCACTACCCACTCCCTTCCATGGAGCAAATTCTACAGGTAGTTTAAGGTTCTGAAAGATTTCTTTGCTAGATGGTTACTCAGGTTACAACCAAATTCTGGTGAAGCAGGAAGATCAGTTCAAGACAACATTTATGACTAAGTGGAGCACAATGGCCTACAAGAATATGCCTTTCAGCTTATCCAATGCTGGAGCAACTTTTCAGTGAGCGATGGATATGGCCTTTCACGGCCTTATGAACAAGTTCATTTTGGTATACTTACATGATATTACTATTTTTTCAAGAAATGCTAACGAACACCTTGATCATTTGGAGTAGATTTTTTAGAGATGCAGAGAGTTTAGAGTGTCTCTCAATCCAAAGAAGTGTATATTTTCAGTGCACGAAGGTAAATTGCTCAGACGTATTGTTTCAAAGCAAGGTATTTCTATAGACCTTGAAAGAGTCTCTGCAATTCTTGAATTTCCATTACCAGCTCACAAGAAAGGCTTGCAAAACTTTCTCTTGGAAGAATAAATTTTGTGAGGAGGTTCATACTGAATATTGCAGCTTTGTTGCAACCTCTCACTTCTATGCTTAAAAAGAATATTCCTTTCAGTTGGACCAAGGAAGGTAAGAGGAGCTTTGAGCAGATTAAGGAAGCTCTTACAGCTGCTCCTACTCTCATTAATCCAAATTTTGATAAGGACTTCATCCTGTATGCCTTTGGAGGAGTAGATATAATTTCAGTTATGTTATGCCGGCAAAACGATGAAGGCTTTGAGCAGCTTGTAGCATTTTTCAGCCAAGTATTGCATGATTACGAGGTGAATATTCTTTTGTCGAGAAGCATGTTTTTGCTATTGTAAGAAGTTTAAGAAAATTCAGGCATATGTTGTCCAATAGCAAGATTGATTTGTTGGTTGCTCATTCAACTATTAAGGATTTCTTACTTAACAAAGATATAAATGATAATCGTGCTAGTTGGATTACCAAAGTAATGGAATTTGACATTGATATAAAGGTAACCAAGCTCGTTAGAGGCAAAGGTTTGTGTGAAAAGATTGCTGGAAATGAAGACAACAACTTAAAAGAAGCTGCAAATATAGATTCAGTGCTAAATAATGATGTTGTAGGTGTTGTTCCAGTGTCTCCTACTACTTGGTTGCAACAAATGATGCATTATTTACAAACTAGTGAGTGCCCTGAAGGCTTAGATAGAGCAAAATGAAATTATTACAGACTACAAGCCATTCCTTATGCAATTATTGATGGAATTCTTTAGAGGAGAGATTTCCAAGGTGTTTTATTGCGTTGTATTCAGCCTGATCAAGTTGACAAGCTGTTAGGAGAGTTTCATGATGGACCTTCATGAGGTAACTTTGCCACAAGAACAATAGCTCTAAAAATTATGTGAGCTAGTTATTACTGGCCAGATCTATTCAAGGATTCTATTGCTTGGGTCAGAAAATGTGAGAAATGTGCTTTATTTTTTGGAAAACAAAGGATTGCAGCACTGCCCCTGCATCCAATTCAAGTGGAATAGCCCTTTGCCAAGTGGGGCTTAGATTTTATTGGTCCTATTAATCTGCCTTCAAGCACGGGTCATAAGTGGATACTTACTACCATAGACTATTTTACCAAGTGAACCGAAGTTGTTGCTTTGAAAGAAGCAAATGGGACTTCTGTACTTAACTTCTATCAGGATCTCATGTCGAGTTTTGGTGTTCCAGATTCAATCATTTCTGACAATGGTTTGGATTTTATTGGTTTGATGATTTTTGATTGGTCAATTAGAAATAATATTTATTTGAACACGTCTTCCAATTATTATCCGCGGGGAAATGGTCAGGCAGAATCTACAAATAAGAATCTGATTTGGATAATAAAGAAGATTGTTGAGGACAACCAGCAAACATGACATGAAAAGCTTTAGTTAGCTCTATGGGCTGATAGGATAACTCCTAAAAGGGCCACTGGTTGTTCTCCTTTTGTCTTAACTTATGGTAAAGAAGCTAAGTTACTTATTTCCATTGAGTTGTTGACTTTTAGTTATGTTAAAGAACTGGAATTGTTGAATGAACAGCCTCTTGAGGTGAGATTTGCACAACTGGTGGAGCTCGAAGAAACCAGAAAAGAAGCTCTAAGGCAGCTAGAGATACATCAAGCTTAGATGAAGAATTATTTTGACAAAAGGTCAAGACCACTTGATTTCATTGTTGGAGATCTAGTTTTCAAATGGAATGAATTTAAAAGCAAACCTGGATGACATTCCAAATTCAATGCAATTTGGAATGGGCCTTATGTGATCACAGAGTGCAAGGAACACAATGCATTCCAACTTTCTAAGTTGACTGGAGAGGTGTTGTCTATCCCAGTTAATGGGATCCACCTCAAGCATTGCCTCTGAGATAAGTTCTATCATGTAGATAAGTAGAGTAGTATTGCAAATAATTGTGTTATGCACATTTAATTTTAGTAGTTATGCTTTCCCTAAGTGCTATTGTTCCATTGGCCATCAGGGCCTGTTAGTTTCTTCTTGTTATATTTCATTTTGTTTTGCTGCTCTTTGGAGTATTGCCATTCAAGTTTCTGAGTTTCATGAAGGGGCAGATTTGACTCCGTGCCCAATGGAGTGTTTAAGGAAATTGATCTATGCTTAGCAGGCAAGCATTTAGCGAAAATCACCAAAATGTTACCAATTTTTTGCTACAGCTCAATTGGTGGAGCTAGATTAAATACTGTTATATTTAAAAGTGAGAAATACAATTATTTATGCATATGCTAAGTGTTGATTGTATCTTAATCATCATTTTATAAGTGGCAGTTATGAATTGAGGTGAGAAAATAGAGTTTTAAGAATTGTTTATTATTTTACAATCAAATGAAGTACAAGATTGAGCATTCAATAATAAAGCATTTCAAGTGATTACATTCATTTCATAAAGTGATTAATATTTACATAATTTCATTTGATTGTGAGAATTCAAATGATAGTACAAATTTGCATTGAGATGCATTTTTTCTTTTCAAAATGAAAAGCATAAGATTGAAATCAAATATCCACACAAGTCATGGATGTGACTATCATAGTGTATCATAAACAACACACTACACTATGGAAGATGCATAAAAGGAACAATCACATAAGTATAAACATAGTCATCATTGCTTGATTGATTGACGACCGACGCAGAAGTGGTGCACCATTTGTCTTCTTCGAGCTTCGTTGACCTGTAGGAAGGAAGAGAGGGATGTCAGAGGCTCTGACTATGAATATACCTATATGAACCATCAGCGATAATGTAGTATGCTGCTGATCATGCACTAAAACAATCAAGAAAAGTGCAAAAACATGAGCTGAAAGAAAGACATCAATATCATGATATATTGTTTTATGCTAACATCGTTTGTTTCTTTGTGCAGGTATAGGGAAAATCATGAAGCTAATTATCATTTGAAGATCAAGCATGTGGAGGAAAATGGGCTCCCACAAGGATAGAGCTCTGCATGCTACCCCTTATCCATTACAAGTGAGCTAAAATAGAAATTGCAATCATCATATTCATCAAGAAATGAAATGCAATTGAAAGAGTAAAGAAAAGTTTATCCATTAAGCCATCAAACCAACAGTCCACTTAGAACAAACAGAGGGTGCTTTCTAAAGGCTACAGGTGGACAATTAATTTAATTAAGCTCAATTGATTTAACTAATTGCAAATCTCAACATTGCTGCCATGGTAGTTTTGTTCATCATATTCATGATATTATGCAAGGTTCAATAGTGTTCTTTCTCACAATCAATGCATAAACTATTTAGTCATTCATTAAGTGGTGAAGCAATCAACTTGCTTGTAAGTACAAAATATAGTGTTCAAGCAAGTTAGACACAATCTTTTGGCTGACAGTGGAATGAAATAGTCCAAATGTACACTATTTTTAGAGTTTTGTTTCTTCATTTATCATATATTTCAAATAGTGGTACAACAAGGAATGCATCTGCGAAGAGTGTAGTTTTGAGTGCATGAGAAGTATAAAGCAGACAACTAATCTACAGGTTTAATCAAAAGATTTATGTGTGCAAGGAAGAAACAACATGGAGATGACAATTGAAAATATAAACAAAAGATACATTTTTTGAATCTCATGAACCTGTGTGAGGGTTTTCAATAGTAATACATTCAGAAATACATTTTCTTCACAAATAAAAAATACCCATATACTGAAAATTGAAGAATTCGAATCCCAAAAGGAGCCCAGATTTTACACAGATATCAAAATATGCAAATTTTGTTAATTTTTCATACACCCACATTGGGGTTTGAATTTAAAACACAAATTTCTTCAAAGTACAACTCATCCACATTGGGGTTTTGAATAGAAAATACGACTTTTACAATTTTCAGTCACCCATGAAGGGTTCTATAAGGAAACCACGAAGATTTCAAATGAAAAGCAATAGTCATAGTAGGTCGAACAAGCTCCAAAGGAGGTGAGATTTCTACAAAATAACAAATTCCCATGTCTAGTTTTGCAACTAAAAGTGCAAAAGAAGTAAAAAATCATTGTGGGTCGAGCCAATTTTACATGAATATCAAAACACAAAGATTTTTGCACATTTTCCAGAATACCCATATTGGAGTTCATTTTAGAATATAGATTTCTTCATTTTTACATGATACCCATATAAGGGTTTGTTCAAAATTTTGAAAGGAGTGAATCATAATGGGTCAAGCTCAAAATACTCAGAATGCTCTTAACAAGAATTTCATGGCCATGGCCTGTTGCCCATAATCTTCATGAAAAGCTGAAACCCATCTGGGGTCGAGTTCAAACATAGTGGTCAGTAAGTAGATACATAATACAAGCAAAATATATTAGGTAAATGATAAGGCCGTGGCCTTAAGGCCCAAATTTTATCTCAAAAGTGAAGCGAAGGAGCTCACAAATACTATAAAGACAACTTACCATAAACAACAGTGAAGAATCGACCATTTGAAGTTAAAATATGAAGCTTCCAAGGAATTTCTAAGTTGCAAAGAGAAGCTCTCATCATGGTGGCCAAAACATTCACAGGAAACTCCAAACTCAAAGCTCGAACTCCCTCATGGCAGCCGGGGAGAAGTGAGAAACAAAAATAATAAAAGTTGCATTAGGAATATGTTATAGTCATGAGCTATGTGGATTTTTATCATCAAAAGGAGCTGAAAAAGAAAAAAATAAGAGACATTCAAGCTTACCATGAGTAGCAGAGACCAAATCTGGAAAAGATTCAACCATAGAATATCAAAAGGAGTCTCATAGCTCAAACCCTGAGTATGGCGGAACCTCTTGTAGTGTTCACTCTCCAAGCCAAACATGAAATGAAATGATTTTAGGTTTTGGTTTTGGTTTTACTATCAACCCTAATTAAACTTAGATCATATTTTGCCTTAGTCTTGAAGTGATAATTATCTAAGTCAAAAAGCACCATGGGGGTCAATCACTTTATGCCAAGATTTGAGCATTTCTTTAGAGATATTTATCTCTAAGTCCCAAGTCATAGTGAAGGTCAATTTCAATGCCTTAGGCATTTTGAAATATTGTGTTCAAAGCCCAATAAATATGGTGGCCGATAAAAGCTTTAGCTTTTATTTTGCATTTGAATTCTATTTTATTGATTTTAAAGAAATCAATTTAATATTCATACCTATTATTTGTTTTGGTTGATTTTTTAGAAATCAACTATGGATTGGAGAATTATTTTCAAAAGGGGAATATTGATAAGAGATATTCTAGATATTTTATGATTTTTCTGAGAAAATCAAGATTGTGTTGGAGAAATAGAGATTAAGTTGTATTTTGTAAAAGATTTCAAAGCAATCTTTAATTGCCAAAATAGGCCGATTTGTGAAAATTTGCATATCATGTAAAGCAAAGATAAAGCAGATTATTTTATCTCTTTTCTATTTTTAGTAGATTGTTTCTATTTTCTGCCTTGGGTCGGATTTGAGTTTCCTCTTGGAGAGATAAGGTGTTTTATTTGATTTAAAAGCATATTTAGTCTATTTTTAGGATCTTTTGAGTATGAACATGGAAACAGTGTGTTTTTTCTGCTTTTATGCAGACATTTGGGATAGTTTTGATGCATTTTCCTTGAGCTTTCTTTGTGAGCTTGGATTAGGGTTTCTAGAGGGTTATATTTTGAAGAAAATTAGTTTTTTTGTTTCTTCAGTTCAGATTACAGTTTCTTTCTCTTAGCATTTTGAGCTTGTAAACTCAGTTGTACTCAGTTCAGAAAGATACACTCTTTCAATTTAAATAAAGCAGCAGATTTCTTCTCATTTCTTTTCTCAACCTTGTAACAACAATTTGATGTCTTTGTGTTTTCAATTTTGAGGCCTTATATGTCTTGTTTTTATGATTCTTTGCACATAATTTCATCTTTTCAGGTTGTATGATGTATTCAATGCCTTCAAATCTTCATGCAAATTACTAATGAAACCATGTACCAATGAGATTGTGAGAGCTATTGTGATAGAGGAATTGTTGTGAGTGGTAAATCTAAATTTTCAGAAATAATAGTTAATCATCAATTAGTGGTAAATTTCATTTTTAAGCTATCTTTCTATCCCTTTTCTCAGAAAATACTTAAAATGGGATTCATTTTCGGAGAACCAGCTCACTTTGGAGATTTTATTTTTGCACATATCACCCACATCTAAAAAGAGTTTCCATGTATCAATAGATAGTTTGATTTCTACAAATATGACAAGGGTGCATATCTGATTGATAACAGTTTGATTACCAAAGTGGGGTT
Organism: Sequoia sempervirens; assembly: GCA_007258455.2. Lineage (NCBI taxonomy): Eukaryota > Viridiplantae > Streptophyta > Pinopsida > Cupressales > Cupressaceae > Sequoia > Sequoia sempervirens. The sequence continues at coordinate 405,613,746 of VDFB02193867.1, forward strand.
TGACCAAGGAAAACCCCTATTTGCTAACCCTCAACCATTTTTCCCCTCTTGCATGTGTGCTTGCAGACTTTTGTATGTAGATTTAACAATTATTTAGGTGTTGAAGAGTGGTCAACAATTCAACAAGGTGTTTAAAGTCAAATCAACCACATTTCAAGCTTGGAGAAGGTATTATGTATGTTTCCTACATAATTGACTTCGGCAACCCAACAAGCAAACATCCTCAGATCTAGTGTTGTAGAGTTGTCTCCTGATTTCTCAGAATTTTGGGAGGGGACTGAATTTCCACCAATAGCAAATGAGTCCCACCTTAAGGCTGGAAATCTAAGTTTTGTCAAATTCTGAATCCCGACACTCAGAAATTGTTTCCTGACAATTTTCATCAGAAGCAAGACTAATTCGCCACCCTAGGTGAATGAGTCCCACTGGTGAATTTCTGTAATTCTAGATAGCATCTAGAACATTCCAAAATCCTCATTAGACCTCTAAGTGCACACTAATTCATCTCATTTCTATTCTGCATTTATTCATTCATAGCTCTTTGTTTGCATATCACATTGTGTTTTCCAATATAGCATAAATATCAAGTTTTGCATACATAATCAGTCATTAGATCACTTAATTATGTTTATTTAATTTCATTTAGGCATAATAACATCCTACATTGCATAATTTGAATGAACCTATTTAGCATTTTTGGCCTACCTCTCCTTTTAGGTGCAAAACCCTAGAAGAGTTAGAGAGCCTTGTGGTGCCAAAAATCTATGATTCAAGAGGCTAATCTGTAGTTGAAAAAGGTGAACATGAATTTTCTCTTTTGTGAAAAGAGGTGAATCTGGAGCGAAAGGTGAAATTGCTTGAAACAGAGGCAGAAACGCAGAGGTCTCCAAGAATAGACAAGACTAACCAAGTTACAGAGGTGATTGCAACTTCATCCTTTCCTCTTGATATGCATTTATTAATTCACCCATCCATATGAATAGGTATCTATGCATTCTCCCATCTTTCCATATAGGCAATCTTGATCGTCGGAAATAGGCGAGTTCATCTTCCACAGAGGCTAATTTGAGGTACTCCCAAACTTTTAATTTTACAATTCCAGGTTCAATTTGGTTTTGATTTCAGGTACTGATCTGTTAACTTTTCTATCTATGAGTGTGCCATTTTACTAAAAATTTGTGAAACAATTGTCTTTCATTCTTCCAAGACCGATGGCATTAAATTATTGACATATTTTATGCAAGACGATCAGTCGAAGACCCCTAGATTAGCTATGTTTGTTGTCTATTTTTCACACTAATCTAGACACACGTAGATTAATTAAAGGGTCAATTTACATTGATTGTTGTGCTTGGGAACAAGTTGTTGATGTGTCTACTCCCCTTGCACCGTTTGGTGATTTTTGGTGACAAGAAATCATAGTTTGTTCTAGTTCAGTCCAGTCAACCCAGGAAGTGCTAATGCCTCTAAGCTCTCCCCTTACGCTATGTGGTAGCCTAGGGACCAATCAAAGTGTCTAGTATTTCCTTCATTAGTAGGACCTACCTGGGATTTCATCACCTGGGGGACAATTCCAACCACGTGTTACCGGCGGGGTATATAAAGGGGGGAGAGCTAAAGTTGTACCCCAATCTAGTCACGTGTTTAGCAAAGAATCAAAGGTAGGGTAATACCTAGATAAGGTGTACAAGGTTGGTCTAAGTTTCTAGTACCTGGCTAGGGCTCCCGATCCATGATTGTGATGGGATGGTGTTCATGGTTGTGCCTCACATACTTAGTGTATATCGAGGGTGCACAAGACATCCTATATAGCCTAGATAGAGACCTGTGTTTTAGTTGTGGCTTGGTGTAGTGCAAGGGATCCACACCCTACCACGAAGTTACTCATCATGTACTCCCTTGGGTTGAGATATAAATCCTCATGGTGGACTATGATAGTCTCTGAGAGAGTGTGTGAAGATGAACTCATGGTGTTTTTTGATGACTCTATGCCATTGAATCGCTAGCTATTTTACCTCGTGAGAAAGGGTGATCCAGAGAACCACTCCAGTATTACGGGGTATTAACCTTGGGTTGTCCACTCAAGGTGGTGGGCCTATATAAATTTTGCAAACCTTCAATACTAATTTTAGGATTGTGCTTCCTGGCATTCCTTCATTGTGCGATACCAATGCTTATTTTTAGTTCGAGTCAGTCCAACCTTTCTATCTGTTGTTTTCCATGTTTTCTATCCTTTGCCACAGTCTGCCCCTACCCTCAAAGGAAAATTTTCTTCTCACAATGGTGAATTTTCTTTGTGGACAAGTGATCCTACCCTACAAAGGGGAGATTCCACATCTTTCTCCAGTCTAGTTCATCCCTTTGGGTGAGTTTGTCTTTGTCAGAGGGGAATTTGCTTGTGGGTCCCTTTCTTAGGTGACCCCATGTCTACCTGTTCCCTGGATAGGTGAGTGTTCCCAATGCTTAGGTGAGTTTGTGTTTAGTTCATATCGGTTGAGTTTTCCCATTTCCCTAGAATAGGTGATTTTGTCTTCTCCTTGGGTGAACATGTTGTCCACAAGGGTGATCTTGCATTTTGTCTGAGTCTTCCCTATCTGTACTTCTCTTAGAATAGGAAAACCTATTGTCTATAGGGACAAATCTGAGTATGCCTATGTCATCCTGGTCTATACAAGTCAAGACTTAGGTGAATTCATTTTTCCAATAGGTGATTCCATTTTGGGCAAGTTCATTCCTTGTCCGTACATTTCAAGAAATAGGAAAATCCGTTATCCCTAGATAGGCGATTTTGATCCCGTTTGTACATTTCAAGACTTAGGAGAATTTTTTATCCCTATTGGGAGATTTTGAAAATCAAGTCCGTCTATTCCTCTATGGTCTTCTAAAATTTTAGGTGATCCTACATCTTATTTAGGCGATTCAGTTAGTGGTTTAGGTAATCCTGTAGTTGGATAGGTGAATTTGTGTCATGAGTCTGCCTATTTCTTTTGCGTCTCAAGGTATAGGTGAGTTTGAGTCTTTGATATAGGAAATTTTTCCTGACATGGAGGAAAGTTCGTTGACCTTGAATAGGTGAAGTCATGGCCTAAAAAGGTGAATTTGTGCTACACAGAGGCGTATGCACTATCCATACAAAATCTAGAGAGTGAATCCTTTAGGCCACTGAAAGCCTATCATTTTTTGATTCCTTTTCCGTAATCAAAAAAATTATTATCATCATCCATCCACCAGTAATTGTCACTTCAGTCCATCTACATTTTCCAAAATTCATTCATTCATCAATCAAATAATATAGGTGAATTTTAGAACATCCCTAGATAGCATTTTTATCATCGGTTCATCAATCCCAATCCCCTAGACTACATTCTAGAGGTGTTTATCCAAGTTGGCTTAGGTTCTTGGTCCCCATCGTCATCCTTCACACTTACTTAGGATTGATATCCATCCTAAGTCAATAATCATCCATGACCCAATCAATCTACTTCCATCTTGAGGTAGATTCAGTGTCGTAATCATCCTTTTCATCATCTAATCTGATCATCAACATCTTACGCCATGCAGTTTGACCTCTAAACTTAGTTTAGAATTAGTCTCATCATCATATCTAATTGATCATCTAATCTTATCAATCATCCCATCCCATCAATCAATCTAATCAAATCCAATCGTATCGAATATCCCATTATCCAATAAATCAACCTGTCATCAAATCCAATCAATCCTTTAGTCATCACCTAGATCATTCATTTAATTGCATCTTAGAGTGTAACATCATCTTAGTTCATCCTAGTAATTTTTCACTTTCATGCCCCTTACCTAGTCGCAAGAAAAGAAACTCATGGTGGGACAAGAGGCTCAAGGTATCTAGCCTCACATTCCTTAGGGTCCCACCAATGGTGGCTTATCTCAATCCAACATTGAGGTTCATACTACTTCACCTCCTACTAGCGAGAGCATGGTTAACCAGCCTGAGGTCACAATGGATGAATATCTCAATAATCTTGTTAATGTCCAAATGAAAAACCATCTCCTCAATGAGTGTGGGGATAAGATCCTCGCCATGTTGCTCATGAAGGGTATCAAGCCACCATCCAGGTTCGACCTATCCAAGTATGTCAATATCACACCTCTTACACCCCAAGTGTCACAAGATCCTCAAAATTTGCAAACTAATCCAGTAATTCATACATTCCCAAGGCTCCACCATAGGATGGTTGGCATCAATTTGGGTTTGGCAATGTTGTGCTCTATCAAGTTGTACAAGCCCCTTGGGTTCCAATTTCAATTATGTGAGCATCTCAGTCAAACATTCATCAAGGTCTTGATCCTAATGATCCTCTTTCTTTCGGTATACCACATAATCTCCCTAATCCCCCACCCATGCCCATCACGCAAAGCTCAACTCCCATACTTTCCACACCACCTCTTCCATCTAACCATCTGGGTCAACCACCAATGAATACTAGGGGAAATCCATTTGTTGCACCACCTCCACCTCCTAGATCCATACCCATGTCCAAATTTATACCACCTCTATTCACATCTCAACAACTACCACAAGGAAATGTCCCATCCTTGCATCATCCTCTGGTTAACCCACAATAGGCCACCCCATCACAACCATCTCACCAACAGGTGTCACAAAAACCTTCATCTCAACCTTTACAACATACCACCATTCCATCTTAGCCTCTATAGCATACTGCAATCCCATCGCAACCCCCACATTAAGCAACATAGGTTACCTCATAGCCTCAGCATCAACCTTCACAAAAATTGCAAGGTGTTCCATCACAAACCCCTCAACAAATGCAAATGCCCACTCATCAGCCAACATCATCTTATCAATTTCCTCCTCACCAACTGCAAGTCCCTCAGCAACATCAAATTCCATCTTGCCCTCTCTATCAACAACCACCACCTTACCAACAACCATCTTAGCACACCCAAGTCCTAACACAAATGCTAGGTAATCTTGCTGCTCAATAACTCTACCATCCATTAAGTACGTATACCACCTTTTCTAACCCATCCAATCCTAATCCTAATCCTGCTTATCACAATCCTCAACAATTCCAACCACAACCATCCTACACAAATCCCTAGCAATCACAACTAAATCCTTATTACCATCCATCCAATCTGCAACTCCCTCCATATGCCTCACAATAACCAAATACTACTTATAATTATCAGTTTAATCCGTATTATGCCAAGCAACAACCATCATACCAATAGGGTGCCTCCACTTCTACATATTACCAAGCACCTCCTTCACATCAGCTAGGCGCTTCCACTTCATCTTACCAAGCACCTCACCCATATCAACAAGGTGCCTCCACCTTATACCATTAGACCACCTCAGCCTCTCAACAATCTTATACCAATTTACAATCTACATATCCCAATCAATATCAGCAAGTCCCTTCATATTAGCCTCCACCATCATACGATCAAACCATCCCAACTCCATCCACTTCATATCATCCATATGCTCCATATAGTATATCCAACCCGACCAATCCTCCCTCGACACTTGTTAATAAAGAATGGGAAGAGATAAAATCCATGTTAGAAGACTTACAAGATGGGACCTCCAAAAAGTCTTTCAAGGTTGAAGAGATCTGTCCCTATCTGTTTGATCCTTCGATTTTGATTTCACAAGTATAAAGGAACTAAAGACCCAAAGAACCACCTTTAGGAATTATACTCACACTATCAAGAAGTTTTGCATAATGACAATTATCTTCTACAGTTATTCTCTAATAGTCTAACGAGGGTGGCTCTAGATTGGTTTATGGCTCTTCCAAAGGGATCAATCTCTTCTTTTTCATATCTTTCAGAGAAATTTTTTACTCACTTCTCCTTCATTTTGGAGAAGGATATCGATACCCTAGATCTTTTGAAAGAAAAAAAATGTGATGGAGATACCTTCGCAAGCTACCTACAAAGGTGGCATGCTTTGGTTAGTCGAATAAAATCTTAGCTCAGTGAGGACATGGTGCCTCTTTTCATGGAAAACGTTCATGCAGATATGGCACATAATCTCAACCTTCATTGTGTCACAACCTTTGTGGAAGTCATAGAAAAAGGTCCTATCATTGAGAGAGCATTCATTTCTAAGGGGCAGATCAAAATTCATAATCCTGATAAGGATAAGTCGTCTGGGATAAGTCCCGCTACTAGAACAAAAAAAAAGAATCTTGTCAATGATGGTGTCCCTTACACCAAGCATGTTTAGGTAGCTAACACCTCCCAGAGGTCACAATATGTCCCTAATCAACCATTAGTTTCTAATGTTATATCAGTGCCACAGGGGGCAACAAGTCCTCCCCAATAGTCCAATTAGCAAAATTAGGGGAATAGTAAACACACATGCACTCCATTGGGAGAATCATTAAGTGTTGTATTCAATAGGATCCTCCAAGCAAGCTATCCAATCACTTATCATGTGACTAAGCCTTTTGATGAGTCTAAACCAAAGCCTTCCTAGTACAGAGAAAACAAATATTATGATTTTCACAAAATTAAAGGGCATTCCACAAACAAGTGTCAAGGACTAAAGACGTACAACCAAGATCTTATAGATTGTGGTGATATCCAAGTGGATACAAACTAGGCCACATTGTCCAACTCTCAACTCTAGATATACCAAAATGCTTTCCTGAAACACAATCAGGGTGCTAGTACATGTCCAATGCTAACCATGGGTCAAGCAATAACAACAATCAAAATAATAGCACAAATAATGTCAGCTACAAGAATTTTCCCTATAATTATGATGGCATCATTATATGCATCAGTCAAGTAGAGCCTTGTGTGTCCATGATACATGTCAAAGGAAAATACCCACAATGTGTTGTCACAACTTGTCGCACCAACATAACCATTCTTGGAGCCTCCACATCGGCCTAGCCAGCTCCTATAAGCTCTCAATACGACACCCTTGATCACCTTGGAAAGACTCCATCTCAAATTTCCATCCTGGACTTGCTTTAGTCTTCTCCTATCCATCAAGAAATCCTCGCTAAAGCTTTGTAGGATACCCATGTCCCTAATGATATAGATCCTACCAAATTTCAAGCCTTGGTAGGACACTTGTCATCCACATATCAGTAGGGATTCATTCAAAATGATATGTCTTTCATCAATTCAAATCATAACCATCCCCTTCACATTGAGGTACTCATTGCTCGACATAAATTAAAAAGGGTCCTTGTAGATAATAGTTCTACCCTTAACCTTTGTGCATTGATGTTAATAAAACAAGTAGGCTACACCCATGCCAACTTGAAAAACTGGGTTATCACCATCGAAGCATATGACAATGCAAAGCGAGACTCCAAAGGAATTATTTGTCTTCCCATCTAGGTTGGGCCTATTGTACAATATGCCACGTGCCATGTCCTTGATCTGGACCTTCCATATAATCTCCTTCTTGCCACCCATGGATCCATGCAATGCAAGTTGTCCCGTTCACCTACCATCAATGTCTAAAATTCCTATTTAATTGCATGGAAATAACAATACATGCTAATCCACAACCCTTTGAATATTGTCGTGCATTAGAATCTTCCTTCCCTCACTCTCACTATTGTCTAGGAGTTGAAGTGGGGGCACCTCAGGAATCATCCTCCAATCCCTCTTCTAATCCATCATCTGCCGCATCATTCATTCCATCTTCCACATCTGAATCCACAATCACCAAGGTCTAGATCATAGACAAAGGTTGTGGTGAGTAGGAGATGCACATGGCTTTAAATGTAGCAACCATACCACCATCACCTCATACTTAAGGTCAACCTTCTCAATCCACACCAAAAGAAGAAGAGAAGACAATCACACTCAGTTATAAGAACGTGGGGTCTAAAACTTTTTGATCTCCTGGGACAAGACAAGATCAACCAGAAGATGATATCAGTTAATGGATATATCGAGAGGAGCCTAAACCTTCTCCCCCTCTTAAGGAATATTTCTAGGAGACTTATCCTCATGCATCTAAGCTAGCTAAAAAGTATAATTATCAAGGGGGAGGTCTCAGTGTAGAGGAACAAGGATGATTACAACCTGTTGATACTTCTATGAGACCAAGACATTTGGGCTTAGGCTATGACATGAAGCAAAAGGGTCATTTACCATCAACTAGTACCTCCAATAATGTTACTGTGTATAATGGTCTCCTTGAGGACATACCCAAGGAAGAGTTCATCATACTTTCATATGATGACATAGATCTTTCATCCATGTTCGACTGCCTACCCTTATTTTCCATCAGCCTTTCCCTTCGCCATCCTGAACTTATTGATTGGGACTTACAAGGTAGTGCACCTATCGATACATTTCCATCAGTGGAAACCTATGTGTATCTCATGGGATTGGGGGATGATGAACACCCTAACCACAAAATTAAGAAGAAACATAGTAAAAAAGGGTCATCTAGTGAAAACCTCTCTGAGGTACTTCCCTACTTAGCAAAAGTCAAAATAAAGGGTGTATCCGATAATGAAAAACTTGATGAGGCATTGGAGGATGGGGATTTTCATCTTCCCCTTGTTGGAACTTAGTTGTCTGAACAATCTTCCATTTTGATCGAAGAAACTCAAGATGTTAATTTGGGAACACAAGAAGACCCTAAGATCACATATGTAGCCAAATCCTTGTCAGAGGAAGAGCATTATATCATCGTCAATCTTCTAAAAGAAGGAATCATAAATTTTGCATGGACTTATTTAGACATGTTAGGTCTAGATCCTGTATTAGTGGTACACTATTTGGATGTTCATTCAGATGCCAAACCTGTCAAATCAAAATTAAGAAAGATGCATCCCCAGGTGGCTTTGCTTGTCAAGAAAGACTTGGAGAAACTATTAGAGGTTCGATTCATACGGCCTATTGACTACTCTAACTGGATATCGAACATAGTACCCGTAGCCAAACCAAATGGAAACATCATAATTTGTATAGATTTTCAGGATCTCAATAAAGCTTGTCCAAAGGATGATTTCCCCCTTCCAAATATTGATATGTTGGTCGACCTCACAGCAGGGCATGAGATGCTATCCCTTATGGATGGTTTCTCTAGCTATAATTAGATTAGAATTGCACTAGAAGATCAACATAAAACTTCCTTCGCCATCCCGTGGGGCACCTTTTGCTATAATGTCATGCCCTTTGGACTCAAAAATGCGGGGGCAACCTATCAGAGCGTTGTGACTGTTATCTTCCATGACCTCATTCATATCATAATGAAAGATTATGTTGATTACTTATTGGGAAAATCCAAGATTATAGAAGAGCATCCTCTGATCCTGAAGAAAATATTTGAATGGTTAGAGCACGACAAGCTACGTCTAAATCCAAAGAAGTGTGTGTTCGGTGTCAAATCCGAAAAGCTCCTAGGCTTCATAGTCTCTAGAAGGGGTATAGAGGTGGATCTAACAAAGGTCAAAGAAATAATGGAAATTCCCTCACTAGATAATCTCAAATAGCTAAGAAGCCTTCAAGGGAAGTTACAGTCCATCATACGGTTCATAGCTTAGCTACCTGACAAGTGTCAATCATTTACACATCTCTTGTGCAAAGATACCACCTTCAAGTGGGATCCAAAATTTCAACAAGGCTTTGACAAAATTAAGGAGTACTTGGCTCATCCATCCATCTTGATGCCTCCTATTCCAGGTAAACCACTCTTGTTGTATATCTTAGCTACATTAGTTGCACTGGGGGCATTATTAACTCAACATGATGAGTCCTCTAAAGAGTGCACAATCTACTACATCAGTCGAACATTGGTGGGCTATGAACTCAATTACTCTCCAATGGAAAAAAATTATATAGCAATGGTCTTCAGTTCACAAAAGCTTCATCATTACATGCTCAGTCATCCTATGAAACTAATATCAAAATTTGATCCACTCAAATATTTTTTATCCATAACTTCTTTGACTGGCCACATGGCTAAGTGGGTCATGTTACTGAGTGAGTTTGACATAGAGTATGTGGATCATAAGGTGATCAAGGGACAAGTCATAGCAGATCAATTGGCTGATGCTCCATTGGTCAATGCATATTCGTTGGTAGCTAAGTTTCCCAATGAAGAATTCCTCACAGTCACAGAAGTAGATACATGGATGCTCTATTTTGATGGATCATATACACATAATGGAGTTGGTGCAAGTGTCTTATTTGTCACCCCACAAGGTGTCTACATCCTAAAGTCATTCAAATTAGTATTTCCATGCACCAACAATATAGCAGAGTTTGAAGCTCTTATCACTAGTCTTAGGATCACCATACAATGGAATATCACCCATATACAAGTCTTTGGAAATTCTTAATTGATTATCAAATAGGTCAATGATGAGTCATAAAAAAAAAGATGACAAGTTGTTACCCTAGAAATGCATGGTGGATGACTTTAAGAAATACTTCACCTTCATTTCATTTGAGTAGATCCCTAGAGTTTAGAATAAGGTAGCAGATGTAATGGATACAATCGGTTCCCTCATCAATATGCCTAAAGATTGAATGGACTATGAGTTCCTTGTGGAACAAATCTTGATCTCGGCATATGATGTCCCTGATAGTGAGATGGCGTATGATATCGTAGGTCCTGAATCACCCTGGTACCATGAAATTTACACCTATCTCTGTGATAACATCCTACCACTTGACCTTACACAAAATCAATGAAAATCCTTCACCCAACGTACTTCTCGCTATACCATTGTGGGAGATACACTTTATCATCATGGGTATGATGGCACTCTCCTTAGGTGTCTGAACGAATCAGAAGCTCACACTGCATTAAACGAGGTGCATAGTGGTGTCTGTGGGGCCCATTCTAATGTCATGGCATTAGCAAAATGGATTCTCAGAGTTGGTTATTATTGGCCTACAATGGAGCATGACTCTTGTGAGTTTGTGAAGAATTTCCTACCTTGTCAACAACATGCAGATTTGATCCATGCTCCCGCACAAGATTTTTAGCCTATAATAGCACCATGGCCTTTTTCTCAATGGGGATATGAATTCATTGGAAATATTTACCCTCCATCCTTTCACGGCCATACATTCATCATCACAACCACTGAATACTTTACCAAGTGGGTGGAAGCAATGCCACTCTCCCAAATAACAGGTATTCATATATCCAAATTCATCCTCTTACATATGCTCTATAGATATGTCCAATCCGTTCCACCATCGTCACCAACAATGGAAAGACCTTCAAAAATTAGTTTATGAAACACCTTTGTGAGACTTATCATATCCAACATCATTGGTCCACACCCTATTACCCCCAAGGTAATGTTCAAGTGGAGGAAACCAACAAAACGCTTATTAAGATCCTAAAAAAGGTGGTCAATAATATTGGTCGAGATTGGCACCTCCATATCCATCTCGCCCTTTTGGCTTCTCATACATCCATATGTACTCCCACTAGCACCACTCCATACTGCCTTGTTTATGGTGTTGACGTGATCTTTCCAATCGAAGTTGAGATCCCCTCACTCTGCATATCTCTGAAGAACCTAATCAATGATGAAGGCATCTAGGTTGCACACTTAAGTCAGCTTGAACTCCTAGATGAAAAGTGTATCAGAGCCTACAATCATCTAAAAGCATACCAACATCATCTTAGGAGGAGTTATAAAAAGAAATTTCATCCTCTTCAGTTTAATGTTGGTGATCTAGTCCTCAAAGAGAAGCAACACACTTAGCAAGATCGAGACAAGAAGGGAAAGTTTGAGGCAAATTGGCTAGGTCCTAATTTTGTCACAACTAAGTATGGTTCTAGGGCATATAGGCTTGCTACACCTAAAGGGGAACCCTTAGAGGATCCTATCAACATCATGTACCTAAGACTTTTTATGCCTAATTCGGTTGGGTTATCCTATTCTAAAAAATACCAAAAAAAAGTCAAAAAAAAAAATCCAAAAATAGTAAAGAGAAATAATCCATCCTATGGTGAAAACCACCCTTGGTGGCACCTTGGATAAGTACATTTGGTGAAAACCTAGCAACAAGCACCATTCGTAGAGGGCTTAATCATTATCTACCTTGTGTCCTAGTTGCTTTATGCTTCCATCCATCCTATCCTCGCATCCTATCCATGCATCTTATCAATCCATTTCTTTCATCTGCGTACACTTATATGTCACTTGGTATATTTTGGTTGAGCATTGGATGATCCACTTCAACTATTCGCAGTCTTGAGCTTTTATCTTAATCTAAGTTTGTGTCGTCTATCCATTGTTGTCGTTTGCTAGTCTCGTTTCCTCATCTAGGATCCCTTTCATCGTGTCTATTTTCCTTTTTTGAAATATGTTGCCCCTGCACTTTCACATAGGCAAGGTCGATCATTTGATCTACCCTCGGGGCATTGGTCCATCTACTCTTTGTCATCCATCATCATCTCCATTGTCCTCTTTCCACTTTTATCCATGGTTAGTCTTTAGTCTTTTATCAAACTATGAGGGTTCTACAATTTCACGTAGCCAAGGCTAATCTTTGATCAGCCCCCAAGCCCCTAGGTCTTTAGGGTGTGTCTTGTCATCATCATGTCCTGTTATCAAGTATGTCCCTACCTAGTTGGTTCTTAACAAACAAAATCTATTAGTATCTTGAGTTCCAGTTAGTTTCAAACATCTTGTGTCATGTCGATCATCTAGTCTTTCCTCCATCTTTGGTATTAATAGGATGCATCCTTCCTAATCAAACTGCATTGATCCCATCCACACTTTTGATCCGATGGCAAAGGAAATTTGAGATTTTTTGTGATCTTTTGATGCTTTTGGCTTTTGTTTATCATCTAAGCTTCCTATAGTACCTCATCAAGGTCGCTTTGACTGGTAAATATAGGGGCATATCTTGATCTTTTGTTTATTTTTGTCTTCTTGGTTGTCCCACATGGTACCCACCAAGATCCATGTGGTCTTGTGTTATGCTGGGGTATCCTTTGTGCTTGTGGTTATTCCAATACTTGGCTCGACCAAATTCATTGCAGCTTTGGGGTGTTGGGATAGCCTTCTTGTATGTAGTGTTTGTTTTATGCATTAGACACTAATTTTCCTTGGTTCCTCATACCCTATAATATTGTGTCTTATGCTATAGAAAAAATCAATGCTCTTAGAATGGAAAAGTAGCATTAGAGCTACATTTCATTTATCTTCCTGTTGCATTGTAGTTATCCCCCATCCCTCCTTTCCCTAGCCTATGATTGGTGATTTCGGTTGTGCAAACACTCATCTTTTATCTTCCCTTCTGTTATGCCTTGCATAACCACCCCACTTTGATCTGGATCAAAATGGGTTCCCCATTCTCTTTTGGTTTCTTTGGCCTTTGGTTTTCCGCCTTAGGAATTTTCTTTTTAAGTTCTGTCAGAAGCGGAACTAGGACCAATACCAGACTTGGAAATTCCTTCTATGTTCTGGTCTTGTTTCATCCTCAGTTTTGGTTTCGACTACTCTTTGTCTTCTTCCTTTGTTCTTTCTCAGAGTTGGGTCCAAGTCCGATTTAGAATGTTGAACTTTCTCAAGTTCCTCGTTCGGGTCCCGTCCAGGGCCCGACCCCACCTTTTCTCTCTTTTCATTTGGTCTTTTGTTGGTTTGTGTCTTGTGCCTTGGATTTTTTCAGCCCTAGGCATCTTTTTCTTTTTGTTCTGGCAAGCCCGGAACCGGATCGGATTCCAAACATGGAATTCCTTCCAAGTTTTGTGGTCTTTTTCTTCCCCAGTCCTGGTTCTACCGCTTTGGTCTTTTTTTGCCTTGCGTGTCTTTTCGTTTTGCTCCGGTGGACTCAGAATAGGAACGGAAACTAAACCCTGAAACTTGAAAAGTTTCTAATTCGGGTTTCATTCCAATCGCGGTTCCGCATCTTGTCATTCTTTGGCTTTTGTTTTGTTTTGATTTATCGTGGGGTTTTCCTTCCCCTTCCTCTTTCTATTTCTTGACCTTTATTTTCCTTTTCGGATGACATCGGAGGCGGGTCCAGAACAAAATCCAAACCCGAAACTTGAGAAATTTTCTGGTACAGGTTTGGTCCCAATCCCGGTTCCGCTGTGTCTGTTTTCTTTTTTCCCGATTTGGTCCCGCCTTCGCCGGTTTTAAAAGGGAAGTGTGTTCCCATTTCATTTTTCGTTTTGCCTCTGCCAAAGGGGTGTTTATTTTCGATGAAATTAAAGACATGATAAATAATGTTATATTTTAGTTTCCTTTGAGAAATAATGGAAGAATCTATTTTGCAGGATCAGGTTATTTATCTGAAGATATCTCTTGAGGGAGTTTTGCCAAAGGATCTAAGTTTGGCGTGATGTTTGGCCGAAGGAAGAAGGTCTTGCCGACCCGATAGGGTCCCACCAATATATTTTGTGCCTTTGGTATAACATGTTGAGTAGGGCATAACATCTCACCGACGAAACAAAGTCTCACCAAAGTGGAAAGAGCTCGAGCCTAAGGGGATAGGAATGAGCTCGGGGAGAAAAGAAAGGGGTGCCATAACATCTCATCGACTCGGAAGGGTCTTACTGATGTAGAATGGGCCGGCCAAATGAAGAAGGCATCGGTATGACTGAGATGAACTCACCAGGAACTCTGGCCGATAGTGGAGGGTCTCCCTGAAGTGAAATAGGCTCTCGGCGAAAGGACGTGACTTCGGTGTGGCATCTTAGCGAAGGAAGTTAGTATCTTCAAAAATTTGCAGAGGGACCGATCTCGAGTGGGAGGAGAGCCAGAAGAAGAAGGAAGCCATGATTCGAAGGGACAGCTAGTATCTACTGACAAGGGTAGCTTGACATTAATGGTGATATTTTAGGGCACTCAAAGCAGCTCCGTTGGAGTTCGAAAAGGGGACACGGAAGCATAGATGTAAAGGCGGTAGCTGCAAAATATCTACAGATCTTTCCTAAAATCTCTCATCAACATGGATAATAGGGATTCAAATTGAATGCACAAGTGACTCCCTTCAAAAGATCTAAATGTTGACCCTCTAACACCACTGATATTTTGTAAACCCTAGCGCAGGCGACAACGCATCCTTTTTGGGTACACTGCATATATGGCATTCTTGCCTCTTTGTAAAAAAAAAGAACTTTGAAGGTAGAACTTCTAGGTTAGAAGTAGGAGCATAACTTGTAGAGTAGAACTGGTAGTTAGGAGTTAGATTCATAATAGACTAATGTATCTTTCAGTTTCCTTAGTGCAAATGGAAACAATTCGAGATCACAGATTTTTTGTACACTGGTGATTGTGCCAGCTTTGTAAATTTTGCTTATCTGTTTCACTAACAGTAGAAGCAACCAAATTAAAATATATTTCATGTTGTGTTCTAGAATGGTTTTTTTCTTAATTTAATCATCCGATTTGGGAAGCGTTTAGGGAATGAAATTTGATTTTATGTTTTGTTAAATGATAACTTGCAATCTTCTCCTGAAATCAGCACTGTGAATGAATGATACTGTGTGCTAGTCACAAGTTATGTTTGTTCTACAGTTTTAGTTAGGAATTCCTTGAAGGGAAACAAGTCTGGTTAATTTGGATGAATCATTGTTCTTTTCTATTCCAAAGCCCTGATCTATCTTTTTTTGTTTCTTTAAAACCCCAATTAGAGTAGATTTAAGTTTATGTTTAATCCCAAAACAATCCAAAAGCTCAACACCAGCAAGCCCCTTGAACATTACTCTTGCATTGACCACTGAGGGACATCAGCACGGTTGAGAACCAACTACAAAGACCTTGGGAGCTGAGATATCCATGTGATCATCTTTCTCTTTCAGGAGAAACGAAGTAGCAATATTATGTTTGCATGTTGTTGTGCCAAGACACGCATCAATAGTTTCTGGTGCTAGGAGGGCCCTATGAGTAATTTTGGGTCATTGTGAGCTGGAGTGGGTCAAGTCTTGGAAAGCCTAGCTCTAGTGGGTAGCCCTTTGTATATACCAGGATTTGTCTAGTCACCTATATGATAGGCTCCCTTTATTTTTCCCTAACAATGGGCAAAATGCATCTAAACATGTTGCAGTTTGCAAGCGTATACTTACTTTTCTCAAGGTTCTACATGAGGATGTCGTCTGTCAATTTTTCATCAAAACACTTCAAGCGTTCAGCAAGGCAATGCAATGTTAGCCTTCCACCAAGTTATATTTGTTCATGGGTGAAGTTGGAAATCTCATTCTTAGATCAGTTTGGTCCTCACACACAAGACCATTGGGAGAACTCATCCCTACAATATCCAATCACAAATTTAAGTACTCCATTCGTCAATGAAGTTGTGACCATGTCATCTCTTTTTAGTCATCTTCCAGAGCATAGTCCATTACATCACAATGAAGTTCTAGATAAAACATTTGATTCACCAGAATATAATTTTGATGACTTGTTTGGTGAAAAGCATGAAATGGATGTAAATTTAGAACATAATGGAAATCTCAAGATAGAATCTAGCTTTGTTGAACATGCTAGTACTAATGATGGCTTTAAAGGAGATGAGGAATTAGTGTGGGATTGTTGTCATGGGAAATCAAAAATTTCTTCCAATGATTTAAGCAACTCTTCTGATCAAGATGAGAATCAGGGTGATGAGGAGTGGATAAAGGAGCATGGTTCAAGTTGGATTGATATCCCTCATATGCAAAATCAGATAAGGGATAAATTAGAAGAATCAGCAAACCTGAAATTATCAGAACTTTTTAGGCCAAGTGGATGTAGGATACATCAAACTGATCAACACCCTCAGATGGACTACCATGTCTTCCTAGGTAGGATGGAGTTGTACTTCAAGCAACTGATCTCTATTGAAGGAATACTTATGGAAGACCCTTGGAGTATGTATCCCCCCAATGAAGAGGATGAAATGACTAGCACACATGAAAATGGTAATCAATCCATCCAAAATGATGAGAGTGACTGTGTGAGGAGATTTAATTCTTCCCTATCTTTTGATGACCTTGATTCTTGCATCGAGATGGATTCAACAAATGATGAAACTCCTCTACCTAGTGCAGACTTGATAGAAGTGGAGAATGGATTCATCGATGCATTCATAGATTCTTTCATGATGGGGAACGAGGAAGAAACACACTTTGGCAAGTTAACACAAGAAGATCACTCTGTTGATTTGAGTGGTGGACAGATTGAAACAGATAGCACACTTCAAGATGAGATGGCCAATGAACCTTATGGTCAAAGACAAGGACTCAAATGCCTAAATGAAATTTTGAGGAAAGATGTTCAAGTAGATGTGCAGATCATTCAAGTGCCCCCCGAGGAAATTCATGATGGGATGCACTTGGATGAAGTAGAGGAATGCCAAGAAAGAAACCAAGAGGTTATGTCAGAGATTGAATCTCTTCAACACAACGAAGAGAATGAGACAAGGGAGTATTTTCTTGATTCTAATTCTATTTGCTCAAATGTGTCAGTTGAAGGAAATCCTTGTTCACCATGTGCCCATATCCCTGACATCAATGATGATAAGCTGAAGGAGGATTCTCAAACCCTAGGGGATGACATGTTGCAAGAGAATGTTCAAAGTAAGGATTCATCTCAAGAAATTTAGAAAAATTTTGACTTCATGCCTGAGATGAATATAGAGATGCTCGTGCGTGAATATCCTAACTACAAGATGAACCTTGATTTAGTGGTGTTCCAAGAGCTGAGACCTCACGAAGAAGAGATCACCCAACACAACCCTGCATTGGTAACGAGCAATCTTCAGAATCAGGTGGTGTCCTTTCGTTATCCTCTGTGTTTTAATAATTTTTAGTTTGATTATGGTGTTGGGGATAGTAAAACATGTTTGGGGGTAAATCATCATAAAATGGAGAACCCGCAACTAATAATATTTCAAGCTTTATGTCCTCAGAATGAACTTATTGCACACAAGCTTCATATTTATGAGTATAAAGATAAATTTGCTAGGTTTAGAACTGTGCCTAGTAAGTTAAGATTGTTGCACATAATGAGAAATCAGTCAAGTCAATGTACAAATTTTTACAATCTTGTATTTGCAAAGTTTGGATTTGGAGTTAGTTTAGGGATAGGATAGGTTAGTGTGTGTTTTGATTTAGTTAGTTTTCTTTTATTTTGTTGTTTTCCTATTCCTGTTCCTTTTGTTTTTGTTTGTAAATATTCTGCTTCTGTTTGTAAATAATCTACTGCTCTTCGTGTAAATAATTTACTCTTTGTTTGTTCTTTCCTTCTGTCCTTTTTGTTTTCTTTTCTCTTTGTTTTTTGTTTGTTTTGTTCTTTGGGGTTTATCTGTTTCTTTCCATTTTGAAGTGGTGGGTTGTTATCTGAAGCATACTCTAGTCATTAGGAGAGAAGTGGTTTAGATAGTTTCAAATTTTCTGATTGGATGATTTTGTCCTCAATTCGTTGTTTCATGCTTGTTGTCAATAAAGGTTGTGGAAAGTTTTGAAAACAAGGTGCCAAGTAAGTAACCTTCATCAGCTCCACTAAATCTGTCACAAATCATTAAGATCATCTCCTCTTGTAATGGTATATCTGTCCTAGGACTATGGTGTTGTAAGATTTGAGTGAAAAATCTGATTCCCAAGTGTTGTTATGAGGTCCATGGTAGTTTTCAATCCAGATCAGATGTTATTGAGAAAGAATCAAATGAAATATCTGAAGCTCTATATAAAAAAAAAAAAAAAGAGAAAAGAAAATAATTATCTGAAGAGAAAAGAAGACTCAATATGAATGGGTGGTTCCAGTATCTCACCGGGGCTATGGACGCTTGACTGGCAGTAGAGCAATGCTGTGAGAAAACTAGAGGTATCTCCGTCGGGGCTATGGACACATGACTAGCAGCAGAGCAATGCCCAGGATATCATTGTACAAAAAGAATCAACTCATGGAGTTCAAATCTTACACATTGTTGTCTGAAAGATGAAGAAAAATTTATAAAAGAGTGATGCACAATCAAGCACACACATTGATTCAGGGGTAGCCATTGATTGACTTACATTTGAGATTCTAGCTCTACCTTGCTTGTTATAGTTGACCCACTGGAGTTGTAATGTTCATGAACCAAGAGTTCTAGGTAGCTGAATCCTTCAAATTCATGAAAATGGTTTAAACATTTTCCCAGCCAAGTCGCCATTTGTTATGCCTTGCATAACCACCCCACTTTGATCTGGATCAAAATGGGTCCCCCATTCTCTTTTGGTTTTCTACCTTAGGCATTTTATTTTTAAGTTCTATCGGAAGCAGAACTAGGACCAATACCAGACTTAGAAATTCCCTCTATGTTTTGGTCTTGTTTCGTCCCCAGTTCTGGTTTTGACTGTTCTTTGTCTTCTTCCTTTGTTCTTTCTTGGAGTCGGGTCCGGGTCTGATTCAGAATGTTGAACTTTCTCAAGTTCCTCGTTTGGCTCCCATCCTGGGTTTGACCCCACCTTTTCTCTCTCTTCGTTTGGTCTTTTTTTGGTTTGTGTCTGGTGCCTTGGATGTTTTCGGCCCTAGGAATCTTTTACTTTTTGTTCTGGCGGGCCCGGAACCAGATCGGATTCTAAACTTGGAATTCCTTCTAGGTTCTATTGTCTTTTTCTTCCCTAGTCCCAGTTCTACCACTTTGGTCTTTTTTTGCCTTGCGCATCTTTTTGTTTTGTTCCAGCAGATTCAGAACCGAAACGGGAACCAAAACCTAAAACTTGAAAAAATTTCAGGTTCGGGTTTCGTTCCGATCCCAGTTCTACGTCTTGTAATTCTTTGGCTTTTTTTGTTTTGATTTGTCGTGGGGTTTTACTTCCCCTTCCTCTTTCTCTTTCTTGACCTTTCTTTTCCTTTTTAGATGAATTCAGAGGCGGGTCTGTTACAAAATTTGAACCTGAAACTTGAAAAAAATTTTGGTTTGGGTTTTGTCCTGATCCTGATTCCGCTATGTCCATTTTCTTTTGTCCCTATTTGGTCCCACCTCCGCCGGTTTTAAAAGGCAAGTGTGTTCCCATTTCAGTTTTAGTTCCGCCTCTGCGAGAGGGGTGTTTCTTTTCGATGAAATTAAAGACATGATAAATAATGTTATATTTTAGTTTCCTTTGAGAACTAATGGAAGAATCTATTTTGCAGGATCAGGCTATTTATCTGAAGATATATTTTAAGGGAGTTTTGCCAAAGGATCTGAGTTCGACGTGATGTATGGTCGAAGGAAGAAGGTCTTGCTGACCCAATAGGGTCCCACCGACATATTTTGTGCCTTCGGTATAACATGTTGAGCACGGCATAACGTCTCACCGACCAAACAAAGTCTCGCCAAAGTGGAAAGAGCTCAAGCTCGAGGGGATAGGAATAAGCTTGACGAGAAAAGAAAGGGGCACCATAACATCTCACCGACCTGGAAGGGTCTTACCGATGTAGAATGGGCTCACCAAATGAAGAAGGCATCAGTATGACCAGGATGAACTCACCAAGAACTCTGGCTGATAGTGTAGGGTCTCCTCGAAGTGAAATAGGCTATCGGCGAAAGGACATGACTTTGGTGTGGCATCTCAGCAAAGGAAGTTAGTCTCTTCGACAATTTACAGAGGGACCAATCTCGAGCGGGAGGAAATTTGGAAGAAGAAGGAAGCCATGAGTCAAAGGGACAGCTGGTATCTACTGACATGGGTAGCTCAACTTTAATGGTGATATTTTAGGGCACTCAAAGAAGCTCCATTGGAGTTTGAAAAGGGGACACGGAGGCATAGACGTAAAGGCGGTAGCTACAAAAGATCTACAGATCTTTCCTGAAATCTCTAATCAGCATGGATAGCAGGGATTCACATTGAATGCACAACCGACTCCCTTCAAAAGATCTAAATTCTGATCCTCTGACACCACGGATATTTTGTAAACCCTAGCATAGGGGACAACGCATCCTTTTTGGGTACACTCTGTATATATTGCATTCTTTCCTCTTTGTAAAAAAAAAGAACTTTGAAGGTAGAACTTCTAGGTTAGAAGTAGGAGCATAACTTGTAGAGTAGAACTGGTAGTTAGGAGTTAGATTCAGAATAGACTAATGTATCTTTCAATTTCCTTAGTGTAAATGGAAACAATTCGAGATCACAAATTTTCTATACACTAGTGATTGTGCCAGCTTTGTAAATGTTTCTTATCTGTTTCACTAACAGTAGAAGCAACCAGATTAAAATCTATTTCATGTTGTGTTCCAGAAGGGTGTTTGTCTTAATTTAATCATCCGATTTGGGAAGCTTTCAGGGAATGCAATTTGATTTTATGTTTTGTTAAATGATAACTTGCAATCTGCTATTGAAATCAGCATTGTGAATGAATGATACTGTGTGTTAGTCACAATTTATGTTTGTTCTAAAATTTTAGTTAGGAATTCCTTGAAGGGAAACAAGTCTGGTTAAGTTGGATGAATCATTGTTCTTTTCTATTCCAAAGCCCTGATCTATCTTTTTCTGTTTCTTTAAAACCCTAGTTAGAGTAGATTTAAGTTTATGTTTCATCCCAAAACACCAGTAGGCCCCTTGAACATTACTATTGCATTGACCACTAAGGGACATCACCATAGTTGAGAACCAACTACAAAGACCTTGGGAGTTGAGATATCCATGTGATCATCTTTCTATTTCAGGAGAAATGGAGTAGCAATATTCTATTTGCATGTTGTTGTGCCATGACACACGTCAAGACCTTCTTCTCAGGATTTCTATGGTCTTTGAGCTCAACACCAGTAGGCCCCTTGAACACTAATATTGCGTTGACCACTAAGGGACATCACCACAATTGAGAACCAACTACAAAGACCTTGGGAGTTGAGATATCCATGTGATCATCTTTCTCTTTCAGGAGAAATGGAGTAGCAATATTCTATTTGCATGTTGTTGTGCCATGGCACATGTCAAGACCTTCTTCTCAGAATTTCTATGGTCTTTGACAGGTGTAGTATCACGCATCATTTCTCATCTTGATATGTGATACATTATCACACCTATCATTCATGTAGGTTACATTCATCATTACACTGACAATACCAAGGCCATCTCTACTATCAAATCCTTGGTCTATAATGTGCAAAATGAGTAAAGAAAATGAGATTGATACATAAGTATAAGGAAAAGCATAGCTGTCATAGAAATCAGTGAATTCAATCGTTCATGTCATATTAAACGCAGAGAATAAAATTTCATCCCATGTATTTATCATTTTCATGCTCATTTTAAATTGTTTAGATTGCTCTTAATTGGTTATTCTAAGAATCTTAAGTTCATTGCATCTCATGTCATCTCATGTTTATTTATTATAGTCATATTCATCTTAAGGTGTTTAGGATAATATATATTTGTTATTCTCAACATCTTAGGTTCATTTCATCTCACTTTGCATTTGCATTCTCATGTTCATTTTAAGTTGTTTAGATTAATCTCGATTGGTTATTCTAAGCATCTTAAGTTCATTCCATTATAATTTCATTACATTATAGTTTTTAGGTTGTTTAGAGTTATTATTCTATGTAAGGAAAGCTAAGGTGTGGACACAACTCTCCTAACGTCAAAAACTCAGGGAAGAATACAGATATGCTTTTAATTTTTCAATTACAGTTCAATTTAGATGCACTTTGAAATAAATAGCAGAAACAGAGAATTAGACAATCACAGATGAACACTAGATTTACGTGGGAAAACCCTTACAGGTGAAAAACCCACCACACCAAGAGAAGTCACTTTGTATTATAGTAACAAATAATTACATACAAAGTTTTGACTTATCTTTCTAATGCCAAATTACAACAGCTTTCACAATGATCAATCTTGTACCAGAACCTTCAAGTTACAGTCTTCACAGAATAGAAAATACTCTAATACAATTCAAACTACTCATCCAAATGTTCTTCGAACCAACCATACTACTATCCAACTAAAAGCCATCTGCAATTCCAGATTATATTCATGTCACTTCTAGTTTGTTGAACTTCCTCTCAGAACTGCCACAATGGACTATTTTCCAATGGTTCATATTCGGCTTCTCTGATTGGTCCAACATAAGCCACGTAAATGGTCATTGCTCGATCAAAGGAGTTCACATTGTATCGGCATATCGGTGAGACACTAATTGTGTCCCCCCTCTGCACAAGAATCAATCATCAATGTCACCAAGAGTCATTTCCATCGGCAAGAGGTTCCACTGAGCTTACAACTTGTATTGACCTCAGCATGCATATTGGTGAGACTATCGCTTTCGCCAGGACATCTCACCAAAGTCTCAAGTCATACCGAGCGCCAAATAATAGTCGGCAAGACTTATCACATTCGCAAAGAGTTCATACTGAGTTCTCAAGTCATACCAACAATAGACTTCTTCATCGTTGAGACACACATCCATCGTTGAGACTTTACTCTAAAGACTTTAAGTTACATCGAGCACTGAACGGTCAGCAAGACTTACCACTCTCACTGAGAGTTCTTACCAACTTCTCCAAGTTACCTTGAGACCACTAGTCGCCAGGAGTCATACCAAGAATGAACTACAACATCGGCAAGACATAAACACATCGCCCAGACTTCATACCAGAACATTCATGTTACCCTGATGAACATTGGCAAGAGAAACACGTCACTAGGAGTTCATAGCAAAGTCACATGCCACACCGAAGACTCCTAAGTGTAACTATTCGACAAGACATTCATACATCAATAATAATTCTTACCGATAGTATCCCTCTCGGCCAAGTCTCCCCGATCACTTCAAAGGTGAAGCTTTCAGCGAGACAATCCACATCGACATGACTTCTCACCGAAGAATATAAGATACACCGAAGACCACAAAATGTAACATACTATTAGTGAGACATATTACTAGATAAGACTTCTCACTTATCCACCATAGGTTATCCCGATGACTCCAATGTATAAGCGTTTGGCGAGACTCCTGCAAGGTCACAACGACCTATACAAATCACAATGTTTCAAAGCTACTAGTTGGCCAAACATTAAAAATATCACACCGACTTGGTCCAATAGAGGTTACAACCTATCATGATTAAGGCATATATTTCCAATAATCTCCCACTTGACGAAGATCACACAGGCACCTCTAGAGCACAACAAAACTTACTGAAAATCATGGGCACTAAGGCCCATTGAACTGGCACACCACCTGAACTTGTTTGTGCTCATTGGCTTTGTCAATGCATCTGCAACATTCTCCAGAGTATCAAATTTTTCCAAACTGACCTTTCCATCCTCCACCATATCTCGTACAAAGTGGTACTGTACATCTATATGTTTCATCCTGGCATGGAAAGTAGGATTCTTTGCCAGAAAAATTGCACTCTGACTATCACAAAAAATAGTTATTTGCCCTGCATCAAAACCAATGTTAGAACACAAACGTTTTAACCAAACTGCTTCTTTACAAGCATGTGTAGCTGCCATGTATTCAACCTCCATAGTGGACAAAGCGACTACAACCTGTCACTTACTCATCCAACTCATTGCACCACCATTCATCATGAAAATGTATCCAATGGTGGACCTCCTGTTGTCAATGTCCTCTGCCCAATCAAAATCTACATAACCACAAATGTTGAGAGTGTTATGTGATTCAACCAAGTTCCCATGGTAACACAGAGAAAACTCTGAAGTGCCCTTCAAATATCTGAAAACTCTCTTTATAGCATCCCAATGTGTCCTTCCAGGATTATCCCTAAACCCACTAAGAACTCCCACTACTTGGGCAATTTCTGGCCTTGTACAGACCATTGCATACATAAGACTACCAACTGCACTAGCATAGGGTACACTGGTAATGTCCTCCATCTCAGAAGGAGATTTTGGACAGTCTTCAATAGATAGCTTCATTCCCTGCAAGACTGGAACAACTAGCTGCTTGCAATCATTCATGAAAAATCTTTCTAGAACGGTCTTGATATACTTACTCTGAATAAGCCAAATTTTTCTACTATTCATGTCCTTGGTTATCTCCATCCCCAGAATATACCTTGCTACACCAAGATCTTTCATTTCAAACTTAGCAAAAAACTAAGACTTAAGACCAGAAATCATTAACTTATTATTTCCTATGAACAACATATCATCAACATAGAGAGCAATAATAAGCACTTGATCACTTTTAGCTTTATAATAGACATAATGATCAGATTTTGATCTCACAAATCCCAAAGACAATACAAAAGTATCAAATTTCTGGTACCACATTCTAGGTGACTACTTTAACCCATACAAAAACTTTTTTAACTTGCAAACCAATTTCTCTTTACCTTTCTCCATAAAGTGTTGAGGCTGGGACATGTAAATCTCTTCTTCAAGATCACCATGAAGAAATGTTGTCTTCACATCCATCTGTTCGACCTCTAAGTCATACGCTGCTGCAAGTGACAAAAGAAATCTGATAGATGTCAGCTTAGCTACAGGAGAAAAAATTTCCCCATAATCAGTTCCCTCTACCTGGGAATAACCTTTCGCAACCAACCTCGCCTTATATTTTTCCACACTGCCATCCAGACCAATCTTCTTTTTAAATACCCATTTGCAGCCAACATCTTTTCTACCTTTAGGCAAGGGCACCAAACTCCAAATCTCATTCTTTTCTAAGGATGCCATTTCTTCATACATGGCTTCCAACCAGAAGTTTGAATCAGACATTTTAAATTCCTCTTTTATAGTCCTAGGCTCATTAGTACTAGAAATCAAAGCATAGGCATAAGTAGAATCTATCAAAGAAAACCCATACCTATCAGGTTGCTTTCTTTCATGAGTTGACCTCCTCAATTGTTGAGGCTGAGGTTCTTCTTCTTCTGAACTTTCAGAACTACTTGAGCTCTCCTCAGTCTCAGGTACATTTTGAATTTTCAATTCCTCTTTATCTGGTGTAGGAGGAATTTAAACTACATCCTTATTATTTTACGACTTTGTCTCTAACTGCATATCCAAGGTAGAAGGCTTCAGCTCATGAAAGATTACACTTCTGTTGTATACAACCTTCTCTATATCAGGATTCCAAAGCTTGTATCCTTTTATGCTAGCACTATAGCCAATAAGAATACATTTGATAGCCTTGTTCTCCAAATTAGATCTTTTCTCATTTGGCACATATGCATATGCTTCACAACTAAAGACTCAAATATGTCTAAGAGAGGGCTTCTTACCAAACCATGCTTCCAAAGGTGTTTTCTCAACAAGAGCAAAATTTGGAGAATGATTAATCAAGTAACAAGCAGTAGCAATAGCCTCAGCCCAAAACTTCTCTAAGCCAGCACCACTCAGCACTCCATCACTGTCCTATTGAACCTTTCTGCAACTCCATTTCACTGTGGAGTATAAGGTGTAGTCTTATGTCTTTTAATCCCATGGTCTTTACAATACCTCTCGAAATCATCAGAACAAAATTCACTACCATTATCAATCCTTAAACATTTTATATTTCTTCCAGTCTAATTTTCTACAAGGTTCTTAAATTCCTTAAACCAACTAAACACTTCTATTTTTTTTTCAAAATTAAACAAATGTTCTTCTTGAATAATCATCAATGAACGATACATAGTATCTTGATTTAGACAAAGAAGGAACATTCAATGGACCAAACACATCTGAATGAATATAATCTAGCAAACCAGAAGATTTGTGAGGACTGGAATAAAAAGAAACACGGTGTTGTTTTCCATATATACGATGCTCACATAATTCAAATTTGAGATTACAATCATCAAGCCCCTAAACCAGGTGTTTATTCTTCAAGGTTTTTAAACCTTTTTCTCCTATGTGGCCTAGCCTATGATGCCAGAGCATAATCTTCTCTACTAGAAGTTTAACTTCCATAGAGTTTAGATAATCATGAATTTTTACATTCTTTTCTCCATGAGTAGCTTTTTGTGACTTTACAGAGACATTATTACATTGAACAACATGTGCATCAAGCTTATGCAAGGTGCCAATACAAGTACCCCTTGCTAACACCATTGAGCCTCTAGTCATCTTGCATTCATTTCTAGAGAAGGTGACTTGCACTCCAATATCATTAAGCTTACTGACAGAAAGAAAATTTTGAGCCAGACCTGGTATATGCATCACATCGTTGATTCCCTTCACTCTGCCATCAAGGAATTGGATTTTGACTCTTCCACGACCAATAATCTCCAAAGTTGAATCACTTGCCAAGTACACCTTTCCACCATTGTATTCTTCATACTTCACAAACCAGTCTCTATGAGATGTCATGTGGAAAGATGCTCCTGAATTAATCAACCAAACATCATCTGATGCCTGTGTAGCCAAGGCTGCAATGAAGGCATCTGCATCACTATAAGAATCATTATCGGAAGAGCCCTTCTTCTTCTTCTTTTTCTCCTCTTTACAATCCTTTTAGACATGACTAGGTTGCCCAAAATTCTAGCACTTCACCTTGGACTTCTTGCCAGGAGACTTTGATCTCCCTTCTGATTTTGATTTGGATTTATTTTCCTTCTTCTTTCCTTTCTCTTTTGATCTTCCTCTAATATCAAGAGCCTCTTTGGCCATCTCAGAAGATTTTCTTCTCATCTCTTCTGATAACAAAGAAGAAACAACATCTTCCATCTTGAAATTCGATGTTGTACTCCCAAAAGCCATCACCAATTGATCCCTAGAGTCTGGAAAAGAACACAATAGAAGCATACAGTGATCCTCTTCATCAGTCTTTACACTAACAGAAGTTAACTATGCAATCAACATGTTGAATGTGTTCAAATGATCAGCTACATACCCTCCTTCCTGCATTCTCAAAGTGGACAGCTTCCTCCTCAGGAACAGTTTATTCACCAAGGACTTCCCCTAATAAATAGATGCCAGTCTCTTCCACAAGGAAGATGTGGTTTTCTCTTCATGAACATTCAGAAGAACGAAGTCTACCAAACAGAGCCTTATCAGCCCCTTAGACTTTCTATCTACAAGGTCCCAATCCTTTTGCTTCATGCCTATAGGTTTAGTTCCAAACACAACAAGCCACAGATCACGATCCACTAAGAGATCCTCCATTTTTAGTTTCCACAACTCAATATTGCTGCCATTGAACTTCTCTATTTCAATCTTTACTGACGTGCTAGCCATCTCAATCTGTAATTCGAATTAACAAACTTCTACAAGACTCCCACTGAACAGAATTGACTCAAAAAACCCAACGTACCCACAAGGATAACACAACTGGCCAGGCTCTGATACCACTTGTAAGGAAAGCTAAAGTATGGAAACAACTCTCCTAATGTCAAAAACTCAGGGAAGACGGCATATATGCTTTTAATTTTTCAATTATAGTTCAATTTAGATGCACTTTGAAATAAATAGTAGAAATAGAGAATTAGACAATCACAGATGAACACCAGATTTACGTAGGAAAACCCTTATGAGAGAAAAACCCACCACACCAAGAGAAGTCACTTCGTATTACAATAAAAAATAATTACATATAAAGTTCTGACTTATCTTTCTAATGCCATATTATAGCATCTTTCACAATGATCAATCTTGTATAGGAACCTTCAAGTTACAGTCTTCACATAATAGAAAATACTCTGATACAATTCAAACTGCTCATCCAAATGTTCTTCGAACCAACCATGCTACTGTCCAACCGAAATCCATCTGCAATTCCAAATTATATTCATGTCTCTTCTAGTCTATTGAACTTCCTCTCAGAACTGCCACAATAGACTATCTTCCAACAGTTCATATTCGGCTTCTCTGATTGGTCCAACATAAGCCACGTAAATGGTCATCACTTAGTCAAAGGAGTTCACATTATATCGGCATATCGTTGAGACACTAATCGTGTCTCCCCGATTCCACAAGACTCAATCATTGATGTCACCAAGAGTTGTTTCCATCGGCAAGAGGTTCCACTGAGCTTACAACTTGTATCGACCTCAGCATGCATATCAGTGAGACTATCACTTTCACCAGGACATCCCACCAAAGTCTCAAGTCATACTGAGCGCCAAATAATAGTTGGAAAGACTTATCACATTCACAAACAGTTCATATCGAGTTCTCAAGTCATACCGACAACAGACTTCTTCATCACTGAGACACACGTCCATCGTTGAGACTTTACTCCAAAGACTTTAAGTTACATTGAGCACCGAACAGTCGGCAAGACTTACCACTCTCACTGAGAGTTCTTACCGAGTTCTCCAAGTTACCCCAAGACCACTAGTCACCAGGAGTCATACCAAGAATGAAGTACAACATCGGTGAGACATAAACACATTGCCCAGACTTCATACCAAAACATTCATGTTACCCCGATGAACATCGGCAAGAGAAACACATGTTGCTATGAGTTCATAGCAAAGTCACATGCCACACCGAAGACTCCTAAGTGTAACCGTTCAGCAAGACATTCACACATTGATAATACTTCTTACCGATAGTATCCCTCTCGGCCAAGTCTCCCCGATTACTTCAAAGGTGAAGCTTTCGGCGAGACAATCCACATCGATAGGACTTCTCACCGAAGAATATAAGATACGCCGAAGACCAAAAAATGTAACATATTGTCCGGTGAGACATATTACTCGATAAGACTTCTCACCGAGCCACCATAGGTTATCCCAATGACTCCAATGTATAAGTGTTCGGCGAGACTCCTACAAGGTCACAGCGACCTATACAAATCACAATGTTTCAAAGCTGCTAGTCGGCCAGACATTAAAAATATCATACCGACTTGGCTCCAATAGAGGTTACAACCTGTGATGATTAAGGCATATATTTCCAACATTCTAAACATATTAGTCCATCTCATTGCATATATTGCATTATGTTACATTCATTTCATTCATCCATAATGTCATTACATATACATATACCACATTTTTCCATCCATTGTATCACATTGCATTTTCATATCATAATCAAATCAAAATAATATGCCTAAAAAAATTTCCCACTAAAATTAAAGGCAAATTCATTGTCTCTACATAGGCATAAACATAAATCATCATAGACACATGCATATATCATAATCATTCACATAACCCATAATAAATCACATACATACACATGCACATAAATAAACATCCATCACATAATCACCACATATTGTCGATAATGGCCTTCACATATCATATAGATATCAAAATATCATGTCCATCACGAGTCCATCATAATCCATAATAAAACCATAATAAATTGATAACAAGTCCATAATAAGTCCATCATGTCCATCAATAATCATCAAATAAAATATAGGTACAGAGCTCTGATCAAATGTTGAGCCCACATCAATGAATGAAATGATCCATATCTAATTTGCATTGTGGAATCTATAGCCCCTATCCCTATCCTCTGCATA
Source organism: Sequoia sempervirens (assembly GCA_007258455.2). Taxonomy (NCBI): domain Eukaryota; kingdom Viridiplantae; phylum Streptophyta; class Pinopsida; order Cupressales; family Cupressaceae; genus Sequoia; species Sequoia sempervirens. The sequence continues at coordinate 405,644,039 of VDFB02193867.1, forward strand.
TCCACTATGCACCTATCCAAAATAGAGATCCTATCACCTTTTCCCTCTCTATCTCAAGCTGCCCTCATTTGATCTTTGAGGGGATTTTTCCCCTGAACCTTTGTCCCTAGGAGGAGTCTCGCAAAAGCTACTATACCCTCATGTGTGAGTGGCTCCTAAATAGGATGGTGCTAGCATCTAAGGTACCTATCTAACATAAGGAGATACCCTCTATGTGACATCTAGAATTTCCAGGTGGTATGCAAACATCTAGTAGGCTGCCTCTGTCCTGGCATCTATCGACTTTACTGCCTGAGTTGTGGCCAAATCCCTCTTTATCTTGTATCTATCCCATAATCCTAAGATAAATCTCCTCTCCTACTCCTAGGAATCCTAGGCCATCCTCATCTAATCCACCTATGCTCATAGGTTGCACTACATCTCATGTACTGTCGCATCCCTCTCATCTTGCAGGGCCTATACTTGTGCCTCTACTGCCTCCACTCTCTCTAACACTACTCATGCATCCCCCACTATCATCTTTGCACACTCTACTCTATCTCAAAGCTCATCTCACTCCCTCCTCAACTCGTCCCTCTCCCACCTCATCTCCTCTAGCCCCCTCTGCATCTCCGCTAGCTGCCTCCTGAGGCCATCTCTCTCAATGTGGGCCTCTCCTACATTCTTTGATGCCTCCTCTGCTAGGGCTCCGTAGTCCCTATCTGCCTCCCTCCACAACTTGTCTGCCTCTTCCTATAATCTATCTCTATCCTCCTCATACTCCCTCAGTCTATGATCTTTTATCCTCAATTGGGCCATGGCCCCTATCAGTAGCTGTAGGATCCTCGGGTGGTGGCGGCACATAGGGCACTATCACCAGTGGATGTACATCTAGAGCATCCGCCTCCATCACATGCCCTTCTCCTCTCACCTCTCCCTCTCCTCTGGCCTCCTCCATCATAGCATCTTTGTCTCCTCCCCTCCTCTATCGATCGCCTCTCCTCTTCCTCTGCTTTCCAACCAATATCCTCCCATCCTTTAATCCATATCCTAGTGCCCCAATAATTAGGTGCACTATCATGATCTGAACTGGCCTATACTCTATCCACCATCTTGAGTATCATACTATTGTCCCTACATCTACCACCCCTCCTCTCCCAGGATATGGTACCAGGTGTAGGTCCTCCCACATCTACCTCACAAAATCTACCATGATCTGATCACCCCATAAGTGCTCCCGACTAATCCAGCAAAATCTATGAGACTCCACAAGGATATCCTACTGCACACCAAACTGCCTCATGACCCTATCTGGTTTATGGAGCTCAAAAATGTATGGGTCTTGCTCAATCAAGTAGCACACTGTAAAGAAGTAGCCCCTATGCCTCCTCTCATCCTCCCTCCATCTAGAAAAAATTCATCTCTGGTAGGGTTTCCATATAATGTGATCCTCCCTCAAATCATCTAATCTCCTCGTGCATCCCTCCAAATCGCTCACATCCAAGTAGTGGAGATGCCAGCCATACTCTGTACCATACCAGTATGATACTAGAAGTGTCTCATCCTGTGTCCCTGCTATCAAAATCCTTAGCCTCACAATTCTAATGTGATCCTACGCCCATAATTGGAGCAAGGTCACATGTGTGATGTTGAGGGCTCCCCTATAGAAAACCACGTGCATGTCCCGATATAGCTAGGCTAACATGCATGCCTCCCATGCAAACTCCCCCTCCCGTCACTCCATAATATGTCTAACAACCTTGATAACCTTGAGGCTATAGAAGCATCTGCTCTTGTCTGATAGTAAAATCCCACTAATCAATCTGTAGAGGTATAATGGCAATGCAGGCACATCCAATTGTAGGCATGTGTCCAAATCTAACTCCTTCCCCTAGATGGGGAGCTTAGCCCATCCAAAAATCACCTATAGGCTGCTATCTAGATCATGGCTCTGTGTCCAGCTAATCAAGTGCCCTGCGATGGGTAGCCACTAGATCCTCCACATGTTCTCTAACATCACTGTCATCTCCCCTGTCGGGAGATGGAAGGTTGACGTCTCTGAACTCCACCTCTCCATTAGTGCTGTCGAGAGTTCCCGATGCACTCTAATGTTGGGATACCCCAAAATGTACAATAGCCCTACCTATGCCAACACTGCATGGTTGTGGGCATTCATCACCCAAATTGTCACCTTCAACACCATTGAATGCCTCTTGCGAGTCCCCAACGTCTCAAAGTTCTACATCCACATAGAACATTATGTCAGTCTTTCAAAGTTCATTTTCCTTTTCCATCATTCCCCCTACCTTGGATGTTGGAAAACCCGCCCTTGTGTAAGGTGAATTCGCCTATTTTCCATCCCCTCACACTTTTTCTTGTCCAGTTGACATGTTCGCCCCTCTATTCCTCTTCTACAAATTTTCCTGTTTCCTTCAAAAATTTGCCCCTTTTCAATTCTAGGCACAAATTTGCCTCTTTTCTTGGAGAATTCACCCTTTTCCTATTAGAGTGCAAGTTCGCATGTTTTTCCCTTAGAGACGAATTCATATTTTCCTTTTTTCTTGACAAGCGCTTTCAAAATCACCCTTGTGTTTTTTCCCCTTGATGGGCAAGTTTTCTGCCCTTTTGGGTGAAATTGTATTCACCCTTTCTCATCTTAGGCAATTTTGAAATTTCCTGTTCTCTAGCACCCTCGCCTTTGCATCATGTAGAAACGCCCTTTTCGAGGAGAGGTGATTTCACAATTGCCCCTCCCCCAGCGCGTCCACCCCATTGAATCATGACTTTTCCCCTTTCCCAGCTCACCCTTTTGGATGGGTGAATCCTCCCTTTCATGGCGAACTTGTGCCCTAGGTCTACCCGAATCCCCTGCTAAATTATGCATAAAAATTCAAATCAAAGTACACAATGGGATTTTGAATCTTACCTGGCATGACACTCCTCAATAGTAGTATTACTTCCACACCTCCTCGCCTTAGTGGATGAGCTCATCATTCACGAATCCCTCATCCTCACTCCACCTGTCAACCATCCTTCTCTCTCTCTCTCTCTCTCTCTCTCTCTCTCTCTCTCTCTCTCTCTCTCTCTCTCTCTCTCTCTCTCTCTCTCTCTCTCTCTCTCTCTCTCTCTCTCTCTCTCTATCTATCTATCTATCTATCTCTTGTCTAGTCAGCTGCCAAGTGTGCAAAAGGTAAATAGTAGTTTTCAAATTTACTATTTATAATTTTCAACTTTTGCACCTATTTAGCCTTTTAAATTTTGGGTAAATTTTAGCCTTTATTTAACTTTTTATTAAATAATTCATCCATTTTCTTCTGCGGGCTGCCATTCGCACCCCATTTGTTCATTTTCTTCCATTCAAAAACCATTCTTCATGGTTTTTTGTGCTCTATCACATGGTACCCTCCATTTCTCTATATCAAGAAGTCACCCAAGGCACCTTTTTCTTCCCCATCTACCCTCTCGAGGGGGCATACCCTACCATTTTCCTTTGTTCCTTCATCCTGTCCATTTCCCTACGACACTGGGGCATTCTCCTTCATTTTATATGATTAGACAGCCTACACAACTTCTCCCACATTGGGACATCATCTGACAGTCCTTTCTTCTATCGAGTCATATGTATTTTATTTTTTATTTGAAACACTATTATTCTAACAATATTTCAAAGAGGGGAAAAATGTGGACATCTAAATTTGACCACATCATATGGTCAAATTCACCCCTTTTATTTCTCGGTCCTACATCCTTCATCCATGTTAATTAAATAATTTATTATTTAATTAATATTCCCCTTTTTCTAGTGTCCCTAAGGTATTTAATTAAATAATTAAATACTTTATCTCGTATCCCCTTTCCTCTCTAAATTAAATAAATACTCCAATTTATTTAATTTAGTCATTTTCTCTCTATAATTTTAATCAATTTTTAAATTCATTATTTATCTCTCCTTGTCCCATCCTCCATAATTCTCTCTAATCTGGATTAATTTAATTAATTTGTGATTATGATGTGCACACCATAATAACGATTAGGGCCACATCCTCCATAATTCCCCACTTGTCCCTAATTCCTCATTAACTTGCTTAATCAACCTAATCCTCATGCCATTTATGGCATATGTCCAAAGTCAACTTCATTTATTGCTTTCTCCTTTTTGGAGAAGGCAACCCCTTCCCCATGTGAATTTTAAATTCACATTTATTCCCTCTAGGCATTTTAAAGAGTTTTGAATTCCTTCCCTCATCCCCATGTGGATATTTGAGAAATTTTTAATTCCTCACATATCCCATCACCCATATGGGGACAAGGACCTCCTTTATGAGGAGATCTTGTCCAAATCCCTAGGTACTATAAGTACCTCCACCTCATCTCCCCTTTGACACCTCACTCGCCACATATCAAGATGTGAGGGCTTGTGAGTTCTCAACTCACCCTAGTCCTTGATCTTGCCCACTATGGCTTCATTTTGATCCTCCATTGTTTTAGAGGCTCTTCCCCTAAAAATGGAGGAAAGGGCTCCGATTTGATAATCCACTATGGCAATCAAACCTTAGCACTCATTCAAGCACTCTAGCAATCATCCACCATTTTTGCACCCTTTGAGCTCATACTTTACATCCATCCAACTACCCATTTGCTCCATTGCATTCTCCATCATCTCATGATCATTTAGAGATAGGTTTCATGCTATTTTTCCATAAAAAGGAGCACACATTCGAATGATCAACAGGGCCTACCAAGCAATCAACTCAACAAGGTAAAAAGTTCATTTTCTTTCATTTTGTTTGAGTTCATCATATGCCCAATCTTGAGTGTTTGTTTTGTGCTTTTGATCTCTTGCATTAGTTAGTTAGGTAGGTCAAATTCACTTGCACACACATCTCAATTGTTCCCAAAGTAGTAAGCCATTATACTCCTAAAACAATATATGTTGCACCCATGGAGATAACATACATTGGGTATTTAGTTTTTCAAGAGTCACCTTGTCTCTAGAGAGCATCACTTTGGGGGAGAAATTGCCTCCTATCGGGGGAGGAGCAGTTGGAGCGGTATCACCCCCAACAACTGAGAAGTCCAAGGGGAAATCTTGCTTAGCCAGATCCTCAAAGGAGTTTCCAAGGATAAGGTTGCTACCCTTATCAACCACCAGAGAGGCACTAGCCACTCCCTCAAGAGAAACCACAGAATCACTTTTGCCAGGGATGAAAGAAGGGGATGAACTACCTTGGTTGTCCAAGTTTGCAAGAGCAATGGGGGGATTCAAGTCAGTGCTCGAAGATGAGGTAGTAGCCATTGGCATTGAATCCAAGCCAGTTAGTAGTTTTTTCTTGTTGGTATTTTTTCTTATATTAAAGGATAATTTTTCCAAATGTGGCCTTCCTTGTGACACAAGTATCATGCATTAATACCCCCAAAAAATTTGATAGGGAATGCAAACTGGCAATCATCTTCCTCAATGGAAATCCTATTGGGGAGCTCAATTATGGGATTTAAAGAAACCAAAGCACGAGCATCCAGATGGGGAAGAGTTTCTTTGGCCTCACCCACATGCACGACCCCACCAAAAGGCTCAAGAATAAATAGAATGAGTTTTTAGAATTCTAGTGGGAGGTCCTTAAACACCAGCCACCAAGCGTAGGAAAGGGAAAGAATTTCCTTTGTGATGGCCTTTGGTGACCATGCCAACACCTTGAACACACAGACCCCTTGATTCCAATAGGGTTTGGACAAGGCTTTAGATTGCATTTCATTATTTTTTAGAAAAAACAACAAATAAACCACATTGTAACATTTTGTAATAATTAATTTGAATACCAAATTTATTTTCCCAGACATTGGTAAGCCAAGAAAAATATCTTTTATTGCTGGTAATTTGTTAATGTCTACAATCACCATGAATATGGATGACTCCTTTAGCCTACTCCTTTCATTAGAGATAATAATTTTTATTTCAGAATTTGGTTTAAGAAATGCATCCTTAGAAGTGGAGGGGTGCTTACCTTCTTTACATCCCTCGCCATGATCTTTGCTCTTATCACGTTCATACGCTACCACAAATTAAGCATTCATAGGTATGTTAATGGTTTTTTCAATAACATCTTTAAAATATTACACAACATCATAAGGGATGAAAGCATTAACTTCCTTCATTAAATTGGTGTCAGTGGGTTTTGTACCCCCTCCATTTAAACCAGGAAGAGCCAAGGACCCTTCAAAATGTAGAGTATGAAGTTTGAAAAAGCCTTTGACACAAACATAACATGCAAAATCAAATCCAATAAATGTGAAACCACAAGCATAATATGAAGGGTAATAAATGAGAAAGCCATGGGGCATATAAAGGGTGCCTGAAGTGTCAAACTTGTGTGGGATTTGGCCCAACCTCCACCACCCAACTCACAAAATTAGATTGTCACGCTTCCCAATGCCACATTGTTACAGAGCCCAGAGTGCTAATCAACTCGCCATTCAGAAACCCATCACCGCAATTGATCTTTTAAACTCACTTTAGTATCTATTTTTAATAGTACTATGTGTATACACCTAAAAACAATCATCACATTCAGTTAATTAAATACAACCTATTTCATTAATTCTTCAACTACATATAAATAAGGTCTTACTTTATTTGCATTGTTCACTTTCCTTTTAATTCTTCTAATTCACATTCTTCTAAATAATTAAATAAACAAAATACCCCAAACATGTTTATTTAATTAACCTTCATTAATCCTAATTAAGAATTAGAGCACATTTCTACAACTTTTTGTGTGCCACCTCATAAAGGTCACATGAACATAAATAAGCCTAATTATTAATTATAATTATCCTCACACACACTTCCACCAATGAGAAAAAGCACATGGCTTTATTCCCCACACTTCCAACAAATTTGGAGCACATGGGTCTTTGTTTCGTACACTTGGGAATCCCATACATTTGGCATGTTTCCAATTGGTCAAAGGATTCAATCCACACACATGGCATGTTGTCTTTGGTCAAGGGGACAACATCCTGATTCCTTTCATCTCCACTGTCTATTATTTCTCCTTCAAATCTAGATCATTGATAGGTGCCACCTCACAAAATGCTTGAGAAATCCTATAAATACACCCTCTTGCCTTGGCATTTATCATCCACCTTTTGAGTAATGTTATAATTCTATTTTGAGATACAAAATGGAAGTCTTATAATGCCATTTTTCATCCACCCTTTGAGTATTGTTACCATGTAGGTTTTTCATAGGAGCTTGGATCTTTCATGGAGTCTTATACTTAGTTTTCATATCATGTGTTACTTTGCATTCTCATCTTAGATTAATTAATTGCTTCATAGTTACATTTTATCATCCCCATTGCATCATACTCATCTCCACTTGTTCATCTATCATCAACATCATCTTTCGTTTATCATCGTATTCATCATCAATTTCATCATCTCGTTTCATTTAGAAGCATACCACTAATTCTTCCAGCACACATTTGCACGTAGGAATCATCTTAGCTTGCATATTAAGCATCAAATCTCATTTTCTAGGTAGTCATTTTAACAACCTTTGTGCCCATAGAAATTTGAGGGCCAAATGGTTTAATAAATCCCTAGAAATAGAGGACAATGATATGTATTTGAAAGATTTGATTGTATTACGAATTGAGTAGTTTTACTTGCTTCAAAATTTGAATGTAAACCATCTCATTAAGGTTTGTGTTGACATTAAAATAACTCTCCACATTCGACACACCCACAAAATGGTACCCACTGTGGGGCATTTTCCCTATTTTTGACATCTACTTGCAGGTTTTTTGATAGGATTTCACATTTTGGAGTTTGGTTTTCCAGAAAATTTCATGTTTTAGCGCATACGTGGGTTTTCTTAGCGCATCCAAGGCATCCTTCAGTGCTTCTACAGGTCTTTCAACGCATCCAGGAACTGTTTCAGTGCATCCAACAATTTCTTTAGCGCACATAGGGAATAGAAGAGCACATCCATTAGCTCAATTCATTTAAAATGGTCCAATTTTTTTTTTTGCATTCTTAGATTAGAGCATTTAGGATTTCTTTTAGTGCATTTAAGGTTTCCTATAGTGCTTATTAGGTTTGATTTAGCACATTTATGATTTTTTGCAGCACTTATGAGGTCTATTTTAGCTCACTTTAAAATATTTGCATTCTTAGATTAGCGCATTTAGGATTTCTTTTAGCGCATTTAAGGTTTTTTGCAACACTTATGAGGTCTGTTTTAGTGCATTTAAGGTTTTCTGCAGCGCTTATGAGGTCTGTTTTAGCACATTTAAGGTTTTCTGTAGCACTTATGAGGTCTATTTTAATGCATTTAAGGTTTTCTACAGCGCTTATGAGGTCTTTTTTAGTTCATATGGGTGATCTTCTAGCACATACAGGTTGTAACTAAACAAATTTATAAGTCTGACACCTTCCGCAAATAGAGCTTTTTTTTCTAGTTAAAAATAAGCAACCCTAGGGTAGACACATCAATTTAAATTGAACCAATCCTAAGATAGACATGGAACTTAAAAATAAGCAATCCTAGGGTAGTCACCACACAATGATTTTACGGTTAAAATGAATCCCATGCTTGTTGTGAAGCAATATCTTCACATAGATTAAATCATTTTCATTTGGGCTCTAAAAAGAACACTACCTGCTTTGTCTGTGGAAATAGGTCTATGCTCTCCCCTTAACTGGGTGATCAGAATACCAAACTTTCCTTTTCAATTTATGCAATTTTAATGCTTTTGTTTATCCTAGAGGGCCTACCTTGTGGGAAAATGTAATCACCCATGGGAACGACCCAAGCCGGTAACACACTAAGGCCAAGCAACTTCCAACTGGGATATAAATGTGGATACTTAAGGAAAGTTCAAGTATCACGCGGATGGCTCCAACGAGATGGATTGAAAGGGACTCTCACTGCATGGGTCATCCTCTTTCGAACGAAATGCCTGCATTAAAACCCTTGTTGTAGTTTTTCCAAAATCCTTTATCTATTTTTCGGTGTAGCAACGGTCGTTGCCAAGGCATCCACATTCTTGCAGTTTTTAGTACAGGTGATCGGTTCGCCATGGGAGTTTCATGGGGAATGGAAGTGTAGACACCTAAAAATGGTCTAGAGAATCTAATTAATTGAATACGACTTATTTGATTAATTAATCTTAAATTCTTCTACTTAGTAAATAAATAGAAATATTTATTTATATTAAGTTCATTTATTAATTCTTCTATTTTTCTCTCTAATTAAATAAACAAAATTAAAAACTTTGTTTTATTTAATTATTATCGTATTGCTTCTTTTACATTTCTATCATAAATTAAATACACAACTTAAATAATTTGTGTTATTTAATTACCTCATCACATTTCTTCTTAATTAAATAAAGATAATTCTAAAATATTTTATTTAATTATCATTTTTCCTTTTAATTTAATAAAGAAACCCTATAGTTTGATTTATTAAATTATTCAATCCTCTTTTTGCTAAATTTAAATAAATTAAATATTATTTAAATTTATGCATAAATTTTACCACTATTCACTCACCAATAAAATTAAATTTTTCAAAATTTAATTAATGGCACTGCCATTCACGGGAAAAGCTTCGGGGACAAACCTGCAGGAAGTTCTCTCAACAACCTTCCACCCACCTTCCCTCTTATCTTGCCTAGTGTTTTCATGGGGAGAAACCATCCTCTATTATCAGCTCCATCTTCTCATCCCATGCCCTTCAATTCTCCAGATTGAATCACAGCCCCTCATCCCGTATCCCTATGCAATTGTGCTACCGTGAAAGCTATAAATACAGCTCTTGGGCTACAGGAAAAGGATCCTAACTTGTGCAATCTTACTCTATAGGTTTTCCAGAAATTCAAGCATTCAAGCAATCTAGTTTTAGGATCAATCTATCAAGCATCTATCAAGCTTTCTTTAGTATTTCATAGTTTACAATCATGGCTATTTACAGTAGTTTATTTCGTATGAATTCTACTGTAGAATCATCTTAGTTGCAATATAAAATCATAATAGCTTAATTCTCATTCTCTAAGTGTCATTTCAATAGTTTAATTAGCTTACAAATCTGAGAGCTAAGTAGATTAGAGAAATCTTTAGAGTTAGAGAGCAATAGGATAGATTTCTATAGATTTGTACTTTAAATTAGTTTAAATTTCTTAAATCTTAGATGCAATGTCCTATTTAGAAGCGTAGATGCATGTTTAACTTGTTTTCCCCATTCTACCATTTACAAATTGGTGCCCACCGTGGGGCATAACCCCATATTTTGCTTAATTTTTGAAAATTGTGTCCTATAGGTATCGGCGTGAAAGTTTTCGCGGAACCGTGACTTTTTGCAGCGCGCCGATAGTCTGTTTCAGCACGTTGGGTTTCTGTTTCAGTGCACCAGGTTTCTGTTTCAGTGCGTCAGATTTCTGTTTCAGTGCACCTAGTTTCTATTTCAGTGTGCCGCTTCACTGTTTTAGCGCACCGCTTCCCTATCCTTAAAAGCAGTTTTTTTAATCTGGATCCGACGCGTCCACGGCTAGACTTTGTTTTTGTCTAATTTTGGATAAAATTTACCAATCCTAGGATAGAAATGGATAAAATTTACCAATCCTAGGATAGATATAGATAAAAATTGATCAATCCTAGGATAGAAACTTCACATTTATTTTGTGGGATTAAAAATGAACATTATGTTGTTATGGAGCAATATCTCCATATAGATTAGCTAACTTGTCTTTTGGGTTTTAAAAAAAGAACAATTTCTTTGCTGTGATTGGGTGATAGGTTTATGCTCTCCCCTTTACTAGGTGCATCAGAATACCAAACTCACTTTTATTTATGCATTTTAAAGCTTTTTAAAACCTTTAGATAGGCCTGTCGTAGTGGGAAAAAGTACTCACCCTACGGGAACAACCTGAGTGGGGACAGCCAAAAGCCATGGTATTCCAACCCACTTAAAAATTTATGTGAATTTGGGGAAACCCTCTTTCAATGGAAGTGTGTAGGATAACCATCCCTAAAATCTTTGTTCTAAAGATTGGGAGGTCTCTCGAGGGAGTTTATCCATTTGTCGCTCTGAACGGAAACCCTATCTAAGAACCTAGAACTAGAAGCACACTTGTCAGTTCCTAAACATTGTAATACTCGGCGGTGAAAGGGCAGGGAAGAATCTACCCTCAAGCACTCACCATATAATTGCCAAGGACTACTGATCCAGTATCCACTTCCATCACTCTAAGTACGCACTTGGAAAAGACAAAAACACGGGCGCCCTCTAGGGGGTGACATGGTTGTGTGAGTCGATGCAATTCCAAGCTGTGGGTCGTTCGAGTATATAACAATGACCTTTTGTCTCTAGGAGTGAGTCTATCTAAAGTGTCTTATCTGTTATAAACCAGTGAAAATAAAAAAAATCATGCTTGATTCTTAAGAACATACACTATCTATTTAGATTCTAGGATTTTTAAAAGACAACCATTCTATTCTTGCTTGCTGTGTTTTCTCTCATTAAATTCAGATAAGATCATCACAAAAAAGAAAATCCTCAAAATCAAAACACTTGTGGAATTCTCATGATTCGAGATTGGGTATCCACCAAGTTTGTCAAAAAATCTCTTGTCAAACGAATCAGAAAACTAAAGAAAACACTTGCATACAAACAACTTCTGAGAAAGCAACAATTTCTATATCAAAGCAGGAAAGTTCTACTCCAACATAGGACTTTTATTCATAGGTATCACGATTTCTCTAGAGGTTATACAGACGACTATGTTGTAGCTCCCTTAGATTCATGAGCATTTTATCAAAGAAGAGCTCTTAGGCAACACCACAATCACAATCAAAGAATTCGTCCAGAATACATCCCACAACCAACCATACTATACGATACCAGACCAAGTGAGTTTCATAGAATAAGATAGTTTCTGTCTTAGCACCTCATGGTTCTGTTTTAGTGCATCAAGTCTCTGTTCCAGCACGTTGGCTCTCTATTCCAACGCTTCAGGTCTCTGTTTCAGCGCTTTGGGTCTCTGTTCCAGTGCTTCTGGTGTCTGTTCCAGCACGTCTAGTCTCTTTTTTAGCGCTTTAGGTATCTGTTCCAGTGCGTTCGGTCTCTGCTCCAGCGCGTCAAGTCTCTGTTCCAACGCTTTTGGTCTCTATTCTAGTGCGTAGCTCTTCTGTTTTAGCACTTTGGGTCTCTGTTCCAGTGCGTAGCTCTTCTATTTTAGCGCTTTGGGTCTTTGTTCCAGCGCATGGCTCCTCTATTTTAGCGCGTAGTGTCTCTGTTTTAGCACGCCAGAAGATCAGAAAAAAAGAGAGTTGGTAAGATATTTTGTCAGTTTTCCCATATCAATAACAAGGTTTTCGTCAATCCAGAACATTTTTTTTCATAGTTCAAAACACTTGGGTCATACAAAAGGAAAGACTTTACCCTTACACCTAGATCTTGAAACATCTTGCAAAGTGTCATTATCACCAAATCTGATATTTTCTGTCAAAGTTTCCCTATCAAGGATTTTTATCATCCTTCCATCACGAAACTAGATAAGACTAAATTAGATTTAAATCAAAAACCTTGACACTTATCCAATCAAAAATCCAAGATCAAAGTCTAGAGTAAAACTCTAATGTTTGTATGCCTATTTTCACACGATGAGCATATCAAAAACAACAACAAGAGGAAAACGAAAGAATAGCAGCCATGGCTGAAGAAAACCCTTCGGGGCGATATAGCAACACTGCTCCTCTCACTAACTCACATGAGAAAGAAATAACTGCAGAGGAAATCGAGAAATTTCAACAAGACCCTCATTTCCATAAATTTATGGAAAAGTATCTTCTATTATTAGCTGACAAAGGTGCTAAGCTTCCTAAAGACTTTGATGTCAATCAACTCAAGGAAACGACCACACCCCAGCCAACTAGTATGGAAAACCCAAATCAAATAGATGCTTTGACAAAACAAATCTAACAGTTACAATTACAGTTCCAAAATATCCAACAAGGGCCAACAAAGAGATATTCCTTACAAGACATTTTCCCTTATCCATTCAATTCAAGCATTAACATGATACCATTTCCATGGTATTGTGAATACCCAACATACAACAAATACAATGGAAGAACCGATCCATTTGATCACATACGGGAATTTCGAGCCATGAGCATAGAATTCACACACGAGGACTCTTACTTACTACGATTATTTCCAAGAAGCTTAGGAAACACTTGCATGGAGTGGTTTTCTAAATTAGAACCTGGGATTCAATCTTTTGAAGAACTGATCAATAGGTTCATAACACACTTCTCATTCAACATCCAACATGGGGTAATCTTAAAAGAACTCTACAACACCAAACAAGCAAAGGGTGAAAAGTTCCTTTCCTTTCTCCAAGGATGGAGAAGGCTATTTGCTAAATACCCTAGATCTATTCCTGAAGAGGAGAAGATAGAGATGTTCATTGATAACTTAGTAGATGACATGAATTATAGATTGGATTTACAATGTCCATCTATATTTGAACAAGTTATCGAAAAGGGGCTCAAGATCGAAGAGGCTCTAATCAAAAGAGGAACGATCAAACACTTCATTGAAAGTTCAAACAATAACAATTCCTCTAACAACAACAACGAAAAGCCAAGATTTTGGAAAAAGAACAAGAATACTGATACCATGATCGATACACACACATCTAAACCAGTATTCACCTTGACACCAACCCCTACAAACAAACAAAACAATGGTCTTAATGTCAAACAAAGTAATGATCAAGGGAATAATCAAAATAGTGGAGAAACAAAAAACCAATCATTCCAACGACCATCTAATAAATGAAAATTCACGCCTTTAGGACAATCATTGGAATCAGTCCTCAAAGAACTTTTAGACGAAAAACTCATTCAAGTGCAAGAGGCTAGAAATTGGGACCCTCAAGTCAAACCATCATGGTGGAATAACTTACATTACTATCACTACCATCAAAATAAAGGCCAATGACTGAAAATTGTTGGCAATTAGAACATGCGGTACAAGACCTCATAGATCAAAAGAAAGTATTTGTAGAGGGACACCAAACAAACAAAGATCATACAACATTCAAAAATCCTCTACCCAATTATCAGAAGGGAGAATCTTCTTCCGCAAACACCAAAGGTAAAAATATTGGTTATGTTTATGACACAACGATCATTTGTTTTTCTGCTGCTAAAGAGGATGAAGAGTTATGCAACCAAATCAATTGGAACAATGACATTACATCTACCAATTTGGTAAAACATATGGACAAATCTAAAAACCAAATTAATGTAATCACACTCAAAGGGAAACAAGAGTACCAACCGGTTAATGCCACAACAAGGGCACAATCCAAAGTTATATTGAAAGGAGCATCAATATCATCCCCATCTGTGGATCCTCCCTCTAATCAATATAATCTCATTGATCAATTGCAGAAAATACCGGCACAAATATCCATCTTGGAACTTTTAAAGATTTCCCCATCACACAAAGAGGTTCTTGAACAAGCTCTTGTATCAACCACGATACCTAACAATCTGGATGTGTGTCACTTCCAAGCTATGGTAGGACATCTATCTGCACCTCATTGCCTTTCATTTTCTGAACATGATGATGTATCACTCACCCATCCGCATAATTCTGCCCTTCACATTGAAGTCCTCATCCATAAACACCATGTAAAGCATGTCCTGATAGATGGAGGGGCTGGTTTAAATATTTTTACCTTAAAGCTGATTCATGCACTAGGATACTCAGATGAAGCCATTGATACAAGAAGAAAAATCACAATCAAAGCATATGATGAAGAAGAAAGGTCCTCTAAAGGGTTGATCATATTACCCATTCAAGTGGAACCTATTGTCCAAAAAGTGGTTTTCCAAGTCTTAGATAGGGAACTGACATACAACATACTATTGGGATGCCCTTGGATTCATGATATGCAAGCAGTACCTTCTACCTATCATCAATGCCTGAAATTTCTCGTCAATGGACAAGAGGTAACAATCACAGTAGACTACAATGACACCCAAGCGTGTCATACATTGAAGACATCTCAGGATACATTCATACCTCACAATAGAGAAGTTAGCACATCTGATGGTGAGCAACAACAGAACTTCATATCAAAATGGCTTCCAAATCAACAAAAATCACAAGAAATAAGGGTGGCACAATCTAACCCTTCAAATGTTGAAGAACAATTGGCTCCACTCTCACATCAATTCACCAAGGAAGTACAGATAAGTGACAAAGGAATAAGTGAATATGGTGTTGGACACTCATTTCATCTATCACAAATGTTACCCTCCTTACAAACATATGGACAGCCATCTACAATCACCCAAAATTTAGAACAATCTACAACAGCATTAGATGGAAGATTTGTAAACGCTGGGAACTTAGATGAAGAATCAGAAGATAAGGCCATACTAAATTGGCTTTATAAGGATGAGGAAGCCTCTACTTCTACAAGTAATATCATAGAGACAAATCAATATGGAAAGGGAAAAACTATTTTGGAGAAGATGGGATATTCAGGACAGGGACCTCTTGGGTTAAGGAAACAGGGCATAACAGAACCAATCCAACCTCTTACGCTCCAACATAAGGATAAAACAGGACTAGGATATGCAGCAGAACAAGGATCTCTTGATCGAGGGAAACAAAGTATAACAGAACCAATCCAAGTCCTCACAATTCAGCAGAATGGTAGAACTGGACTAGGATACACCGAAGGAGCAAGAGCAGAAATCACCAATAAAACTGAGAAGCGTATTCTTCAAATACGGGACAACTCTGAAACAGATTCAAATGAATATGAGTGGGACAACTTATCAGATGTTTCCTATGAATATATTCATATCGACATTATCAAAAAGTATACCCCCAAACATGAGGAGGGTCAAAGCTTGAGTTTTAATCCTATTGTCTTTGAAACACAAAATTTTGATGACTCAAGTGAAGATGAACAGACATCGATTGAGATAAATGATGTGGAAGAAAATACCTTTATAGGCCTCAACATAACCACTAACAACCTCGATGACATTTCCATCTGAGCTTTCACAATCACTGACCTCAACCCATGTAATGATTCATTGCCTTTACTACATCCCGAGCTTATCGAATGGGAACCCCAACACCCTATTGATTTCCCTATTTTTGATAATGATTCTGCCATTATTAATTAAGTTTACTATGAGGAATCCGATACTTGTTCTACCAATACTTCTTTTAACGATGCTTTTAGGTAGGAGGATGCCAAGCCTTCCAGTTGCAAAAATATGAAAGGAAAATGGATCTAATGGTCAAAATTATTCTATGGCAGTATTTGATCCTAAAATAGTAAAAACAAAGAACGCATCCAATGGTGAAAACCTCATTGAGGCACCAAAGGATGGAAGGTTTGACATCCTCCCACAACATTACCATGAAAGATCATCAGTGTTGATAGAACCCACACAGTCTATTAATATTGGCATAGCAGAGAAAGCAAGAATCCTACACCTGGCAGTATCCATGACAGATATAGAAAAGCCAGATTTTATCAAATTCTTTGAAGAACGATGCATCAATTTTGCTTGGTCATACTCTGACATGCCAGGCTTAGACACAAATCTCATTATGCATCACTTATCCTTACCAGCTAGCACTAAACCAGTAAAACAAAAGCTAAGAAAAATGCATCCACATGTTGCATTATTAGTAAAAAATGATTTGAAGAAACTACTAGATGTTGGATTTATCAGATCTATTGATTATGTAGAATGGATATCCAACATTGTACCTATTTCAAAGCTAGATAACACCATTAGAATATCTATTGATTTTTGGGATTTAAATAAAGCATGTCCAAAGGATGATTTTCCTTTGCCAAACATAGACATGATTGTAGATCTAACAGCTAGCTATCAAATGTTATCACTCATGGATGGATTTTCAGGATACAATCAAATCAAGATAGCTCCTGAAGAACAAGAAAAGACAACATTCACATGTCCATGGGGCACCTTTTGCTGGAACATCATGCCTTTTGGGTTAAAGAATGCAAGAGCTACATACCAGCGAGCTATGACAACAATCTTCCATGATATGATGCACACATTCATGGAGGACTATGTGGACGATATATTAGCCAAGTCTCACACCAGGGAAGGACATCTAGAGATACTGGCCAAAATATTTGATAGGTTGGAAAAATTTAAAGTCAGATTGAATCCTAAGAAATGTGCCTTTGGAGTAACATCAACAAAACTCCTTGGATACATAGTTTCTACAAAAGGAATTGAAGTAGATTCAGCAAAAGTCAAAGCCATCATGGAAATGCCACCTCCTAAGAATATCAGTACATTAAGATCTCTACAAGGCCGACTACAGTCTATCAGAAGATTCATCTTTCAACTAGCAGATCGGTGTCATCCATTCAAACATATTTTGCATAAAAATGTGTCTTTTAAATGGGATGAATAGTGTGAGAATACTTTCAACCACATCAAGAATTATTTAATGACACCGCCAATCTTGGTACCACCTAGTAAAGACAGGCCATTGTTGCTATATGTCGCAACAATAGATATTTCTTTAGGAGCCTTACTAGCACAAGAGGATAAAGAAGGAAAGGAATAGGCTATATACTATATCAGTAGGACACTCAATGGACATGAAGTAAACTACACCTTCATTGAAAAATCATGCCTAGCAGTAGTATTTGCAACTCAAAAATTGTGACACTATATGCTCACTCACACTGTCAAGCTCATTGCAAAAATTGATCCTCTCAAGTATTTACTAAGCAAGGCAGCTTTAATAGGAAGGTTGGAAAAGTGGGTCATGCTCCTCAGTGAGTTTGACATTTAGTATGTTGAAAGGTGAGCTATCAAAGGACAAGTCATCGCCAACCAATTAGTAGAAGCTCCATTATCAGACAGTCATCCTATGACCATGGAATTTCCTAACGCAGATATCCTCAATGTTACAACACAACCATGGAAACTCTACTTCGATGGATCCTACACACAACATGGATCAGAGGCAGGAATTTTATTTGTTACACCTCTTGGGCACACAATTCCATGATCTTACAGGCTTACCTTCCGTTGCACTAACAATGTGGCAGAATATGAAGCTTTGATCCTTGGAATTAAAGTGGCTATTGACTGGAAAATCACAGAACTACAAGTGTATGGAGACTCCCAGTTAATCATCTATCAAGTCAACAATGATTACCAGACTAAGGATGACACACTGATTTTATACAAGAGACTAGTAGATGATCTAAGAAAATACTTCATAGAAATCAAATTTGAGCAAATACCAAGATCAGAGAACAAAGCAGCAGATGCCATGGCCACAATAGCATCTCTTCTACAAATGCCTGAAACACAAGATCGTTATTGATTTATTGTAGAACAAGTATAAAATCCTGCATATGCAAATCCAAAATCCCAAACCATAAGCCTTTTGGATAGTGCCCAATATTCCATTTATGGAGACATTTATACTTATCTAAAAGATAATATCTTACCACCAAATTTTTCTCGCAACCAAAAGCACAACTTCATATGCCAATCCGCCAAACATACCATTATTGCTGACACCCTTTACCGTTGACGCCTAGATGGTACTCTTTTGCATTGTTTAGAACATAACGAATCCGCTTCCGCTTTACATGAGGTCCATGAAGGAATTTGTGGTACACATTCAAGTGGATTATCTTTAGCCAAGAAACTCCTTCGTTTGGGGTATTACTGGCCACACATGGAGCAAGAATCTTACAAGTTTGTCAAGAGATGTCCAAAATGCCAGATTCATGGCAATCTTATACATGCACCGGCATAGGAACTACATCCATTCACAACTACATGGCCTTTCTATCAGTGGGGATTAGACCTGGTAGGGAAAATTAACCCATCTGCATCTAATGGACACAAGTTCATTATCAGAGCAACTAAATATTTTACAAAATGGGTGGAGGCGGTTCCCTTAACCACAATCACTGGGAAGAAAATATCATCTTTCATACTTAATTATCTCATTTGTAGATATGGGATACCCCAGTCGATCATTACAAATAATGGCAGGCCTTTCAAGAACCAAGACGTCCAAGAGCTGTGTGAAAAGTTCCACATCAAACATCACTTTTTAACCCCGTATTACCCTCAAGGTAATGGACAGGCAGAAGCTTCCAACAAAACAATCCTAAAGATTCTCAAGAAGACTGTAAATGAGGTAGGGCGTGATTGGTTGGTTTAGCTTAACCCTACTCTTTGGGCTTACAGGACTAGCATCAGAACGCCAACAGGAGCCACGCCATATGCTCTTGTTTATGGATCAGAAGCAATATTACCTATCGAGGTAGAAATTCCATCCCTTCGAGTTTCACTAAAGGGACTCATTTCAGATGAAGATTATAGGATCTCTAGACTTCAAGAATTAGAACTACTTAATGAACGATGACAACAAGCTGTCAATCATTTGACAGCCTATCAACAAAGAATGTCTAGGAACTATAATCATAGGGTTAAGCCTAGAGTCTTCCAGATCAGAGACTTGGTCCTACGAGAGAACCCTAGAAATCAAGCAGACAGAGAAAAGAAGGGAAAGTTCAAACCCAACTGGATAGGACCTTAGTCATCATATCAGTCTATGGATCAGGAGCATACCGGCTGTCTACACCAGAAGGAGACATGTTGGAGATATCAGTCTATGGATCAGGAGCATACCGGCTGTCTACACCAGAAGGAGACATGTTGGAGGAGCCCATGAACAACATTCATCTCAGGCGATTCTACACTTGAGGGTATCTAGTGCACGGTCAATAAAGTTGTCTTGATGAAAACCTGGCAAATAGGCGTCATGATGACAGAAAAAATAAAAACAAAAAAATACAATAAAAATAAAAATACAAAGAAAAAGAAAGAGGACACAATAAAAACAAGTAATGAAAACCTGGCAAACAGGCATTACTTGTGATTTTCACCAAACTCCTCTATCTATTAGGTACAATTTTGTCACGAGTGTTTCCTTTCAGATCATTTCCGTCCATCATTTGAGATAATCATTATCCATATCATAGCAGAGATATCATGTTTTACCCTGGCTTGGGGGCAACATCCTAGTGTTATCTGGTACAAATGGACTTTCAGCTTACATGGAAAGGCAGTCAAAGATGACAACATCAAGTGACGATACTTGAAAAATCCATCAAAATACAAAAACATCAGAAAATCAAAATCCATCAAAAATCCAAAAACATCAGAAAATCAAAATCCAAAAAAAAAAACATCAGAAAATCAAAATCCAAAAACATCGAAAAGCAAAATCAAAAACATCAAAAAATCAAAATCCAAAAAAAACATCAGAAAATCAAAATCCAAAACATCAGAAAGTCAAAATCCAAAAACATCAGAAAATCAGAAAATCCATGCAAAACATTCATAAAATTGAAAACACAAAAATAGAGTCTACATCAATTAAAAATGGAGTCTGTGTCAGTCGAACTACATGGTCTCTGTGTGTATAACGTAGGCAAGACTAATCTTTGATCAGTCCCCGAGACCCCTAGGATAGGTCACATCATTTGGTCAAACGTCTAAGAATATCATGCAAACATCCGCACACACATTTCAACACTGATGATCTAATCTGAATAATGAGTTGAAAATACATTAAGTAGAATTTGAATTGTTGTGCTTTTCATTTTATCATTTGATTATCATTTCTTTGGAGCTACTCGATGATGTATTGAACTAGAGAAGCAAGGAATAAGAATGATACCTTTTCTTTGTTTGTTGTTTGTGAGTTAGTCATTATTATTTTGTGAATTGTCGCAGGAAGTGCTCTACCAAGTGTAATGGATGACATTCTGATTCACTTAAGAAAATGATTAATTCTTGTTTGTTTACGCAAGAAATGCTCAGGTCATCATTGGTCTATCTTATACCTTGATGCTTGTGTTCGCTTGCAATATCAAATATCATGAAAGAAATACTCAGGTCATCATTGGTCTATCTCATATCATTGATACTTGTATTCGCTTTCAACATTTTAAAATAAATCTTAGTGATGATACAAAGAAAAATAAAAAGATTATTGAAATGACACTTAGGTTTGCATTGATAAAATAGGATTGCATGGTTAACATAGATTGCATTCATAATAATACATCTGCAGAGTACTGGTTGCACAAGTTACAAAGATTCATTCACAAATGATGTTATCTTTTCTTATTAAAGATTGAGTATACTTGACACATACAATTTTCATAATGGCATGCATATAAAATCATTTCTTCATCTCATCAGAAATTTCACAATAAACATCTCATTTCGTGGCATCATATACACGTTATGTTGCATCATACATTTACGTCTCATCACATTGTCATTATCATGTAGCTGCAAAATTATTCATCCATACATCATTCATTTACATTTCATTTTATACATCATTACATTTTCATCATTCATTTACATTTTCATCCATACATCATTCATTTACATTTCATTTTATACATCATTACATTTACATCATTCATTTACATTTTCATCCATACATCATTCATTTAAATTTCATTTTATACATCATTACATTTACATCATTCCTTTACATTTTCATCCATACATCATTCATTTACATTTTCATCCATACATCATTCATTTACATTTCATTTTATACATCATTCATTTTCATCCATACATCATTCATTTACATTTCATTTTATACATCATTACATTTTCATCATTCATTTACATTTTCATCCATACATCATTCATTTACATTTTCATCCATGCATCATTCATTTACATTTCATTTTATACATCATTACATTTTCATCATTCATTTATATTTTCATCCATACATCATTCATTTACATTTCATTTTATACATCATTCATTTTCATCCATACATCATTCATTTACATTTCATTCTATACATCATTACAATTTCATCATTCATTTACATTTCATCGTACATCATACATCATTACATTTCATTCGTACATCATTCATTTACATTTCATCATCTCATTAAGAAAAGAAATACATCATCAATATCATATCACATCATCATTAATGCATCCATACAAGCTAGTAAAATAAATCATCATAAAACATAAAAACTAAAATGCATCCATCACATCAATCATGTAGAAACACATCATAAGATCAATGCATCCATCACATAAATCATGTAAAACATATCATAGATCAATCGAACCACTGCACATATATATCTCATCAAGTGTCAAGTATACAATAAAGTCTGAAAAGGATGAAAATAACATTATGTCAAAAAATGGTTGTATATGTCTCTCAATGGGTACACAACTGATATCAAGTAGTGCTCGCACCAGAAGGAGCAGGTCTCGCACCAGTATCACGACCACCACCAGATGTCCTAGGATCTCTCAAATCTCTCAGATCCCTTGGGAGAGGCTGTGTCACACCTCTGCTCACTGTCCTCGAACGAGTCCTCTCTGAGCGAGACTGAGCATAACTAACTCTCTGCTTTAGGGGGCAAAGCTCATGATAACGGCTCCTATAGAACTCAATCTCAGCACCTGCCCGCATGGCCTCTCGCATGTAATCCACCACAGAAGTCCCATTTGCCACTCTCTGCAATCTCTCTGTGGTAGCCTGTGCTGTCTATGCCATCTGTCTAACAGTATCTCGCTCTACAGTCAAGGCTGTGATCTGTGCCTGGGCAGTGGTCAACTATGCTCGTACACCTGCTAGCTAAGCCTATGCGGTCACTACTACCTGTAGAGCCCCATCTCTCTCACCAATCAGAGAGGTAATCTGCATCTGTGCAGTAGCTAGCTTTGCTTACATCTGAGCCTGTGTCTGTGCTAGTAAGCCCTGCACCTGTGCTAGCTATCCCTGTAAGGTTTGAACCTACACCTGTAGACCTACAACTACTGATGGATCTGCCGATGAGGAAGCAACAGCCTACCTCTTACGAGGCACACTAGTAGATGGCTCTAAAGTACCCGCTACGCTCGGTCTCCCCCCATCTCCGCCATCATCATCACTATTATCGTCGCTGCTATCATCACTCTCACTGTCATCATCACTGCTACTCTCACTATCATCATCTCTCCCCCGTCTCTGACCAACTTGACCACCCCTACTGGTGCTGGTGCTGGTGCTACCGCTGGTGCTGGTACTGGCTCATTCAGAATAGTAATAGGTGGAGGAGGGTGCAGAGCCAAGTACTGCCCATACTCAGGAGTAATAAGTGCCTCAATAATGTCCCGTTGCATATCCCATGTTGATGCCTGTAGAGCACGGTAACCCTCAACAAGTGCCCCATAAGGAAAATTGGGACCCCAATCACTGACATCTATCTGTCGACGCTCGTAATGTGCTACTCCCTGTGGCATACACTGCACAATACCATACTGCTGATAGATGCGACAAAATAGGAATTGCTCCAAGATCCTTGGGCTCTTCCCAATCAAATACATCGAATCGGACAAGAACCCCAACTCAATATCATCATCATCCTAGTCATCATAGTCTAAATAGGGATGCCAGGTCACTACCTCCACATCATCAATAATCCACCTCCAATAATTGAGCTTACCCATCATATGCTGGGTAGGCCTGCCTCTATACCGAAACACATAAGGCCTCATCGCTAGTCTCGCTAACACTGGCACGGGACGTGTAACAGCAATATGCTCCCATGCCCATACCTGGAGAAGGGTAGCTCCCGCTGATAAACTGTTGCCGCTGAGGTACACGATCTAATGCAAATCATGATAGAGCTGGGCAAGCATGCACATGCCCCAAGCATATCTCATCCTGTGCACCACCAGACCCTCTAATACTTGACCCCATCCAAGAGATAGACCCTTTGACCTCTTATCGGGACAAAGGAATCCACCAATAAAGCCAGCCAAAACTGAAGGAATTGGAGCATATGAATCATGCATCTCTACCCATGGAATCCACTCTCCCACAATATGGGGATCCTGAAAGACTCTCCGCATAGCCTCTACCCCACCATCCTCCTCTGAATCATGCACGACAATCTCCCCAACAAAGGGAATGCGAAGAATACGCCATACATCCTCTGGCGTCATAGTCATCTCGCCAGTAGGTAAGTGAAAGGTGTTGTGGTCACTATGCCACCGCTCTGCTAAAGTTGTCAACATACCCCTATTAAGTCTAATATGGGGCATGTCTAATAAGGTTGCTAAACCACAATCAGTAATATGCTGTCTCTCATCTGGTGAAAGTTGTGGTATCATATCAAAGGGCCATGGGAACTTCTCTCACACCTAAATAACATCTAAATGCCCCTGTTATCATACAAAAAGAACATTTTTACAGATTAATACGTTATCATCAGCATATCCAACATCACGAGGTTATCAATTACTAAAAATTATGCTTTTACCTATCAAACAATCAATTTATCAAGAAGGAACCCTCATCTATCAATTAGGTTCATTATTTCAGACATTCTAAATTATTCCTCGCCTATCATGAGGGTAATAATTATCAAATCAATGGATCTCGCTCATCATGAGATCGTTTACCATTTATTTTAGTCAGAATCAAACTAAGATAGATGGCATCAACAAACAAATTGACAAAATAAAAAGCAAAGTGCACAATTTTTCATCAATCTATACCTCCAAGCACTACAAAATCTTACTGATGTGCTACAAAAACATCCCAACGCGTTAAAAAGTCCGACGCGCTATAAAATCTCACTAAAGCGCTGTAGATTTGACCCTGCACAGTAAAACTATGAAGCGCTACACTAAACTATGGATGTGTTACAGATTTCGACGGGTGCGCTAAAACTATGGCGTGCTACAACAGATCAGCAACGCGCTAAACTATGTCTGTTGCGCGCTAAAAAGATAAAAACGTGCAAAAATGACAACAAAAGTATGGGCACAAATTACGAGGAGGATTTGGGGTACATACCAGAGGTCCATAGTTAGCTGAACGCTGGTGACGACGCACACGCTAGAGTCGGTGGGTGCGGTAGGGGATCGGCATCCTAAAAGTCTAGCACTCTGAGGGTCTCTATCACAAGATTGTCAAAGTCAAATGCACAAATGACTTTTGAAAATGACCTTTTGAGCATTTATAGGCTATTTTTGGGGGGATTTTTATAGGATTTATTCATTTTTCCTTCTGAGGAATTAATTCTTATTTATCACAAGGGCATTTTTTGACAATTTTGTCAAGAGATAAATTGTTTCTTCACCAATTCATCATCAAATCATCATAAAAATTCAAAATTCTTGAAAAATCATAAAAAATTCAAAATTCATCAATTTATCTCCTGAGGGGGCATATATCGCTATCATTATCGCTATTATTTCGAAATTCATTTTCTGAGGCAAGTCTAGGGCATATTTTAAACTTTTCGTCAATACTAGTAGTTGAGGCAAAATCATTCTTTGAAGCAATGCGTAAACACATCACTTCAAAGAGGGGCAAAATGTAGACACCTAAAAATGGTCTAGAGAATCTAATTAATTGAATATCGACTTATTTGATTAATTAATCTTAAATTCTTTTACTTAGTAAATAAATAGAAATATTTATTTATATTAATTTTATTTATTAATTTTTATTTTCTCCTAATTAAATAAACAAAATTAAAAACTTTGTTTTATTTAATTATTATCATTTTCATCATATTATTTCTCTCTTAATTAAATAAACAAAATTAAAAACTTTGTTTTATTTAATTATTATCATTATTGCTTCTTTTACATTTCTATCATAAATTAAATACACAACTTAAATAATTTATGTTATTTTTAATTACCTCATCACATTTCTTCTTAATTAAATAAAGATAATTCTAAAATCTTTTATTTAATTATCATTTTTCCTTTTAATTTAATAAACAAACCCTATAGTTTGATTTATTAAATTATTCAATCCTCTTTTTGCTAAATCTAAATAAATTAAATATTATTTAAATTTATGCATAAATTTCACCACTATTCACTCACCAATAAAATTAAATTTTTCAAAATTTAATTAATGGCACTGCCATTCACGGGAAAAGCTTCGGGGACAAACCTACAGGAAGTTCTCTCAACAACCTTCCACCCACCTTCCCTCTTATCTTGCCTGGTGTTTTCATGGGGAGAAACCATCCTCCATGATCAGCTCCATCTTCTCATCCCATGCCATTCAATTCTCTAGATTGAATCACAGCCCCTCATCCCTTATCCCTGTGCAATTGTGCTGCCGTGAAAGCTATAAATACAGCTCTTGGGCTACAGGAAAAGGATCCTAACTTGTGCAATCTTACTCTGTAGGTTTTCTAGACATTCAAGCATTCAAGCAATCTAGTTTTAGGATCAATCTATCAAGCATCTATCAAGCTTTCTTTAGTATTTCATAGTTTACAATCATGGCTTTTTACAGTAGTTTATTTCTCATGAATTCTATTGCAGAATCATCTTAGTTACATTATAGAATCATAATAGCTTAATTCTCATTCTCTAAGTGTCATTTCAATAGTTTAATTAGCTTACAAATCTGAGAGCTAAGTAGATTAGAGAAATATTTAGAGTTAGAGAGCAATAGGATAGATTTCTATAGATTTGTAGTTTAAATTAGTTTAAATTTCTTAAATCTTAGATGCAACGTCCTATTTGAAGCATAGATGCATGTTTAACTTGTTTTCCCCATTCTACCGCTTACAGGAAGCTTGGTTGGCCTGAGAAGAGAGTGCATTGTACAGGGGAGCCCGTGCAGCAAAGCTTTTCAATTCATCCACTAAAGATAGTGTGGTTGGGATAAAACCCACATGGAATCTAAAAGAATACAGTCTTACACAGCCTTAGGAGTGTATATTTTTCTTGATGTGTCTTCAAAATGAAACTCAAACAAAACACCATAAAAAATGTCACATGTTGAAAGTGAAAACCTTGATTCAGAACTACATTCATTAAGGTAGACAAGTTAGTAACTTAGGTCCATCCATCTTCAGAAAATCAGTCCTTTCAGTAGTGTTCCACCTTTCCTTAGGAAAAATAGAGTCAGAATATGTGGCTTACATGATGATTTTAAAAAAGGTCAAGATTAGAAAACCTAAGATCAAACCTCTTAGTACAAAACAACATAAAAAATGTTTGTCTGTGCTCTATGACTTTAGAGAAAGGTTAACCTTCAATTTTTACAATAGATCTTGCAAAAACAATCTAGAGTTATACATGATGTACTATTGTAAAAATCCAAGACTTTTCCAACATTTTGAATACCTTAATTACACATCTTGAATCAAAACTTCGAGTCCAAGATTGTTCGTTAGATACCTTAGAAGTCTCACCATTGTCGAAATGAACCTATACAAGTGGAAATTTCCAAACTAAATCTAGATCTAAACATTTCAAGGTGCCTAAATCATCAATATCCATCACATCTTTTCTTGTACAACCTAGTTTCATCTTTGGGATTTGTCATCGTTTAATCACGAAACTATGTCATGCAATCAAATCAAACTTAGTCTAATCAATAGAATTTGTCATTCTATTTGACTTAGTTGTAATCCTTGGCACTATTTCAAACTTAGATCAAAACTTAGTCTAAATCATAACATTTGTATGCCCATCCAAACAAGATCACAAAAGAGGAGACTCAAAGACAAGGAACTTGGAACACCCAACTTTGAAACAGAAAACATAGGAAGTCCGAGTAGCAAAAATTTCGATATTGAAACTCCCAACATTGAAATTATTGACATTGAACCTTAAAATAGTGAGATCCCTAGAAACATGGTTGATGGAGAGGAAAACCCTATTCCTGGACTCAACAACACTCAAGGGGAAGAAATAAATGACAAGGATATCTGACAAGTGGAACAAGACCCCAACTTCCATAAGTTTTTGGAAAAGATTTTTGAAAAAGTTGGGGAAAAATACATATTAATGTTAGCCAATCAAGGATTCAAACCTCCCCCTGATTGTAATTCAAAAATATGAGTAAGGGGTTGGTGCTCCTTGAGATTGGTGTCTCTAAATAAGGGGTTGGTGCTCCTTGAGTTGGTGCTTAGAAATTAGCCTGTAAGGCATTGTTAATAGTGGTTTTTGAAGATTAAGACAGTAAGGTAGTTTAGGAGTTGTTTTTCTACCCCAGGAGGGTTTTCCACTCAGCAAATCGTTTGTCTTATGATTTCTTTGTTTTGATGTCATAATGCTTATTGATTGTGATCATTTTTATCAATCTAAACATTGTCGAATGTTAGTTCCTTCATCTCTGCAAATATTTATTTTAAATGTATATCACAAGTCATTGTTGAAGATTCTAATTCAAAAGGAAGCATAAAAGTTCTCATTTGATTCATTGCTCAAGAATTGTTATAATTTGCTAAAGGTGTTTGTTGTCTCAATACCTTTCTTGTGTCATTATGTTGCACTGTTGTTACAGTGTCTTATAAATTTTCATTCTAATTAGTTGTTTAAGAAGTGATTCAATAATGTTGATCTTCATTTGCACAGTCTTATGAGTTACACCTGCATTGTCATCATGCTTTGATTGTTAATCAATGTCAGCCATGATTGTTTTTTCAAATTCAACATATCTCACTCAAATCAGATTTGCATAAGTTGGCTAATGGACTGAGTTAATGTTGTCATATCTTGGTTTGCCCCTTTTCATAAATGATTTCAAAGTGATTACTCTACTTTGTTGTTGATAGAAAAGGAAATCAGAATTAAATGTCTTATTCAAAAATTGAAAAAGTTTAGACAATGATTCACCCCCCCTCTTAGTATATGTCCATAATTCCAACAGAAAGACCTTTGCAACTCGAAACAGAAAAAGGGTGATTCCTTCCTCATTTTCTTGCAAAAATGGAGGAGATTGTTCACAAGGTATTCTCATCCCATGCCCGAAAAGGAAAAGATAGATATTTTCATTGACAACCTAAATGATGAGATGAATTATAGATTGGAATTTCAATGTCCCTCTACTTTCAAAAAATTGATTGAAAACGGAATTAAGATCAAAGAAGCCTTAGTCAAAAGAGGGGTCATTAAGGTATACAATCAAAAAAACTCATCCACTTCCTCTAACAACTACAATGGTGGGGACAAACCTAAATTTTGGCAACGAAACAAGAACATGGGTACCAATGAGGTCATAGCTAAAAATCAAAATACCAAATCCATATTCAACCTAACAGCAGCTACCACCAAGACTAATCAGACAAACAATCCTCCCAATACTCCAAATGTTAGCCAAAACATAAATTAGACTAATCTAGGGACTAAAGCATCACCATTTCCAAAACCTTCCAATCGATGAAAATTCACACCATTGGGACAATCCTTAGATTCTTCCTTAAAGGAACTTACTAAGGCTAAGCTTATCACGGTGCTAGAAGCGTGAAACTAGGATCCACAAGTCAAACCCTTTTGGTGGAATGATGCCCATTACTATGATTATCATCAAAAAAAGGGTCATATGATGAAAGATTGTTGGCAATTAAAACACTCAATCCAAGATCTCATTGATAACAAAAAGCTACACATTGAAGGACCCCAAACAAACAGTGATCAAGGAATATCCAATAACCCTTTACCCAATTATGAAAAGGGAGATTCCTCTACATCAAATACCAAAGGAAAGAATATAAACTATGTTTATGATTCGACCATTCATTGTATTGAGATGGTTGAGAATTCCATCTAAGACATTGAAATTGGAAGTCAAGGGAAGGATGCCACTACTGAAATCCAGCACAATGATGACACTATCTCACATCAAATCAATGACCTTGTACCTAGAAATTTGAGCACTAACATTGACGCGAATGACAATCGAATTAATGTCATCAAAATCACAAATGATCAAGACAATACACCTATTAATGTGATTACAAGAGGACAAGCCAAGATAACATTGAAAGGAGCTACCCCTTCCACGTCCAAAATGAATATTTTTCCTGTAACTCAATATAACATCATTGATCAGTTACATAAGATACCTGCTCAAATATCCATATTGGAACTTCTCAAGATTTCACCGGCACACAAATAAATCCTAGAACAAGCTTTAGTTGCCACCATAGTACAAAACAATCTGGAAGTATGTACATTTCAAGCTATGGTGGGACATTTGACTGCACCTCATTTCTTATCATTCTCTGAACATGACGATGCATCCACCACCCATCCACATAATGTTGATCTCCACATCAGAGTCCTAATCCATAAACAGCACGTCAAACATGTCCTTATAGATGGAGGAGTAGGCCTAAATATCTGCACTCTCAAGCTTGTTCGTGCATTAGGATATTCTAAAAATGCTATTGATCCTAGAAGGAAAATCACCATAAAAGCATATGATGATGAAGAAAGATCTTCCCAAGGATTGATCATCTTACCCATTCAAGTGGGACCAATTGTCAAAGACATAGTGTGTTAGGTGTTAGACAAGGAATTGACATATAACATACTCTTGGGATGACCATGGATTCATGAAATGCAAGTGGTACCATCAACCTATCATCAGTGCCTAAAATTTCCTTTCAATGGACATGAAGTCACCATTGTTGTTGATTCTAATAATCCCCAATATTGCAGTGCACTCAGAACAAGTCAAGATACCTTTGTACCACATAATAGAGAAGTCATCAACTCTGATCCATCAAACAAAGAAAGTCCAATTGGTTCTTCGTCAAGTCACTATGAGGAAAGGGCTCAATCAAAAGACAAAGGGGTCATTGAATCTATTTCACACAACAATGGAAGTCAATTTGATGCCTTATCAAAATAGTTAGAAAAGATCCAAATAAAAGACAAGGGCGTGGGGGAATACTCATTTGACCAATCTTCATACTTATCACAACTTTCATCTTCTCCTAAGTCACATGGACAACCATCCACCTCAAGACAACAATCTTTACAACCCATCATTTTATTTGATGGGAATTTTATAAAAGAAAGCACTCAAGTGGAGGAATCAGAAGACAAGGATGTCCTAAACTAGTTATACAAAGATGAATAACCTTCACATGTATTAGTGTCCAATATATGCACAGATAAGTATGGAAAAGGTCAAAAAATCTTGACAAAAATAGGATATGAGGGAAATGGTCCTTTGGGTAAAAGAAAAGAAGGCATTAGTTAACCAATACAACTCGTCACAATGAATCCCAAAGACAAAACAAGACTAGGCTATAGGGAAGACTTAAAAGAGGAAGCTACTCAAAGGGCTGTCAAAAGAATCTTACAGCTACAGGCTAGTGAGGATCATGAAACATACTCCAATAAATATGAATGGGACTCCCTCTCTGAGGAATCTTTCCATGACAAAGAGATCGATGTAATCCAAAATTATACACCAATATGTATGAAAGGACAAAGTTTTGGTTCTAGACCACTTGAATATGGATCACAATATGTCATTGACTCAAGTGAAGATGATCATTCTTCGAGCGAGATAGACACGTTGGAAGAGAGTAACATCTTACACCTCATTGGACAATTTGACAACATGGCTATCCTGATGCTTACACCTTATGACCTTGGCCAACCTAATGATTCCTTGTCCTTAATGCATCCTAAACTAATTGATTGGGATCAAAATGAGTTGCTTGACATACAACCCTTTTCAAATGATGATGCCCTTGTGAACTTCATATGTTCTGATAATTCTAACACATGTTCTGCCAGTGAATCTCAGAATGAAGATCCTGATGAAGGGAGTCTCAAACCTTTTAGCTATAAAATGAAAAATATAAGAAATGGGTCTAATAGTGAAAACCATCTAATGGCACTATTAAATCAGGAAAAAGTAAAAAAAATAGCGTATCTCAAGGTGAAAACCTCTCTAAGGCACCAAGAGATGGAAGGTTTGACACTCTCCCAGAACACTATCAAGAGAGATCTTCAGTGCTAATAGAACCTACACAATCCATCAATGTTGGTACAACTGAGATATTGAAGGCCCCGCGTTTAGCGAAATCCATGACAGAAGAGGAGAAACCTCATTTCACCAAATTATTTGAGGAGAGGTAAATCAACTTTGCTTGGTCATATGTTGATATGCCAGGCATAGATCCAAAACTCATTATGCATCATTTATCATTACCACCTAGCATAAAACCGGTAAAGCAAAATCTGAGAAAGATGCATCCCCATATCACCCTTCTGGTGAAAGTTGAGTTGAAGAAGCTATTAGATGCATGATTTATAAGATCTATTGACTATGCCAAGTGGATATCAAACATTGTTCCAGTATCCAAACCAGATAAGAGCATTAGGATATGCACAAAATTTAGGGATTTTAACAAAGCCTGTCCAAAAGATGATTTTCCTCTACCAAACATTGATCTGATTGTAGACTTGACTATTGGGCACAAAATGTTATCACTTATGGATGGCTTTTCAGGATACAACCAAAAAAATCTAGCACCTAAAGATCAAGATAAAATGGCCTTCACATGTCCTTGGGCCACTTTTTGTTGGAATGTGATGCCTTTTGGGTTGAAAAATGTTGGAGCTACATATCAGAGATCTATGACTACCATCTTCCATGACATGATACATACTTTTATGGAAGACTATGTAGATGATATGTTGGAAAAATCCTACACTAGAGGACACTTATAGATTTTAGACAAAATCTTCACAAGATTGGAGAAATTCAAGGTGGGGTTAAATCCCAAGAAATGTGTGTTCAGTGTAACATCAACTAAACTATTAGGATACATTGTCTCGGCTAAAGGAATTGAGGTGGATCCTGTAAAGGTCAAATCCATCATGGAAATGCTTCCTCCTAAAAACATCAGTCAACTCAAATCATTACAATGAAGGTTCCAGTCTATCAAAAGATTCATTGCACAACTAGCTAATAAAACTCATCCTTTCAACTACTTATTACACAAGAATGTATCTTTCAAGTGGGATGAAAAATGTGAAACTGCCTTTAGTCAACTAAAGCAATACCTGATGACACCGCCTGTGTTGATACCACCAGTCAAGGGAAAACCACTATTATTATACATTGCAACAACTGAGATATCTTTGGGAGCCTTACTAGAACAGGAAGATTCTACAGGAAAGGAGAGAGCCATCTATTATATCAATAGGACCCTAAATGGTTATGAGATCAATTACACCTTTATTGAGAAAGCCTGCTTAACAATTGTATTTTCTACACAACAATTGAGGCATTACATGCTGACTCATACCATCAAACTCATT
Source organism: Sequoia sempervirens (assembly GCA_007258455.2). Taxonomy (NCBI): domain Eukaryota; kingdom Viridiplantae; phylum Streptophyta; class Pinopsida; order Cupressales; family Cupressaceae; genus Sequoia; species Sequoia sempervirens. The sequence goes on from VDFB02193867.1 coordinate 405,677,251, forward strand.
TCCAAAATTGACCCATTAAAGTACTTACTTAGCAAAGCTCCTTTATCAGGGAGGTTAGCCAAGTGGGTCATGATATTGAGTGAGTTTGACATCCAATATGTGGACAGGAAAGTAATTAAAGGTCAAGCCATAGCAGATCAACTAGCTGAAGCACCATTGTCAGATAACAATCCAATGAACATTGAATTCCCTGATAATGATATCCTAACCATATCTACACAACAGTGGCTGCTATACTTTGATGGCTCTTATACACAACATGGATCAGGCACAAGAATCTTGTTTTTTTCACTGCAAGGATACACAATTCCTAAATCCTATAGATTAATGTTCCCCTGTACCAACAACATAGTTGAATATGAAGCATTGATCATTGGAATCAAGATAGTTGTTTAATGGAAAATCATAGAATTGCTAGTCTATGGTGACTCACAACTAGTCATCAACCAAGTCAATAATGCTTATCAAACAAAGGATGACAATTTTCTGCCCTACAAGAGGATGGTGGATGATTTCAAAAAGTACTTTGTTGAGATCAAGTTTGCACAAGTTCCCAGAATAGAAAAAAAAGTTGCAGATGCAATGGCCGCCATTGCTTCTCTCTTTCAAATACTTGAACAACGAAGACGTTATGAATTCATGGAAGAACAAGTTTCCAACCCAACATATGAAGATCTAGAATCCCAAGTGATATGCCATATTGTTGACCCTCAAAATTCCCTCTATGGAGAAATCCATACCTACTTGCAAGACAATACCCTTCCAATTAACTTATCTCAAAACCAAAAATGAAACTTCATTCAACAAGCATCGCGCCACACCCTAATAGTTGATGCACTTTATAGACAAGGTTTGGATGGTACTCTTCTTTGGTGTTTAAAATGTAACGAAGCTGAAATTGCTTTACAAGAGGTTCACAAAGGTATATGTGGTACACATTCAAGTGGCTTAACCTTAGCTAAGAAATTATTACGATTGGGGTATTATTGGCCGAATATGGAGAAAGAGTCATTTCAATATGTCAAAAGGTGTTCCAAATGTCAAATTCATGAAAACTTGATACATGCACCGGCACAAGAGTTACATCCTTTCATAGCTACATGGTTTTTTTGCTAGTGGAGATTAGAACTTGTGGGTAAGATTCACCCCTATTCCTCCAATGGACAGAAGTTTATAATCACAGCCACAGAATAATTCACCAAGTGGATTGAAGCTATTCCTCTAATCACCATCACCGGGAAACAAATCTCATCATTCATCTTGAATTATCTCGTCTATCAATATGGTGTTCCTCAATCTATCATTACAGACAATGGTTGACCCTTTAAGAATCAAGATGTTCAAGAGCTATGTGGAAGATTCCATATCCAACATCATTTTTCTACACCTTACTATCCCCAAGGGAATGGCCAAGCAGAGGCCTCAAACAAGACTATATTGAAGATTTTGAAGAAAATCATCAATGAAGTTGGACGTGATTGGCATGTTCAACTAAACTCGACATTGTGGGCTTATAGAACCAGTATTCGTACCCTGACAGGAGCAACACCCTATTCTCTTGTCTATGGATAAGAAGCTATTCTACCTATTGAGGTTGAGATACCATCCCTGTGTGTGTCACTTAAAGGGATGATTTTAGACAAGGATTATAGAGTATCTAGACTACAAGAATTAGAACTATTGGATGAACGTCGACAACATGCAGTTGATCACCTAAAAGATTATCAACAAAGGATATTTAGGAGCTACAATCATAGAGTAATAGAGAATTTTAGGTGGGCGACTTCGTGTTTAAAGAAAATCCCTGTAATCAACAAGATCGAGAGAAGGGAAATTTTGAACCTAACTTGTTGGTTCCCTTTGTTATAGTATTAATCTTTGAATCAGGAGCATATTAGTTATCCACACCAGAAGGGAATTTGTTTGATGAACCCCTCAACAACTTACATCTCAAAAAATTTTACACCTAGCTCATTCAGTGCATTGGTAAAGGTCTTGGAAAAAACCAAAAAAATAAAAAAATCCAAAAATATTAGAAAAAGGATTGAAAATTAGTAAAGAAAAAAAGATTGTCCTCCAGTGAAAACCACTTTGGTGGCACTTTGGGCAAGTACCTTGGTGAAAACCTAGCAAACAGGCACCTTGCGTAAAATAAGCACTCTCCATCTATCTTGGGCTACGTGATTTGCTTTGCATCATTTATCCATCATGCTTTCATCTCTCCATTTGTCACACTTCCATACTTTCACCATAGCTTGATCCAGTGTTTGTATCATGGTATCTCCTGGCATTACTTGGCACATTCTAAAAATAAATTTGTCCTATCATATCACACTGGGGGCATGTCTTGTATTGGATTGGATTCTTGTACATTCTCAAGGTCAAAAAATTGAAAATCCCAAAAACATTCAAAACATTTCAAAAATCCCAAAAACATTCAAAACATATCAAAATCCCAAAACATTCAAAACATATCAAAATCCCAAAACATTCAAAACATATCAAATTCCCAAAACATTAAAAACATATCAAAATCCCAAAAACATTCAAAACAAATCGAAAATCCCAAAAACATTCAAAACATGTAAAAATCCAAAAACAAGTCAAAAAGTCAAAAAGTTAAAAACATAGTCGTCATTGAAACTACATCATCTCTGAGCTTTGAACGTAGGAAATGGTGATCTTTGATTGTCTCCCGAGACATTTAGGTCAGTCTTTTAAGTGTCTATAATGTTCATATTTCCATCTTGTAAATCTTGGTCAGGTCATCACTCAAACTACATGGTTTGCATTTATAACATAGGAAAGGCTAATCTATTGATCAGCCCTCGAGGCCCCTAGGATAGGTCTTTAGGTTAGGTCTTGGTCATCATGGTTCTATCTCACCCTGGACTGGGGGGAAAATCCTGCACTCACTAGGGGAAAATAAACTTTGAGCTTGAAAATATAGGCAAATAGTCGTCAGACCAAAGTTACAAACACAAACTTCAAATGGATGATGATCTTGTTGAATCAAGGGTTTATCACATTAAACATGGAAGTTCAAACTGTTCTACTTTGATTTTTGATATCATATCTCTTGATTCCTTGATGATGTATCAAACTAGAGGAGCAAGGAAGGAGTATGATCTTTCTTTGTCTGTTGTCTATGAGTTTATCATTATTGCTATGCAAGTTGTTGCGAGACATGTGCTACAAAGTGTAGACAAGTAAAATATACCGATTGACATTATGCATCTGATCCCGACCTACTAACATCGTTTCATCCTGAATCATCCCTCGGTCTAACCATTTAATCAAATCTCCTTATTTTATTAAATTCATCAATTTCCTCCCTCAATTAAATAAACTAGTTATTTAATTAAGTCTCTCTCTCTTTTGTTCATTAAATCAATCAATCTCATCTAATTATCCCTATTTAATTAAATAATCAATTTTGTTTGATTAAGTCTCTTAAGTCTATTCATTAAATTAAATAAATTAAAACCTTATTTGGTTTAATCTAACATCATCTCTTTTAATTAAATAAATCAAAATCTTTATTTAATTAAGCTCTTATCACATTCTTCTCTTATTTGATTTAAAAAAATCCACAAATCTAAGTCAAATTGGTCACATCAGCTAATCTCTTATTAAATTAATTAACCCTTAATTAGTTTAATCTCTTGTCATGTCCCATCCTCTAGATTTTGCAAGTTGCACATGAAAATAGATTTAATTCATTTATTAAATCTCTATTTTCCTCACAAGGCATCTTTTGGAATATTCTCCAAGTCTGAATTCAAAAATTCCAAGTGGACATGTACATCCAACAAGGCAATAACTCCATCTTACATGTCTGTTGCCTTGAGCCAAGGGGCATTTATTACATTTTTCCTTCCATCTTGCAAGTCATTTCAACAAATTTGAAATTCAAAAATATGCATTTATTGGCACAATCCTCAAAATTTGCACATCCTCCATCCACTCATAGATTGATAAGTGGAATCTTGCCATTGGATGAATGTTAGTCCCACATTGCTCAAATTTGGACATTCATCCATCTTGGCATTCTATAAATAAATATCTCATATCCTCATTTGATCATCCTCAAATTATGCAAAGTTACCATGCTCAAATATCTATCAAATTTCATCCATCACCATTGAGTTCTTAGCTAGGTTTTTGTAGATTTTTGGCTTGGAGATCTCATTCTTCATCAAAAAATTGGATCAATCATCATCAACATATCAAGCTTGCATCATAGGGATTGGGAAAGGGCCAATTTTCACATAAAATTGGCACCAATTCCCCCATGGGATCATATGTTTGCTATTTTAATTAGGATTGAATCTATATTTTCTTGTTTCATTGTGTTCTTCTTTGTTTTCTTTCCTAATTTGAATTTGGTAAATGGATTTCATGGGGAATCCTTGTTCTCCCTTGCAATCTCTAACTTAATGTGTTTATTCATTGTGTTTTGAAGGTATTAGGATTGGGGTTCACACATTTGGCACTAGAAGGAGGGAAGTATCTCATTCTTTACCACTTTTCTCACAAAATTTTGTGTTTTTTCTTATACACAGAAAAATTCCCACACTAAGAGCTCAGTGTCGCTGTTTTAGCACCGCTAACTCTTCAATGTTGCCATATAGCACTGCTGGAAACTCAAACTACGCCGCTGGAGTCTTCCTACCCAAAAATTTGAATTTCAAACCACGTCGCTTGACCGTTCTAACTTGCTAGACTTTTCAAAGAAATCAAACTGTGATGCTGGGAAAAAGTGTGACACAGTTGAGCTCACTATCCCTGACACAGAATGATGCTAACTGGTAAGCGGCGTTGTACAACAATGCTGAGAAATCAAACTCTGATGCAGTCATGGGTTGCGCAGCTGGCAGGGAGTAAAAAGTGGAAATTTAATTTTAGCATGTGCTTTTGGTCATTAATGAGTTTATTTTCTATTTTTCTACGTTTTAATCTCTATATTTTGCAGAATATGATTGGTTTTCTCTCTTGTAGGTTGGAATTGAAAATGAAATAGGGAGAAGCATGATGATGATATTTCATCAAATCAAAGTGTTTTTAAACACTTTAGTGTTTTCTTAACACTTTTAAGAAATTGTTATCACTTCTTTCTTAGGACACTGATTTCATTTGGGTTTAAAAAATAATCTTTTCAATTTTTGCAAAGGGTTTAAAATGAACATTAGGATCACAACTTACTAGAATTTATTTCTTTGGTTAACAAATTGAACAAAATGCCTATCATTTGTCCTTTGGTGCTTTAAAATAAATTCATTATTGGTTTGTGGGATCTAAAATGAACATGTGCTACATTGTTTTGTGAGAACCTACTTGAACTAACTTCATTGGAAAAGGGAATATGCGCTTCTCTCACCCTTTATAGCGATCTTGAGAATCAAAAGGCCATTTTTGTGATTTTAGGTTGAGATAAAGCAATCACCTCCACACTTCGTTTTGGGTTTAAGAATTGAAAAAAACTTGTGTGAGTGTGAGTAGGGGAATTATTGCGTACATTCTCTCTCTTTGTTGCAAACAAAGATTGATCGAGTTATGGATATTGTCTTTACTCACTTTTGTTTATCTTAGAGGGCCTTCCTTGGGGAAAAAGTACTCACCCAAGGGAACAACTCAATCGGTAACACTCTAAAGCCAAGAGTATTTCCAACTAGGATATAAATGTGGGTGTTGGAGTAAATTCCAGTATCACACGATTGGCTCCAACGAGATGGATCTAAAAAGGGACTCTCGTTGTATGGGTCAATCTCCACGAACAGAAAGTCCAAACTAAAATCTTTGTTTGTAGCAACCAACCAGTCCATCCAATGAGTTTATCAAAGTGGCGCATTGGAACTTAGATTCCAAGAAGTTACTTGCCATGTCCAATCTTGGTTAAAATATAGAGGTTAAAACTTCATTCTTAACATACCTTTATATTTTTTCCTTGATTGCATGTAAAATCATCTCTTCTACTATAAAGGGCATGAGGCAAGCCCACCAAGAAAAACGTACCAATTGAGCTAGGATGTTGTATTGCTTGTGAGTCAGTTTGAAAACACAGTGCTTTGATCAAAAACATTGGAAAACCAACATTCAACATGAGCATCAAAGCTCAAACCCTTTAGGAGAAGCAAATATCCTTGAACAAATTCACATGTCATTGCTTTCCCTTGGGATTCGTATCCTTAGAGGCTTCTAAACATTTGGATTTCATCTCAATTTGCTCCTACTAAAGTAAACTTTAGGTAACCTTTGTCTTGATTTCCTTGAATTCCACATAATGCACTTTGTGGGATGAAAGAAAATTAGGACATTGGACATTCAGTTTGAAATCTAATCAAGAAATGTTTGTGGTAAAAATAATCCATTAAGCAAAGACTGAGTCAATTGGACCCCCACATGTTCTTGGCATCTTTTGGTCATATGGTTTTCATGCAAACATTGGTCTTTTGATTTTGAATTACTCTTAGAGAAAGGCATGTTCTTTACTATCTTGGTCTTGTAAAAAAGTCCTTCCTAGATTCATTTAGGATCAAATCGAACACTTCATCCACCCCAAATATTTATCATCTTCATCCCACAAACAAATTTAGAGCTTTCAAAACATCATTCTAGACTTGGGTAAATCATCAAAATCAAAATCACCTTGTTTAGTTAGGTGTATGGGAATGCATCCTTTCTCATACATTTGATTGAATTAGCACCCCTTTGAACAAGTTCATCCTAAGATAACATCTAACATCTTAGGGTTTACAAGTTCATTATCCAATCAAACCAATCAAAATCAAATCCTAAGTCTAGCGTTGATCCAAAGTTCCTAAACATTCAAATACCCATATCATTCACCCCTTTCATCATTCATCTCATCATTGGTCCTAAACACCTTAGAGGTCAATAAGGTCAAAACACAAGAAGAACATGGAATATAAAATTGATCCATACATCATGAGTAATCCAAGTCAATTGAACTTTCAAAGCCTTACAATGCCAATTGATTATCAAAACCCACATTTATACAATCCATACATGGGATCGTTGTCTCCTACAAACATCAATGGTAAAAAAAATGAGAGTATGCCCAAATCAAAGTTTGGAACACCTTTCCCAATGGTAGATTTAAATCCAAGTCCAAACCTACAAATCTATCAACCGAACAATCAATGCATGAGCCTTCAAATGAATGACATCATCCCATCAAATCCCTACATGCCAAGTGTGAAAGTACAAAGTACAAATTTACCAAACATGAACATTTTGAATCCAAACTTGGAAAAATTTGGGATGGATATGTTTGCAAATCATACAAATTTTGTTCAAAGTCCAAAAAATATGTTAACAACTCCATGTATTGATCCAAGTCAAGGTAACACCATACAAAATCAAAGTTACCTAAATCAAGGCAATATGATCCCCAACACCAACAATGTTCAACTTCAACCTATCATGCCAAATCTAAACATCATCCCAAATCATAACATTGTCCAAAATAAATTTTTCCATGATCCCATACAAACACCACCAACATACATTCCAAATCTACTTGAACAAAAGTAAAACTAACTATATAAAGGGTGCCAAGATCAAAATCAAAACCAAGTTTTGATAGACCAAATTGCTTCACTTGGAAAACTAACTGAAGCCTTCAAACAAGAGACATTTTTTCTCCAAAATCAATGTACTCTTCCATTGGTTAATCCATGTCATCAAAGCATTAGGTTGTGTCCACAACCACATCAAGAACAAAATCTCCAATATCAAGAGGTTAGATATCAAGATCAACATCAGCAACAAACCTAATTACTCCATCTCAAAGATCAATCACCACATCTACAAAATCAATGACAACAAGGTCAATTTAAGACACAAATTTCACAAGGTAATAAGCAAAAATACACACCACTTGGGAGACCAATCGAATTAGTCTTGCAACAATTGGTACAAGAAAGTCTCATCAAAATCCCCGTTTATACGAACTATCAAGAACCGGACATAAAATTGCCAGGGTATAATGAGAAGCACCTTTGTGATTATCATAGAATAAAGGGAGATAGAACATCAGATTGTGTTCGACTCAAAAAACTCATCCAAGACCTGATTGATCAAAAGATAATCACTATTGGGGACAATGATAGCATTGGCAATCTCTCCACCACAACTGTTGAGAACAAAGGTCAAGATCAATCCATCACTGAGCACCTTGAAGTTGTGTCTACTTCATTCAATGATCAAATCAACATACATCAAGGGTCACTTTTCAATCATGATCAAGATCCACCAACAATACCCAATAATGATCCAATTCAAGAAATGTCAACATCACTTGACCCTATGGTTGAAGACATTCACAATCTCTCTACCACAATTGTTGAAAATAATGTTCAAGATCTATCCATCAATAAAAATGTGTTCGCCTCATCCAATGATGCATCAACCAATTATCATGTTGAAAATTTCTCTACATCACCTGATAAGTTAGAGGACATATCTCAAGAATTTATGCCAAAGCATGACAATATCTCTCACCAAAGTCTAGCAATGGTCCTTTCCAAGACATATTGACATCCTTCAACCTCATGATTGCCAATATTGAGGGAATCTTCAATTCAGCATTTGATCCAAGTCCACTCAAAGATCAAGAGGATATTGAGAAACTTCCCATGCCTAATGATGACATCCAAGAACCTTTTATAAGCAATCCATCATTTGAAACTAACTCATGTCAAGAACTTGATCCAAAGCATGACAAAAGCAACTCCGAAATCATTCAAGATCAAGAATTTGTATCTCCAAGATACTACAATGATCTAATGGACACTCTCCTATCTATACAAAGATGCACATAATTCTCCATCTACCCATGAGATGCTTTCTTTGGATGGACACATAGATGATCTGCATTCAGAACAGGATTTCGTTACTCCTAACATCATTACACAAAAAGAGCAGGGTATTGAGTTGTCAACATCAAAATCAGACATATCTCAAATTCAGATTGAGGACAACATGTATGAAGATATCCAACATTATCCACTCAAGGAAACAAGTCAGACAAAACAGGATATTCTAGAGTCAACAGAGTAGCAAATTGAAATAATATCATCTGCAGTGGTCGTTTATCAGAGAGGGCATTCTAAACAAGAGCTCTTGGAAAAAACATAATCAAAGCATGAAGGTACTAATACCACCATATTGGGGGCAACTTCGTCTCAAGAAAATATCAACATAGGGAGCACGAAGAGTCCTTATGATGAAACTAGTGTCAATACTACAACCAGCCACATTACGAATCTTCATCCACCCATCACCCCATCCATGAATTGAGACCAACGTCAAAAGAAAGATTTGAATCAAAGCACAAAGAATGTTATCAAATCAAAAAAAGCTGAGAAGCATATCGAACAAATCAAATACAAGTGGATACCAAAGAATACAAAGAAAGATTATCCCTATCAAACTCCATTAATCAAAGAAACTATGGGGAAAAATAAAAAATGAAAAAGTATCCATCAAAGATGTCCACAAAAGAAAAAGAAAGCTTTTCAAGTGATGTACAAAGTGTATCAAGCAATTGGTCCTAATTCCACACACACTTCTGTAGCCACCCATCATTGCTCATCTTCCCAAGTTTGGAGAGTCAAAGGTTCCAAACTGTCAACCAATCCATCTCTTATCCCTAAACACACTCCATCCATGCCTCCATGCATGATATCTAATTCTCATATTGAACATGTATTGGAAATTACCCTTCATCATAAGGATTCTGAAGGCACTCTATCACGATGTGCGCACAGAGACAAAGTTAACCCTGATATCAATGAAGTAGATCAAGAATCCCAAAAGTTGCATTCAATTGCATGTATCTTAGCAGAGAAGTGTCTTCAAGAAGGATATCAATGGTACATTATGACAAGGGCATCTACATCAGCAACACCTTGTGATTCAACATGAGCTTAAAATCTTTTGAAAAAATCAAAAAATTCAAAAAATATGAAAATCCAAAAAAATCAAAAAAAGGATTGAAAGCAGTAAAGAGAAAAAATTCATCCTCTAGTGAAAACCACTACGGTGGTGCTTTGGGAAATACCATGATGAAAACTTGGAAAATAGGCGTCATGTGTGGAATCGAGCATCTATGTGCGCCACTACAGGTGAAAGCATCTCATCCCACCTGTAATAAATCTAGCATTCCATCCATCTCATCCATAATAAATCCAGCATCTCATCCATCTTAGCCATAATAAATCAATTCATCCATAAACCATTTATCCAATCCATTTCCATCCATCTACATCCATCTTCCAAGTTATCTTGATCTTGATAAACTTTGGTGCACATTTTGACATGGGTCATTTTCATTGATCATATCCTATCTAGCATTATCTGAGCCATGAAGCATTATCCAAATAAGCATTCCTCCATTCAAACACCTTATCTTATCGCAAGATAATCCATATCCCTTCATCCATATGCCTATTCAAACATCCATCCAATGGCATTCCATACATTGCTAGAAACTGGGGGAAGATATTTTGATCTCGCTTCAAGAATAAATCCTGATCCATATCCTCCAACTTATGTGGCGATCTGAACATTGGAAAACATGAAATAAAATTGGTCCACCACTTGTGAGCAAAATTCCAAATCACTAGCCCATGGCATATTTTGGCACGAAGACATTCCTTATCAATCTTCATCTTTCATCGAACATCAATCCAAATAGTCAGTCACTATTAGTCACATCTAATGCACCCTTCAAACGTCACATCAAATCATTCAAATAGATTTTGGTCCAAATCAAGCTTCACCAATCATGATCAATCGAATCTAATCAAAAAATCCTCATCTCGAGATATCCTTGTGTTGCTTAACAATATCCTTGCATTGTTGTGTATCCTCAACAATGTTATCATCATCAATCCCTCATCATCTTGGGATATCCATCATAATCCTTGTGTTGCATAACACTATCCTTGCATTGTTGTGTATCCTCAACAATGTTATCATCATCAATTCATCAATTTGATCAATCAACCTTAGCCTAGTTTTCAACAAAATCCCAAAACAGAGCACTCATATCATCACACACATCCTTATCCAAATTGTCAAAATCATGCGAAAATCCAAAAACATCAAAACATCAAAAATCCAAAAACATTCAAAACATATCAAAATCCCAAAACAGGTCAAAAAGTCAGTCCAAAAAGGAAAAAACAAAGTCATCTTTTCAAACTATGTCGTCTCTGAGCTTTGAACGTAGGCAAGGTTGATCTTTGATCCTCCCCTGAGACATGTAGGTTAGTCCTTTAGGTGTTCGTCATAATAAACTAACATTTCATCATGTATATCATCATCTATAAATCAGTCAAGTTGTAAGTCGAACTATGTGGTCTTTGCGTGTATAACGTAGGCAAGGCTAATCTGTTGATCAGCCCCTAAGGCCCCTAAGATAGGTCATTAAGGTTAGTCTCTTGGTCAAAATATCATAAAATCCCAAAACATTGAAAAATCAAAAATCAAAACATTTGGAAATCTCAAAAAATACCAAAAACAGCCTCAAAACATTGCAAAACGTCAAAAACATCCAAATATTTGAAAAAATCCATCCATCTCATCTCGCTTGCACCTGCAATAACACCATCCATAATAAACTAATCATCATCCTTAACCTTTGGTGAGACAGTTAGAAACAAGTCTAGCAAGTTAAAAGTAAAACTAAAAAATGTCAAGTCTTAGCTTTAAGTCAGTACGTAAACAAGTTGGTCAATTCTTTGTGTCAATACTCCGTCATCCAATCAGTCCCATATCAATCATTTGATAACATCATGTCCTACGATGTATCCTTCCTACAATGGGCATTATTTATCAGAAAGAACACTTTGGATAAACGAAATGACGTGCCACCATCCACTAACATGTCTTAGGATGTATCCTTCCTACAATGGGCATTATCTTTTGGCAATAGTTTTAGTTCTTATCCTTAAAAACACATTTCCTTTTGGTTAGCATTATTGAAGAACATCAGCTTGTTTGTTTATTTTATCTTGGTCTTTTGACTTATCTCTTTGCGCCCACTCCAATAACTTCTCGATGATATTCAAACAAGAGGATTTAGAGAAATAGAAATGGGGCAACAATCATTATCTTTTTGTCTGTTGTGCTTGTTGGATTTTCTTGTAATATAACCTTGGTGAATACTTGCTTTGTTAGATGTGTATGGAGGAGGTCTTGGACAACTTTTTGACTATTGCATTAATAGGTTTACCTTTCTGTGTTTTGGTCCAAGGTGTTTGAAACTTCTAAAGTGCACCCTAGCAAGGTTTCCGTATTTCAAGTGTGAACAAGGATACTCCTATCTATTTGTCAAGTCAAAGTCCATCTCACTAGGTGAAACGCCATCTTGGTTTTCTATACTTTGATGCATCGTACCACGTGTGTTATCAAACATAAAGAAATTGGCCCTTTGAAAATCCTAATTCCTCAGCAAGAAATCATCATCATCATTTGCATTTTCATCTTCTTGTGTCTTGTTGAAATGACTTCTTCTCTTTCATCCTTTCTTGCTTATCGTGCTAACAAGGTACTATGATAGTTGATCATCATCATCGCCATCATCATCGATCCTGCATCCACAAATCATTAGCATATTGCATCAACATATCATATAGGGAACATATGCATTGTATTTCCACCAAACTATAAAAGTGCATCCATTTTATTACATTGCATCCATTTATTGCATCAAATTACATCTATCACATAAATCCTCGCATAACATTCATTTGCATATCATAACCATTTCACATTACCACCTACTGCATAATCATACACAATAGGTATATAAGCATTATAAATAATTCATTTGCACAATACTTGCATAACATTATAAGGTCATCTCACACATTGCATTCATTTGACATAGGACATCATCATCATTGCATATAGTACATCACATTAAAATGCATCACGTACATTACATTATCATTTAATATGATTAGAATAATAATATTTGTTATTCTAAGCATCTTAAAAAACCATCTCATTTGCATCATACCACGAACATCGCATTACATCATCCATTTCATCTCATAAATAATATCATAAATCATTCATAAATCATTCCACATAAGCATAAATAGAAAAAATACATCACATACAAAGCGTACATCCATACATAATTCATTCGCATATAAGCATAATTCACATAAACATTTTACGTATATACCATATCATTTTGTATATTACAATCCATATCACATATCACATCACCATTTGCATCAACATAAATAGATCATTATTTTTTGCATCATTACACAAATACATTTGCATATTGTAGGTTAACATAATATAGATTTGTTAGTCATAATCATTGCATAATGCATAGGAAATAAAAGCATCCATAAACACATCATACACATCATTGCACAACATATAGAAATCAAATCATCCATACATGCATAAATGGTACACATCACATCAAAATCATCATCATCTCATATATACCATCATCGAGTAATTGTCATAGTACAAAAAATAAATTGGATCACTATACATGTATGTCAATCAGTACAAATGGCCCATCAGGCTATCAAAAAGGAGCCCATAAGGCACAAAAAGTATCGTATCATCTCGATCAAGGTCTATCCCCATGTATGCTACCCTCGCCCATGTCACCGTGACCCTCTGTTGGTCTGTAGCTGGTCCACTCCAAGTACTCTGGGACCCATCCTCCTCTGGGTACAGCCTCATGATAGTGCCTCTGATAGTACTCAACCTCTCGAATGACATCCATGTAAGACCGAACAGACATTGTACCCTGGGAAGAGGAGGCTGGCTTACGCTCTAACTGTTGTCTGCTGCCTAGCTCTGTGGCTACCTGTAACTCTGTAGCCTATCTTTGTTGAATGGCTTGATCCCTCTCAGCCCTGAGCTGCTCTCTCTCAACCCTAGCCTAATCTCTCTCAGTTGTCATGGGCTGGACCTGAGCCTATAGTTGCACAATCAATGCATCTCGAGGATCCACCTGCCCTGCTGGCTGTGCTTGTCGTTGTACCTGAGGCTGCACATGAGGTTGATCCTCAACCCATGGTGGTACACCTAGTGGCACCTACTGCTGATCTAGCATCGGTACATCTCCCTGCCTTGGTTGAACTGGGGGCACAACCGGCTGGTCCTATCGTGCATCCCCTCTCCATCCTCATCCTCCACCTCTACCTCTAGCTCACCACTAATCTAGGACTGCTCCTGGAATAGTCAATCAAAGGGGAGGCCAGAACCAATCCCTATATGCCTGTGTCGTGCCTGGATCTACAAGCCCCTGATCGTAGGCTGATGGTCAAGCCACTAACTACCTAAAACTGTTGACCACCTTTGAGGCAAGAATATACTGCCCCCATGAAACCTATTTCATGGTACGGGAAAAGATGACTACATAGTCATCATCTAGACGATCCTAGAGCTCACCGAATTGATGTTGCACATGCCTAGGCAAGTACCTCTTAATCATCATGTGCTCTCGCCCCTGCATGAACCGATCCTGGTAGGCAAAGAACAACTGCTCAGCATCGTCGGCCCATCCGGGTTGACCAAGGTATGATTGCCATGTGAACACATGCATCTCGTCGAGGACCCTCCTCTAGTAGGGGATCCCGTGCTCACCTATGTCTGTGAAGGACAGACCGCCTCTATAGCACCACATAAGGGGATCATCCGACATCATCGAAATAGTAACAATCCGTGATCAAAGCACAACAATGTGCTCCCATGCCCAAACATGAAGAAGGGTCACCCCTGCTCTGAGTGCTCTGCTATCCATGTACACATACTCATGGAGATCTCTGTATAAAGATGCAAGAAGCACCATCTCCCCAGCAAAACAAACTAGCCCATCTCAAACCATACGCTCCCAGGAATATCACCAGCCGAGACTGAAGTATCAGCCTCATCTGTCAGGGGCAACGAGACCTGAAATGACCGCTGCAACAACTGAGCGGAAGGGAGGTGCCAAGATCCTATGTTGCTCAAGCTCGATCTGCCCCTTGCAAAAAATTATGTCCTCTGTGGCGAGGACTATGTGGCAAGCATTGTGCCCCTCATCCATGTCAAAAATCACTCGCTGACCATGAATCGACAATCTCAAAATACGCCAAACGTCCTCTAAGGTGACGGTGGCCTCGCCAGTGGGAAGATGAAACAAAGAGGTCTCGCTGTGTCATCTCTCGGTCAGCACTGATAGCATCCCTAGGTGAGTGCGAATGGGTGTTGTGTAAGCAATATACCATAACCCCGCAATATGGAGTCAATCCTAATCTCTATCACTCAAGTCCCACAAATAGCCGAACAGGTCTTGCAACTTGTGCTCTCAAGAGTAGAGCTCCCTCGTCGCGTCCTACATCAAGGAAGGTCACCATGTTAAAAAAATTCAAAAATTCTGCACCAGGTGATTGAAAAACCTCTCCAGTGGTGCAATCTGTGAAGGCGTCGCAATTTTATTTCTAATAAAACTCTGATGCTAGGGCTTAAAAGACCAAAATGGCACTGCCGCGGTGCACTTTTTCTTCCAACAACGCACTTTGAGTAAATGAAAAACCACTGCGTCGCGGTTTGTAAGCCACCCCGCCGGCCCCGAGCTCAGCGTCGTACTTTGGAGTCTATTTTCAAACTCCAAACTGCACCACCATGACGCTATTTAACACCAAGTGACACAATTTGATTTCTGAGTGGCGCTATATAGCGTCACTGCAGAAAGACCGACTTTAAAAGCATTAAATGAAGGCTAGAAATGATAAATGAAGCTCAAGTAAGGGTCACTTACCGGTGCCCCGATGCCAAGTGGTCGTTGGTACGTCTGAACTCGATCAGAAATGTGCAGGTGAAGTTGTCGTTGTGCCATATCATCAAGAGGTCAGAGCTCAAATCTCAAGGTTACTAATGGAAGTGTGTGAAGGTGACTTGAAAGTGACCCCTTGGGTCCCTTTTAAGCTTAAAAATTAGGGTTTTTTTACCCTAATTGGCTATCTTGCTAGGATTTTGGAACCCCGAACTTGTTTTTGTCCAGTTGAGGCCTGTTTTACATTATTTTATTGCGTTTAGACATGTTTTTGGCCTCCTAGAGCCTTTTCGAACCTGTCAGGCACCTTGTCCTCTTTTTTTGTGAGATCATCCAAAAACTGAAATTTTCGTCCAATCTCTCGAGGGGGCAATATATTGGCATGTTTTCTCTCACCGAGCAGCAGTGGGGCAAGTTTTTAATTAGCGAAGATTTTTGGGCTTTTATTGAGATCGTTTATTCTTTGAACCAACACAACAAGTGCATTGCTTCAAAGAGGGACAAAACGTACACACATAAAATATATCGATTGACATTGTGCATCTGATCCCGACCTACTAACATTGTTTCATCCTGAATCATCCCTCGATCTAACCATTTAATCAAATCTCCTTATTTGATTAAATTCATCAATTTCCTCCTTTAATTAAATAAACCAGTTATTTAATTAAGTCTCTCTCTCTCTTGTTAATTAAATAAATTAAAACCTTATTTGGTTTAATCTAACATCATCTCTTTTAATTAAATAAATCAAAATCTTTATTTAATTAAGCTCTTATCACATTCTTCTCTTATTTGATTTAAATAAATCCACAAATCTAAGTCAAATTGGTCACATCAGCTAATCTCTTATTAAATTAATTAACCCTTGATTAATTTAATCTCTTGTCATGTCCCAGCCTCTAGATTTTGCAAGTTGCACATGAAAATAGATTTAATTCATTTATTAAATCTATATTTTCCTCACAAGGCATCTTTTGGAATATTCTCCAAGTTTGAATTCAAAAATTCCAAGTGGACATGTACATCCAACAAAGAAATAACTCCATCTTACATGTCCTTTGCCTTGAGCCAAGGGAATTTATCAAATTTTCCCTTCCCTCTTGCAAGTCATTTCAACAAATTTGAAATTCAAAAATATGCATTTATTGGCACAATCCTCAAAACTTGCACATCCTCCATCCACTCATAGATTGACAAGTGGCATCTTGCCATTGGATGAATGTTAGTCCCACATTGCTCAAATTGGGACATTCATCCATCTTGGCATTCTATAAATAAATAGCTCATATCCTCATTTGATCATCCACAAATTATACAAAGTTACCATGCTCAAATATCTATCAAATTTCATCCATCACCATTGAGTTCTTAGCTAGGTTTTTGCAGATTTTTGGCTTGGAGCTCTCATTCTTCATCAACAAAGTGGATCAATCATCATCAACATATCAAGCTTGCATCATAGGAATTGGGAAAGGGCCAATTTTCACATCAAATTGGCACCAATTCCCCCATGGGATCATATGTTTGCTATTTTAATTAGAATTAAATCTATATTTTCTTGTTTCATTGTGTTCTTCTTTGTTTTCTTTCCTAATTTAAATTTGGTAAATGGATTTCATGGGGAATCCTTGTTCTTGCTTGCAATCTCTAACTTAATGTGTTTATTCATTGTGTTTTACAGGTATTAGGATTGGGGTTCACACACAAAGTATCACTGATGTCATTCTGAATTTGCATAGGAAAAAGATTAACTCTTGTCTGTTTATGCAAGCGATGCTCAAGTCATCTCGGTTTAATTATACTTAGATGCTTGTGTTAACTTTCAATTTTTAAACATCATGGAAGTAGTGCTCGGGTCATCTTGGTCTAAAATATGCCATCGATGCTTGTACTCACTTTCAACATTTTAAAGGTCCAATGATGATAAAAGGTACAACAAATTGGTTAATATAAATGTCAACTTTTAAAAATGAGATTTGCATAGTTAAGTTACACTGCATTCATGTTAGTATTGCATGTGTATTTATGGGGTTTTTCAATGCTAAATCAATTTCACAATGGTGTCATCTCTATTATTAATGGATTGAGTACACTGGACATTAACCAAAAAAACACATCATTCTCATTTAGTTGCATCATCATTTGCATATCTTAGAAAACATTATCATCTCATTTACATTCATACATTCCATCATAGTATTTGCATCAGAAAATACCAAAAATAAAAAAAAGGACATACATTGCATATCATTTCCAACATCAAAATCATGTCATCCACTAGGCTTAAATAAGTGAGTCTTCAAATTTCTAAGAAAGTTGGGAAGTATGTCAGAGTTATGAAGCTTAAAAGATCAATCTACTGCAATCTTCCCACAACTTTTGGAAGTTGGAAAGACTCACTTATTCAAGCTTAAGGCCTTAAACATTTAAAGTCATGCATCACATCACATTGCATAATCATAATAAATTACATCACATTCCATAATCATCATAAATCACATCACATTGCATAATCATAATAAATCACATCACATTATATAATCATAATCATCACATGGAACATCATACATCATTTTCATAATAAATCACATTACATTGCATAATCATAATCATCACAAATAAATCATCATGATCATCATCACATATAAACATCAACAAAAATATGCATCATCATGTGATAATTTCATGCATCATTACTCATCCATTGCATCATTCATTTGCATTAGAAAAGAACAAAAATATAAAATCCATCACATACATCATATAGGCATCATTCATGATCAGACTAGGATCATAACACATCAATTACATCATCATTTATATCCATAGCACATCATATCATCATCATCATATGAACATCATAGTCACATAGATCGATCATAATCATCATTGCATATCATATAACATCAAAAATCATAATGTCAAAGTGTACGAGGATATCCCAAAGTATGGAGACATACATTAATATCAAAAGTGACACTATATCATAATGTCTTAAATCAAGAGGCACATCATCAATGTCTCAACTGAATCAGTGTATACATCAAGTCTCGGTACATCATCAAGTCTCAGTACATTAATCAATTTTATACGAGGGCATATCAATCAATCAGAGAAGTCAAACCACATCACCCAATCAAATTTGAATCCACCTACACCAGATGTAGAAATCTTCCTATGATCATAACATATCGCAAATCAGCAATCTTATCAATCGATTCAACCTCGCCTATTATGAGGTTCATCCATCAACTCAACCTCGCCTATCATGAGGTTCATCAAATCAATCCAACCTCGCCTATCATGAGGATCATCAATCAATGCACCTCACCTATCATGAGGTCCATCAATCATCAATCTATCAATGCACCTCGCCTATCATGAGGTTCATCAATCAATCAAGTTATCATTGATCCTCGCCTATCGTGAGGTCAATCATCAATCTATCATTGATCCTCACCTATCATGAGGTCAATCATCAATCTATCATTGATCCTCACCTATCATGAGGTCAATCATCAATCCTATCATTGATCCTTGCCTATCATGAGGTCAATCATCATCATCCTATCATTGATGCTCACCTATCATGAGGTCAATTTTTCTATCAACGTAATCAAACATCATCAAATCAAACAATCGACTGAATGTGAACATCAAACATCAAACACAAGGAGGCAAAGCATGACAACATTTAATCAACTGGCAGAATTAGTATTTCTTTATCAGGAGATAAATCGTCTCTACATCATATCATCATCAAATCATCACAAAATTTCAAGAACTCTAAAATTCATCGATTTATCTCCCGAGGGGGCATATATCTATCAATACTTGAAATTCAAAAGTCTGGGGTTCATGGTCTGGGGCATCAAAATCTTGCATTGTCTGGGGCAACGAAATCTTTTTCTGAGCATTAACATTAAAATTTTCTTTGAAGCAACGTGTAAACACATTACTTCAAAGAGGGGCAAAATGTATACACCTAAAAATGGTCATCACATTCAGTTAATTAAATAAAACCTATTTGATTAATGCTTCAACTACATATAAATAAGGTCTTACTTTATTTATATTGTTCACTTTCCTTTTAATTCTTCTAATTCACATTCTTCTAAATAATTAAATAAACAAAATACCCTAAACGTGTTTATTTAATTAACCTTCCTTAACCCTAATTAAGAATTAGAGCACATTTCTACAACTTTTTGTGTGCCACCTCATAAAGATCACATGAAAATAAATAAGCCTAATTATTAATTAGAATTATCCTCACACACACTTCCACCAATGAGAAAAAGCACATGGCTTTATTCCCCCACACTTCCAACAAATTTGGAGCACATGGGTCTTTGTTTCACACACTTTGGAATCCCATACATTCGGCATGTTTCCAATTGGTCAAAGGATTCTCTCCACACACATGGCATGTTGTCTTTGGTCAAGGGGACAACATCCTAATTCCTTTCATCTCCACAGTCTATTATTTCTCCTTCGAATCTAGATCATTGATAGGTGCCACCTCACAAAATGCTTGAGAAACCCTATAAATACACCCTCTTTCCTTGGCATTTATCATCCACCTTTTGAGTAATGTTATAATGCTATTTTGAGATACAAATTGGAAGTCTTATAATGCCATTTTTCATCCACACTTTGAGTATTGTTACCATGCAGGTTTTTCATAGGAGCTTGGAGCTTTCATGGAGTCTTATACTTAGTTTCATATCATGTGTTACTTTGCATTCTCATCTTAGATTAGTTAATTGCTTCATAGTTACATTTTATCATCCCCATTGCATCATAGTTACATTTTAGGTTAGTTTGTTTTATGTTTGCATTTGAGCATATGCATAATCATGGATACCTCACTATAGTTTCATATCATCTCACTCATCTCCACTTGTTCATCTATCATCAACATCATCAATTCCATCATCTTGTTTCATTTAGAAGCATACCACTAATTCTTCCAGCACACATTTGCACGTAGGAACCATCTTAGCTTGCATATTAAGCATCAAATCTCATTTTCTAGGTAGTCATTTTAACAACCTTTGTGCCCATAGAAATCTGAGGGCGAAACGGTTTAATAAATCCCTAGAAATAGAGGACAATGATACATATTTGAAAGATTTGATTGTATTACGAATAGAGTAGTTTTAATTGCTTCAAACTTTGAATGTAAACCATCTCATTAAGGTTTGTGTTGACATTAGAATAACTCTCTACATTCGACACACCCACAGTATATTTTTTAATATTTTTACAAAAAAAAATCCTTCATAATGTATTTTGTTTATTACTAAGAACACATGGATTTTTTTTTCTAGAATTCTTTTTTATGATAGCACAATTTGTAGACATCCATGTGACCCACTAGCACCCCAAGTATTCCCAAAGTTCAAAAATATACTTTTCATGTGGCTTACTCGTGATGTGTGGTAACACCCAATTGAGAAAGTAATGCCTCTTACTTGTCTGAGAAAAAAAACTAGTTTTATTCTCATTTTCAAGGGACTTTTTTGGATTTTCTCTCTCTAGAAGCTCCATTCCCCTCTCTTGGGGAAGCTCTACCGACTTTAAGTTATTTCTCTACATCATTTTTTTCACTTGTTAGACAAGATCTTTTATGTAGAAATATAAATATTTCATTATTTTCCTTATCTATTTGTAATGGTGGGCTTCCTTATAAAGTAGGGTTAACAATATTATCATGTTTATCTATTTGTAACTGGCTTTTACTACTTTTTATTTTTCACTAATTTTCACTTCTTATTAAGAGAACGAACAATATTTATGAATCCTAATACAAACTTTCAAACAAGTTTTATCTTTCCAAGAAATGATCTTGCCTTTGGTAACATAATAGATATACTTCTTAATGTTTAATGATAGCATAGACTTTATGCACATCTAACGTAATTTTATTAGGTTTTCTACATGGTTTTCTCTATTTTTAGAAAATAAAGTAAGAATAAATTTGTGACTATAGACTCAACCCTATAGAATGAAGAGGAGTATTTTGATCCTTAGTAGAATATTAGTTTTATATTATGTATTATAGATCTCAAGACATTTTAGATTGTAGATCATTCACTTTAATCACTTCTTCAATAATCAAACTAACATTATTTCTATTTATATTTCCACACTTAATTGTTTTGTACATCTTTCAATTTCTTTCTTAAATTATTCATTTTCATATTTTGAAATCCATATAGATCTTCAATTCCATTATACCAACTAAGATTATTAGTAAACAATAATATTATCATAGTAAAAATTGCATATACGTACCCTTTTCCCTTATGTTTTCAACTTGATTTAATTAGAGTGTCCTAAATGCAATGACTAGTCTACAAAAGAAATAAAACACTAGAATCTTTAAGATAGAAGCTACATAATTTATTAACTATTTAATATCACCAATAGTAGATACCATATCTTACACTAATCTTTAAACAAGGTTTTAGTGTTTCATTAAGAATGGGCAATATAGTTTAAGGTTAGATTACTATATCTCTTAACCTTGATATTTCAAAATAATTATCTCAACCTTTTACTCTTGGTAAGGAAAAACTAACTATCCATCCCAAAGATGCAACTAGAATAAAACTTTGATGCAATGATTGATTATTTTATCCCTCTCTAAAATTTATATGTTTAAGGGAACTAAAGGACAAATTATGTGTATTATAACAAATATTAATAATATAATTAATATGTTAATATAATATTATTGATCATAATAATTAATAAAGTATATTTATATTATATTATATTTAATTACTGTCAATAGTGGTATGGTGTGATGGTTTAGTTGTTGTGTTGTTATTCTTGTCATCAACATTCAAAACACATTAAAGTGGAATTTGTTGAAAAGTTACTAAATTAACACATTTTTTATACAAATATATAAAAACTTAGATAAAAAAGAATAAAATAAAAATTGCATATTCATAAAAATAAGTTTCACTAATAATCTATATAATTAAGATCCTAAGACATACTAGAAATATATTTGCAATTAATCAGCAGAGGTATAATGGCTCTGCCTTTTCTATTCCAATCAATTCCTGAGAACCTTATCAATAAAAATGAGATATCCTTGCAATTAGTGAAGATTATAACTCTACACTAAAACGTACACCGTATGAAAGATTGCACAACATTTGAAGTATAAATAAATAAATAAGCAAACCAACACTAAAATTCAATGTGTGGACTCAAACGTCCCGATGAAGATAAACACATATTTTTTTGGGAATGATGCTCGTCTTTAGACGTCTTTATCCTCACCAAAAATCATTGAAAGGGAATTTGAATTGAATTGAATGGTTTTTAATGACGTCCACGAGACCATCAGTCTATGGGACCAAGCACCGAAACTTTAACCATTTTCAAGTTCTTTTCCATGTCAGCCCTCCTATTGTAGATCTTGATCAAAAAGCTAGCAGTTTTGAGGAACCTAGTTTCCCTAAAAAGTTCATTTAGATTATCCACCTTCAAATTGTCTTCATATTGGATACGGATATCATTATAAGCAGCACACTCAATCATGAAGTGCCATTCAGTCTCGACAGTCCCTTTGTTGCAAAAAATACAAGTTCGTTGCTCCCAAGCCTCCTTGGGGACAGCCCACCTACCTGTCTTGCATCTAAGATGGTGTGACCCAGTTCTTAATTGAGCGATCAAAAGTCTAGCCTTGCCTTTAATTGTAACCCTTAGATAGTCTTTCTCGTCATGCTCCCACGTGGGGTTGAATTCCTGGATATAATGAGACTTTTTACGGCCAACCTGCTTAGTCCACATAGTAGACCTAAACTTTTCTAGCACAAACTTTTTTATCTCAGCATTAGTGTTGGGGCACTCATGTAGTTTAATGTTCCATTTGTTCAACCACTTGCTATTTTGCTTCATCCAAGTCTTCTTTCTACGGTTTAGCTCCTCCCCAACAACCATTTTGGGCCAGCGGTGCAAATCCATGTTCTCAACTTTTTTTAAATAACTTATTAACCGGATGACAGCAGATGCCTCCAACGGGAACATACCAGTTTCAGCCAAGAGAATCTCATACGGAACCGAAGATTTGACTTTGATGTTAGTAGTGATCAAATGTTTTTGAATTCTTTCAACTTGCCTCCACTTATGGTTTGACATGCTACCCCCCCAAACCTCACAACCATAGAGGACAACCGGTGCCACCAACAAACCAAAAGGGTTTAGGGTTTAGAGTTTAGGGGAAGAAACCATGTAAAGAAAATTGTGTGGACATTTGTCACTTGTGAGTTGTTCGAAAAAATGTGAAAATAAAGTTTGAAAATGAAAACTCCTACAGAAAATGAATGGTCTTGCTTGTACCTTACGCAATTTAGATGGGCTCCCTAATTGAGATTTAACGCGTCTCAACTTTGCAAGAATATCTCACATGGGTGATGTTGATCATTTCAGCATTTAGTCTGAGTGGGTCCCATCATTTTCATCATTGACAGACCACTTGCCATGCGAGCTCTTAGACAAAGTCAAGTCGTGTAGAGAAAAACATTTTTTCCTGGCTACCTAGGTACCTATCTCGGTTAAACACCATTATTCCGAAAGAGATATTTGAGAGAAAGCGTGTTAGAGTGAATTATTGTAGAAACATTAGGCCTGCTTTAAAGCTTTCAAATTTCTTTAGTTTTTATCAAAATCCAGAGCGCTCTGACTTACATGTTCCATCCCTCTTTGGCACTTTGAGTTCATGGGGTCTTCCTGGTCATCTCACAAGCCTTCTTTCAATGAATTTGGAAGGAATACGTTAACTACGTTAACTGGGTCTTCGTCCTCTGAAAAAATATATGATGCATTCATTAACCACCGAGGCCCTGATGTCAAAAGAACTGTGGCTTTTGCTCTTTACGATTCACTGGAGGAAAAAGAATGCTAGACATTTCTTGATGATGAAAAATTAAAATTGGGACAATTAATTACCTCTGCCATAGAAGATGCAATAAACTCTTCTAGAGTGCAGATCGCCATCTTCTCACCAGGATATGCGGAGTCCCCTTGGTGTCTAGATGAGCTGGTTCACATGCTGAAAACCAAGGCTCTATTTATTCCTGTATTTTGTGATGTTAAGCCTTCTGACCTTCGCTACCCTGACAAGGGAATTTATAGACCTGCATTCGCTCAACATAAAAAAAAAAAAGAGATTCAGCAAGGAGAGGATTCAACAATGGAAAGAAGCCCTCCACTCTTCTTCACTCGTCTCTGGCTACGAATTCAGCACATCTAACGAGTAAGGCTTAGGTTATTTTTGCCATAGACTTTTTCTTATTTTGTTTCGGTTGTTTGCTTTCAATTCATTATGATTAAGTGTATTGATTATTCCTTTTTACCCTATCCATATTCATTTGAAACGCTTTTGAAGTCTCGTTTCCCTTAAAATTGTCAGTAATGTCGAGAGGCTGTGTGAAACGATCACCTTGGCCGTGCAAGAAAAGGTTGGGAAGACATTCAAGGGCTTACAAAGACATGGAGAAGTTGGAGGACATCAGAAAGGTCTTCATGCAGACGCAGCAGCGTCAACAAGTACATCAGCACTGGTGAAGAGATCTAGTCTTCTTCCCAGAGATTCACATCCAGTGGGCATAGATTCCAAAGTTGAAGACATAAAAGGCTTGTTGGAAGACCCAACAGTTCAAGTTATAGCCGTCGTTGGTATGGGCGGCTCGGGGAAGACATTTCTTATTCAAAATATCTACAAAGCTGTGGAATCCAAGTATAATCATTCCATTTGGCTCTCTATTTCTAAATCTTATTCTCTGAAGAATTTGCAACATGTTATAGCCTCCCACATAAATTTAGAAAGTGAAATTGCGGAAGTAAATGAACAGAGAGCGGCTGAATTGATTCACAAGCGTCTCCAAAGGAAAAGATCTCTTATTGTGTTGGATGATCTGTGGACGCTTTCTACTGTAAATACTCTGATTGATGAACTTGGTCTGCCATCTGATAAAGATTGTAAAGTTGTGGTTAGCACAAGAAATACGCAGGTTGCTCTAGATTTACGAGCTCGAATCTATGAGATGCAAAATTTGTCGGATGAAGACAGTTGGAAGCTATTTTGTGTCTACGCATTTTGTCATTGTGAGGGAAATAGAGGTCCAGCGCACATGGAAGAGGAGGGTCGGAAGATCGTAAAGCAATGTGGAAATTTACCTCTTGCTATCAAAACGATAGCAGCATCTCTGGCCAACGTCAAAGATCTCAACAAACGGGAGTTGAAGTGCCATCAGCTCGAAAGAGTAGTTACTCCCATTGGTGACCCTGACCCTGTCATGGAAATATTGAAACTGAGTTATGACTCTTTACCTGCACATCTTAAACGCTGTTTTGCATATCTTTCCTTCTTTCCTGAGGATGAGGAGATAGATCCCGAGTATTTGATAAATCTGTGGATAGGAGAAGCACTGGGAAAAGAATTCGTCTCAGCAGGAGAGGATCCGTGGGATATGGCCTATGATTGGTTAGATCAACTTGCCCAGCTGTGTCTGCTTCAAGTATGTGTGAGAGGTAGTTTCTATAATTTAAAAAAAGTCTGTAAAATTCATGATTTATTGCATGATTTGGCCATACAAATATCCAGAGAAAATAAATGTGCTTTTTCTGTTGAGGAGGTCTGTAGACATACATGTGCCACGGGCTGGTGTCGGATTTTGCTGGCCAAAAAAGATCTAGACGACTATGCCATCTCAGATAGCCGTACTGTTTATCTCCGCACACTGTCGCTGTCTCAGAATGAGAAGATTACAAGCATTCCAGAAAACTTGTTTACCATCATGAGAGGACTGCGCGTTCTGGATTTGAGCTACACAGGAATCTCTACATTGCCTGCGTCTCTTGGAAAGATGATTCTTCTTAAAGTCTTGGATATAAGGCAGACAAAGATTAAAAAGGTACCGGAGTGTGTGAGACATCTGAAAAGTCTCTTGTTTCTTGCTCTCCCCATAGAGTGTAGATCATTACCAGAATGGATTAATGAACTTAATGATCTTCAGCATTTAGAAGGCTTTGGTATTAATCGCATGCCAAAGAGGATATCGGAGGTGACCTCTTTGAGAACATTGCGATCACACTATTTGAGTCTCTCCGTAGAAGAGGACGAATTCATGATGTTCGACGATTTTCTCACTATGACTCAGCTTCAGGAACTATGGTTAGTAGTTAACCATAAGATGGAGTTGGAGAGGATCTTTGCGCAGCTGGTGAAGATGCGTCATTTGGTAATGTGGAATTTTGTCAATGTTCGGGAAGAACCGGAGCTCCTGCAACTTCCGGAGAATATTACAGCAATGAAATATCTGGAAAAGATTAGACTAAACAGTTTTGTAGTGACACGTTGGATATGTGATTTGGAAAATCTGAGGGAATTAGAGTTATTCAATTGTGAATTCAGTGATTACGGGGAGCTGCAAAGAATGCCCAATCTAGTGAGATTGAATTTGGAAGGAGACAAGAGGTGCAGAGAAATGTCAGAGGTGCTTGGAAAGTCGCAAGGGTTTCCACAACTCCGTTTCTTGTCAATTGTAGACTTCCCGCAATTAGAGGAGTTCCCAGAATTGGAGGAGCAAGCGATGGCACGCCTTCAGCAATTCAAGCTATTTCACTGTCCGAAAGTGAAGAAAGTGGAGGGATTGGAGCGTTTGAAAAGACGAGCAATTTCATTGGTTTTGTGAGATGTCAGGAGAAACGAGGTCGAGAGCAATGAATTGGTTGAATATGTTAAAGGAAGGTGGAGAATATTGGAAAAAAATCATAGCTGCAAATCCCCATGTAAATATTACGATCCAAATCCCCGTGTAAATATTATGATCCGTATAATCTACCGAAGGCCATGTAATTATTTTTGGGTTTTTCTCTATTTAATTAAAGAGTTTGAAGCTAATTACGCCTCATGCTTAGTATTTGTGAGGTCTTTTTAGTCGGACGGTGTAGATTCCTGGACAGGCAATCGCCTGTGATCAAATGCATCCGAACGGCTCAATGAGTTTTCCCCGATGGCACAGAGTAGTTATTGTAGAGGATGAAAAAATATCTGCAAGCAGTTATTACAGAAAATGAAAAATAAAAATATCAGGAGTTGGCATCATTGACAGCATGACAAATTGAAGCAAAATCTCGGCATCCTTGAGAGCACGACACAATTATATTCAGGCTTAAAAA
The DNA here is from genome assembly GCA_007258455.2 of Sequoia sempervirens. Taxonomy (NCBI): domain Eukaryota; kingdom Viridiplantae; phylum Streptophyta; class Pinopsida; order Cupressales; family Cupressaceae; genus Sequoia; species Sequoia sempervirens. Next base: position 405,705,290 of record VDFB02193867.1, read on the forward strand.
CCCTATTGAAATCTTATTTTCACGCTGCATCTCGCTAAATTGGAGAAGTGAAAGGTCAATACTAGCAACTTCACCTGCAAACTTTGCACATTTTTCTCATCTGCATCGTTGAGAGAAAGACATCAATTTGTGTTGAAACTTGAGGTATGCCTCTTGTTGCCCTGATTTTAGCGACATACCCTAGGTTTATATGGTTTTCTAAATACTTTCTTTTAAATTTGCAAACCCTAGATTCGTATAGTATTGTGCCCCAACGAAACCCCATTTTTGTGCTTCATGCCTTCTCGGGATTTATCTCATCCATCATCTAAAAGCGGTGTTTTCACTATTTCGTTTTTCCTTGGAGCCCTTGCATGTAAATCTGAGGTCTGTGCAACTACCGCTTCAGGGGATGAGGTATCCTTTTAGTTTGGGCATATCTGGAAGCTCATCCACAAACATTTCAAGAGAAGATGCTATTTGATCATGGCTCTCTTCCCACACAGAAGCACTTCTGGTTAGAAAGCAGAAGCACAACAGCAACACAAAACGCAATTCTAGTGCCATATTTATTCCTGGAAAAATAAAAAATATAGACAACTAACTTTGTTCCATGGTCAATAACCAGCAGAAAAATCACTAGCCCTTGCAATGAATTAAGGCTTCTCTGATAACAATCAGACACCTTCAAAGTCCGGTTATTTTCATTATTCTTAAGGAATGTCATATCCGCACAAGCCTCAAAGAGAATCGGCAAACCTCAAAACCTGCCCAAAATTCACTCAAAATCGATGCCAATAAAAGGGCATAAATTTAATGTTGCATCAACTAAATATCTATATTGTTAGATATAAATTTTGGAACGGTGAAATCCACATATCCATGACATTTGTTGTCAAGTTATGTGTCCTTCATGGTGCGAATGATCCTCCACACTCTTTCCTTTCAAGTTGTTGTCTTTTGGGGATATTATCCACTTTATCTCTACTAATTGCGTCTTAAGAACATTGAGGGTGATCCCACAATAGTGGTTTACAATTTTTGGCCAAACTGGACACTGATATTTTTTTTTAACACAATCTCCACATTTGGGCACCTATAGTGATTAAACCGTAAGGAATTTGAAGATGATGCAAACTAGAGTCTTGTCATATTTTGTCTGTAGATTCTAAAAATATTTTTTTCAATTTTTTTGGAATCAGATTGCAGTTCTTTTTCCATCTCCCACGAAAATTGGTTTTTTTTAAAAAACAACATTTTTAAAAAGTGACGCACACCGTATA
>VDFB02193867.1:405706651-405788789 GCA_007258455.2 Sequoia sempervirens
TAAAAATGTATGATTCTATGGAGTAAGAACCACCATTTCAGCCCACATCAATAGAGCTATTCTAATTAAAAGCAAAAATACAAATACAAATCTAAACTACAAAAAACAAAATAATGCTTTTAAAAGAAATCAATCTCCATTGTCTCCCTATCACCAAGATCTTTGTTTATGCATTTGCTCTCAGATTTTTACGAGCACAAAATGCAATAAAGAGGCTATGGTGAATGAGAAATGCAAGCAAGATGCAAAGATCATATGAGTATGTAAATTTGTGAGCAAAATTTTGTGAGAGAAAATGAGAGGGAAATCCCATTTTAAATAGGAGTTCCCTGAAGATGGAAAGGGGTTGAAGATGAAATGTGGGATAAAAGATGAGAGAGAAGGAAATGTCATTATCCCACATTGTTGGGTTAAATGTTATGCATGAGAATAAAAGTGATAAATGAATATTAGATAAAAAATGTACCTAAATGATTAAATATGAATAAAATGATTTAAATATGCTTTACTAAAATGCAATATTTCATGAACGATTTATGCAAATGATATGATTAGTATGCAAGTTATGATAATTAGTTTATTATGAAATAATAATAAATGACTATGATAATTGATTTATTAATGGAGATGAATATGAAACAATTATTGATGATAATGATAATTGATTTAAATGGATTATGAATGATTATGATTTATTATGCAAATGGGTATGAATGATAATGCAAATGGACATGAACGTTAATGCAACAGATATTGACCGAGCATGAGATGGTTCAATGATTTGATGAAATGCATGAATAGAAGAAAGTATTGAATTAATTGATTAAGTAAATGATAATATCTATTTAATCAATAGACGGATATCGTTATGATTATGAGGACAAATTTGAGTGTCTACATTTTGCCCCTCTTTGAGACAATGCATCTTGTCACGTTGTTTCAAAGAAAAATATTGATCAACTGATACATGCCCCAAAGATATCTTGGTAAGGATTATGATAAGCATGATATGCCCCCTCGAGAGATTGATCGAATAGATTGTAGGAAGATTAATCTCTTGATAGATGTCTAGAAAGTGATTAGATACCTGATAATGCGCAAGTGATAAAGCAGTGATTTACATTTTGATGAAAAATGCACTGTTGATGGGCTTAACTGAACAATTGATGGAAATGATCAGTATAGCCAGGTTGATGAGCTGATGAAGCTAATTGAGTTAATTAAGTTGATTGAGAATTATGCTTACGCAAGACAAGGTGCTGCTATGTTGTATTAACAGATGGGTTAAGGGGACATGAAATTTCGAGAAGCAGGTTGATTGATATGAGATTTGATTCAAGAGACATATATCAGTGAGTTAAGCAATTGATTGATTTCTCTATGACAAGAAAGATGAAGAAAATGAAATGCAAGATGGAAGAGAATGAAGGTGATGAAGCCTCTTGTGCATTTTAAGTACCTTTATCATCACTGAGCTTATTATGTCGCAAAATAGTATAAGCGTCTAGATAACATGAACATCTAGATGACCTAAATACTGTTTGCATTTTTATTTATTAATGAAGTATAAGCATCTAGGTATAAAGACCTTAGATTTCCTGAATACTTATTGCATGGAAGACACTATCAGACAGGGAATGCTCTCATCCACATTACACTCATAGGTATGTGATGGTTTTACACAACCATGTCCTAAGATGAGTCATCTTGTGAATAAGAAGCAATCCACAAACAAAAAAAAACAAGTGAACATGCCCCATCCTCACCTCTCTAGTCCAAGACATCCTAGACAAGCTAAAAGGCATGTCACCAAAGATAAAATCATAAAACAATCAAAGATAAACAAAAAAACATGCATCATGCTTCGATATAGAACCGATTCTTGGTATGGTTTTATACGTTTGATTGGATTTGAAAGGTGGATTGATATATATGTTATAATGTTTGCTTGATTGTCAACACTTGCATGTTTTGATTTTGTTGAAGTTCAAAGTTGTGTGGTGATTTGAAAGTGTCACTATTTTTTGGAATTTTTGATTGTTTGGGATTTTTGGAATATTTGATTTTTTTGGATTTCTTCTGGACATTTCATGATTTTTTTTTGGATTATTTCAGGACATTTTATGATATTTTTTGGATTATTTCAAGACCTTTTATGATTTTTTTGGATTATTTCAGGACATTTTATGATTTTTTTGGATTATTTCAGAACATTTTATGATTTTGTTTTTGAATTATTTCAGGACATTTTATGATTTTTTTGAATTATTTTAGGACATTTTATGATTTTTTTTGTTTTTGAATTATTTCAGGACATTTTATGATTTTTTTGAATTATTTCAGGACATTTTATGATTTTTTTAAATTATTTCAAGACATTTTATATTTTTTTGAATTATTTCAGGACATTTTATGATTTTTTTTTGAATTATTTAAGGACATTTTATGATTTTTTTGAATTATTTCAGGACATTTTATGATTTTTTTTGAATTATTTCAGGGCATGTTATGACAAAAATAGATGAGCATATAGACAAAGAGGGTAGTTTCTTTGATTGTGAGATGCCCCAGTGAGGGATAGGACCAACCTAGTATGCGTGGCGAAGCAAGCAAGTGAGGGGAATGTCGAACAATTCACAAGCCATGGTGAGTGTGAAAAGGTCATTATGAAGTGGAGGATGAATGAAAAGGGAATGAAAAGATCAAGTAGAGCTCCAAAGGAAAGAGGAGCAAAGCCTCTACACATGACGCTGATTTCTCAGTTTTCACCATGGTACTTGCTCAAGGCGCCACCAAAGTGGTTTTCACCATTGAACGAATGGATCTCTTTTTTTTCTTTTTCTTTTTCTTTTTTTTTTATTTTTTCAAGACTTTTTTTTTTTGTATTTTTTCAGGACTTTGAAAAGATTTCCCTCTGAAGCATTTAGGTGTAAAACTTGCGAATGTGCATATTATTGATGGGATCACTAAGCATTTCACCTTCCAGAGTAGATAACTAGTATACCCCAGATCCATACACAACAGTGATAACGTATGGACCCAACCAGTTAGGCTCAAATTTCCCCTTCTTTTCTCTATCTTGTTGAGTGCAAGGATTTTCGCGAAGAACAAGATCCCCAACCTTAAATGTATGTGGTTTTACTTTCTGATTATAACTTTGACACATCCATTGTTGGTATGTTCTAAGATGATTGAAAGCAATTTGTCTTCGTTCATCCAATAGTTCCAACTCCTACAAATGGGAAACTCGGTATTCTTCATCATTGATTTGATTGCGCAAAGAGACACGCAAAGAGGGCAACTTGACCTCGATGGGCAAGATGGCTTTAGATCCATAGACAAGGGCATATGGGGTAGCACCTGTGTGAGTATGAACACTCATGCGATAAGCCCACAGTGTAGGATTCAATTGAATATGCCAATCTCAACCAGCTTCATTGACCACCTTTTTAAGAATTTTGAGAATGGTTTTGTTAGAAGCCTCAGCTTGGCCATTACCTTGAGGATAGTAAGGTGTGGAAAAATGATGTTGTATATGGAATTTCTCATAGAGTTCGTGAACATCCTAATTTTTGAATGGATGACCATTATCTATGATGATGGATAGAGGAATGCCATAACGACAAATGATGTAGTTTAGTATGAAGGTGGCTATTTGTTTTCCAGTGATATGAGTGAGAGGAACGACTTCAATCCATTTCGTGAAATAGTCAGTGGCAACGAGAATGAACTTATGACCATTGGATGAAGGTGGATGGATCTTGCCCACGAGATCGAGTCCCCACTGATAAAAGGGACATGGTGTAGCAAGAGACTGCAATTCCTGTGCAGGAGAATGTATCAAGTCTGCATGTTTTTGACACTGCTTGCATTTTTTAACAAACTGATAGGAATCATTTTCCACAGTAGGCCAATAATAACCCATACGCAAGAGTTTCTTGGCTAAGGTAGGACCACTAGAATGTGCTCCACATATACCTTCATGTACTTCTTGTAAAGTAGTTTTGACCTCATCGTGCTCAAGACATCTAAGTAAAGTACCATCAAGACCTCGGCAGTAAAGGGTATCAGCTAAGATCACATAGCGGGAAGCTTGACGGATAAAGGTTTTACAAGATTTATTTAATAGGTTTGATGGAAAGGTGTTATCTCAAAGATAGGTATAAATATCCCCATACCATTGGGAATTAGGACCAACAATGAGACAAATCATTTCAGATTGTGGTATATTGTAAGCAGGTTCCAAAAGAGGTTATACCAGGAACTCACAATAAGCGGCATTACTTGGAATTTCTACAAGTGAACCAATTGTTGCCATTGCATCACCAGCTCTGTTGTTATCTCGAGGAATCTACTCAAAAGAGATTGATGTGAAATAGGCCTTGAAGTCATCCATCATTCTTTTGTAAGGCATCAATTTTTCATCTTTTGTTTTATAGTCATCATTAACTTGTCTGATCACTAGCTGAGAGTCACCAAGAAAATGCAACTCAAGGATCTTCCATTGCACAGTTATACGGAGCCCAAAAAGTAATGCCTCATATTCTGCAATATTGTTGGTACATGGAAACTGTATCTTATAAGCTTTAGGTATACAATCCCCTTGCAGAGTGATAAAGAGAATTCCAGTTCCAGAACCACCTTGTGTGAAGGAGCCATCAAAATATAAAGTCCACGGATATGTAGATTCCATATTGAAGATTGATTCATCAGGAAACTCTATAATAAGAGGATGATCACCTGTCACAGGAGCATCAGCGAGTTGATCTGTGATAGCTTGTCCTTTGATTGCTTTTCTTTCTATGTACTCAATATCAAACTTGCTAAGAATCATCACCTATTTAGCTAATCATCCTATGAGTGTTGCTTTGTTCAAGAGATACTTAAGAGGATCAATTTTTGCAATGAGCTTTGTCTGGTGTGTAAGCATGTAATGTATGAAATTTTGTGATGCAAAAACTACAGCAAGGCATGATCATTCAATAGGACTATAATTGAACTCATATCCCACTAGAGTATGACTGATGTAATAGATTGTGCATTCCTTTCCTTCAGATTCATGTTGTGCCAAAAGTGCCCCCAGTGCTGTGGTAGTTGTGGATATATATAGAAGTAAAGGCTTGTCATCTGTAGGAGGTACTAATAATGGTGGTGTCATCAAATATTCTTTGATTTGCTGAAAAGCTTGTTCACACTTGTTGTCCCATCTAAATGAAACATTCTTGTGTAACAGATGCTGAAAGGGTTGAAATTTATTTACAAGTTGTGCTATAAAATGGCGGATAGACTGAAGTTTTCCTTGTAATGATCTCAACTGTCTGATATTCTTAGGTGGAGGCATTTCAAGTATAGCCTTTATTTTTGCAGGATCAGCTTCAATTCCTTTAGATGATACAATGTATCCAAGGAGTTTTCCAGAGGTTACCCAAATGCACATTTCTTTGGATTCAATCAGACCTTGTATTGTTCTAATCTTGTGAAAATTTTATCCATGATCTCTAGATGTCCTGCTCTGGTGTAGGATTTTCCCAACAAATCATCTACATAGTCTTCCAAATAGTTATGCATCATGTCATGGAAGATAGTGGTCATTGCACATTGGTAGGTAGCTACGGTGTTCTTCAACCCAAAGGGCATGACATTCCAACAGAAGGTTCCCCAAGGACAAGTGAATTTTGTCTTAATTTGATCTTCAGGAGCAATTTTAATCTGATTGTAGCCTAAGAAATCGTCCATGAGGGATAAAATTTTGTGCCCTACCATCAAATCCACTATCATGTCAATGTTTGGAAGTGGGAAGTCATCCTTAGGACAAGCTTTGTTTAAATCTCTAAAATCTGTGCAAACTCGGATGCCCCCATCAGGCTTTGAAACTGGTACTAAATTTGAAATCCAATCAGCATAGTCAACAGGTCTGATAAATCCCACATCTAGCAACTTTTTTAATTTAGCTTTTACCAATAGAGCAATGTGGGTGCATTTTTCTCAACTTTTGTTTAACAGGTTTTTCCCCCGGTGGCAAAGACAAGTGATGCATTACTAGATCTGGATCAAGTCCTGGCATATCTACATAGGACCGTGCAAAGTTAACTTGTCTTTCCTTGTAAAACTGCATATACTCTATTCTCTCTTTAGGTGTTAATGATTCTGCTAAATGAATTATCTTTGGTTTTTGTTCTGTGCCCAGATTTGTTGGTATTGTCTTCTCCACCAACATAGATGATTTTTCATGATATAATGCTAAGGGAAGTGTGTCAAGCCTTCCATCCTCGGATGCCTCAGAGAGGTTTTCACCCTTGGATACATCCTTTATTTTTACTTTTATGGGATCTAATAGCACCGTAGAGTAGTTTTCACTAGAAGACCTATTTATATTTTCAATAATTTTGCGACTGAAAGGCTTGGCACTCCCCCCAAAATAAGTTGCACTGTTGAGTTCTATGATGAATCATGCTTTATGATCCTCAAGAGGTGTTTCTTCTCGTGCTTCTAGAAAATTTATGATTGCCTCATCATTTTCAAATACATCCAATTGTGGTGGTCCCTTTTCATTGAAATCAATGAGTTAAGGGTGAACCAAGGTAAAGAATCATGATTCGAGTTAAGATTTTGAATGGATTCAAGGGTACAAATATTATGATTAGGTTTAGGGGTAGGGACACTATCATAGTCATAAATTTCAATGAAGTCATCGATGGCACTTTCCTCATTTGTCTGTGTAGCATTAGAGGACTCTATTTCCTTACTTGAAGCACACGCGGTACTTAAGGTCTTATCTTTCTGCGCATCATATCCTAAACCAGGGACTTTTTACATACGAATAGGTTGTATTGGTTCCAAGATACCTTGTTTCTATAAGCCAAGAGGACTTTTACCATCATATCCCATTTGTTTCATAATATCAAATCCTTTACCATATTGTTCAACAAGTATCTTTATTTCAGTTTGTTCTTTTTTTCTATCTTCATCTTTGTATAACCATTTTAGGAGATCAACTTCTTTTATTTCATTATAAAGGGCTCCCCATTTTTTGAAAGTAGTTGATTTACAAATCACTGTGATATTTACATCTAATGTGGTCTTAGTCATTTGTGGTTTGCCAAAGGTGTGGGGAGATAAAGGTATTTTTTCGATGCAAAGAGCATGATTCAAGGTATATTCTCCCACTCCTTGTTCTTTTACCTGTATTTTGATCTCGGCTGCATTGGATTTTGAGGAAGATGCTTTTAAGGACTCTGGATCAACATATGCTTGGGAAGGAAATGCTTCACGATTGCTTGGGATTGTGATTTCAATTTTAGGGCTTAGATTATGGCAATACATGAAAGGGTTTGGATCTCCTTGTATTGTGATTTCAACACCATTGTGGGGGAATTTAATGCACTGGTGGTATGTGGAAGGTACTGCTTGCATTACATGAATCCAAGGTCTTCCAAGGAGGATTTATAGGTCAGCGGGAGATCAAGGACTTGGTAAACCACATCCTTTACCACATGGCCAATTCTAATTGGTAGAGTAACTGATCCTTTAGATGAGCGTTCCTCTTCATCATATGCCTTTATGGTAATCTTTTTACTTGGATCAACTACATTTTTAGAGAACCCCAATTTTGTGATCAATTCTTGAGTACAAATATTAAGGCCTGCTCCTCCGTCTATCAAAACTCACTTGATCTTAACATTATGGATGAGGACGTCAATGTGTAAATCTGCATTATGTGGTTGTCGAAGGGATGAATCATCATTTTCAATAAAAGTGAGAGTATGAGGAGAGGTGATGTGTCCCACCATAGCTTGGAATTGATCTACATGTAGGTCAGTAGGCACTGTAGTAGTAGCAAGTGCTTTATCTAAGATAGCTTTATGCTCAGGAGATAGGCGTAGCAACTCGAGCATAGAAATTTGTGCGGGTGTTTTTCCTAAGTGCTCTATGAGGTTGTATTGCAAAAAGGGTGTAGCAAGTTTTTCATTAGGACCTTTAAGGGTAGCAATTCCTTTGTGGGTAGTAACCTTGCAATCAGGTTCTTTTCCTTTTATGATGAAAGTGTTGACATAATTATCGACCTCACTGATGTTATGTATGGTATAGTCATACTTAGCAGTAGTATAATTTAAACCATCACCAGATTCAAGAGCCTTTCCTTTATCCTTGTCATGCTTAGGGAGAGGGTTTTTAAACACCTCACGATCAGAGTTACCAGAAGGAGTGTGTCCATCAACTGATATCTTACCATCATCAATAAGGTCTTGTATTAAATGTCGAAGTTTATTGCAACTATTAGTCTTATGTCCTTTGTGTCTATGATAGTCACAAAAGTGATCTTCATTCCACCATGGGGGTTTGACTTGTGGATTATATTCCTTTATTTCGGGTAGCATTATAATATTAATTTCAAGAAGTTCTTTTAATGCGGATTCAAGTGATTGTCCCAATGGTGTAAAATTTTGTTTAGGGAAACTTCTTTTTTTTTCTTTTCATTTATTTGAAGATGGACCTTTGAGATTGTAAACAGGGGATGATGTTTTAGTTTTTTTTGCATCGACAACTCCGTCATTGACCACATTCTTGTTCTTAACCCAAAAAGGGGTCTTGTTGTTTGAATTCAATTTTTGATCTTTGTCATTATTAAGTTTAATAGTTCCATCATCAATGAGGGTTTGTTCAATTTGAAATCCCATTTCTATGGCTTCATCAAAAGAATCCAAGCATTTGAGGTGAAGTTCCCCTCCAATTTCTTTGTTCAAATTTTGACAAAAGAGGTCAACCAATTCTTGTTCAGGAATGGAATAATGCAATCGTTTTGTTAAATGTCTCCATCTTTGTAAAAAGACACAAAAGATTCACCTTTTTTTTGTTTGGTGTTGAAAAGGTTTTTCATGGTCACTTTAAGGTCACAATTGAAACTATAATTGGAGACAAATTTATCAGCCAATTCTTGAAAAGATTTGATGGTCAGGGCTAATCGTGAAAACCATTCCATAGCTTCTCCTCTGAGACTGCAAGGAAATAATCTCATAAGGTATGTTTCATCAACTACAAATTCCATGGTAGTGGCACAAAATTGTCTTAAGTGGTTCTTAGGATCTCCTTTTCCATTATATTTTTCAAGTTTTGGTATGTCCCAATGGTTAGGAAAAGGTGGCATTGTTATGCTTGGATCGAAGGGATAAGGACATATGTCTTCAATAAAAAACTTGTGAGTCGATGTTTTACTGTTCTTGAGAGTATCCAATTCTTGTCTTAATGTTCTAAGCTCATCCAAAATAGGATCGTTTGTAGGTACAGGTTTTGATGTCTTTGAAGATCGCTTGTAACCAGGTTGTAGATAAAAGGGTCTATGATCTTTGATCCTACCATCGTTGTTTGTTTTTGGAGTCTTAGATTCACTAGATTTAGGTTGGTCATTCATTTTGAGTAATGATATGTCAAAATCAGGAGGCATTTTGATTCCTTCATCAACAAGGGCCTTGAAGTATTATTGTGGGTTATGTTTGACCACCTCTGTAAGAAGTTTGGTGAACCTATTATCGTTAAGAGCTTCATTTATGGTGGATTGTGTTATTTCTTCACTATCAATTTCACTTGTTTCACTAGTTGCAACAATAATGTGATCTTCCCCATCAAAGTCTTTTCCCCAAGGGTTCCCTTCTTCTTGAAACATTTTTTCTCTTGTTCTAGGGGTCATAGGTGATTCTTTATGATTTTCAATCCAAGGTAATGTATGATACCTAAGACTAGGATGCAAATGAAAAGGATATGATTCTAAGATGGGATATGAAAATGGAATGGTATGATATGAAAAGCTAAAAGGCAACTCTAGGTCCAAAGTTGGTTATGATGTAAAGGATTTACTTGTGTTATGATGGATAGACAGAAGGACCAATAATCAAGAGAGTGTATGTAGGATATGATGGACTCCTAAAGGATTTCCCTACTCAAGGATAATGGCATGTTTCCCTAACTCAAGGATGGTGAACCTCAAGTGATGCGTGTGATAGATAGCCAATAGTTTGATTTCAAGACCTAGGAAGAGTAGCCTAAGTGCAAGCTAAAGGTTTTATTTGATCGATGATGAATATGCAAAGGGCTAAATTCTTAGAACATGCAAAGGTTAGGTGATATGGTCTTGATATGCAAAAGGGGTTGAACATGAAAGAACTAGGTGGAATAGTATATGTATGCAAGGACTAGGTAATGGGACCTATGTATGGAATACTAGGAACATGCAAGAACTAGGATGAAAGGGATATGAATATGTAAGGACAATAAATATGCAAGGACTAGGTGGAATGCAAGGATTGAAAGATAAAAACTAAAGGATGATGACCCCAAGAAATCTAAGTGATAGGTTCACATGGGATGTTTGTGTTGTGGGACCTTTTGAAGTTTGCAAAGTTTGAGATGTTGCAAGTTTCTAGGTGTGATGTTTGTTTGAGGTAAATTTTTTGTGTTTAGATTTATGAATGTGGTGAATACTATTTGAAAATCCAGAAAACACTTGACAAGCACGATGTTTTGGTGTATGCAAATGCACATGAGACAAGCACAATCCTAATAGGCCAAGGGTTTGTATACTTGATATAGCCCACCGATATACCCTGGATTGGTGCTAAACACCTTTCCTTCTCGAGAGAAAATATCTTAGAAGTTTGGTGGCATTGGCTCCCCTCCACGGCTCATTAACATCATTCGAGCACACCAACTTTGGATTCTTGGGTCATCACTTCCCAAGAATTTCTATCTCTACTCAAGGGAGTCAGTAGTGAGTATCTTCAGGCATGATACTATACCCCACACTATACCAAGCAACGGCTGAAAATGGTTGGCTTCTAAAGCAATAGGTGTTTAGTTATGGCATCCGTTCGAATGGCCACACATGGGGCGAGAGATTAATCACCAATTAGGTGGCACTCCAGCCTAAAGAGGTTACGCTCAATAGGGTTTATGGGAGTACTACTCCATCCATGTGACACATCCGCACTCGTGGTACTTGAACTTTCCTCAAACACCCATTTTATATCCCGACTGGAAGTGGCTTGGCTTTAGCCTATTACCGGTCGGGTCATCCCTTAAGGTGAGTACTTTTTCCCTTAAGGCAGACCCATTTTTAGAAATAATAACTATTTCTCTTACACCCAGGATCACTTGAAAGCGCAAGGGGAGAGGATACTTCAATTATTAAGTCGTGAAGGTGACAAAAAATAAGGTGGGTCTGGTTTTCTGATCACCTAGTTTTCACAAAGTGAGAGCATAATCACCTACCACCTTTAAGCACAGTCAGACAGAATCAAGCACATGTTCATTTTAACACACAAAAAGAAGTGTTTTATAATCTAAAAGACAATTGGTTTCAAAATCATGTCTTTGACGAACGTCCTGCATCAAAATCTCATTAGTAGTTTCATGCCTCCTTTCTTTGACAAGCGTATGTTTTGATTTTCAATTCTTTGTCAAACGAACCTGCAAGAAAAACAAACTAAAATTAGACCAAAAATTCAAACGAAGCTAAAATAGAAAACATCATTTAATCTAACTAATCAAAATCTAAACTAATTAAAAGTAAATGTTAAAATTAAATCTTAAAACTAAAAAATGTAAATCTAAAATTAAATTAGAATCAATATAAAAACTAAATTAAAATTATTCTAAAAACTAGATTAATCTAAAAACTAAATTAATCTAAAAACTAAATTAAAAACTAAAACCAAATTTAAATTAATCTAAAACTAAATTAACAACTAAATTAATCTAAAAACTAAATTAAATTAATCTAAATATAAATTAATAAATATAAATTAACAACTAAAGTAAAGTTAATCTAAAACTAAATTATCAACTAAATTAATAGTTAATCTAAAACTAAATTAAATTGAATCTAAACTAATTTAAAAACAAAAAATTAATCTAATACTAAATTTAAAAACTAAACTATACTAGACTTAGAATTTAAAATGTTAAAAAAAGAAGAAGCTAAACTAAACTTAAACTAGAGGAAAGTATCTTAGAAGGCATTTTAAGAAAAGTATGTGAAAAATTAAAAACTAGACTACGCAAAGTGTATGCTTAAAAAGTTAAAGTAAACTAAACCGTAGAAACTCAAGCAAGGCATGCAGTGAATGCATGCAAAGCTACAAAAAAAGTGCATGAACCGTTTGGCTGCAAGCATACACAAGGCGGGTGAACTATTTAATAAAATGCTGAAAATAGACATGCAAAACAAGGTGCACCCACTGTATGATAGAAAACCTCAGAATATTTGTTGCATATGCATGGTGTATGAACGAATGGACAGAATGCTTCATAAGAGATGACACCTCATAGAAGGTAATGATTATCAAGATTTGAGATATCTCAAGCACACGTCGTTAGCTGCCATGCAGGATATGCCAAAAATAGCTTTTTATGAAAAGACTTTAGAAACTTTCAAGTGCCTGCTATGAGCATTCTCCTGGCGAAGCAAACAAAGGCCTCTTTGTTTTTCAAACTTTAGGGAATTCTGTGTTCCTTGAATACAGTGAAGCATTGGCTTAGGCAGAATCTATCACCACGTGAAATGCTCAAAAATCCCATTTAACGTGATCTCATGGAACACAAAAATTGTAGGATAAGCACAATATGGATTCTTTGAAAAGACGTTAGATCCTTTCAAGCATATGCAAAGGCAGCGCACTGAATCATGGATTTGTTGAAAAGGCTTTAAGAAAATTTTATGCCAATGTAGGGGCAGGTGGGTGGCGCGATTGGAGGATATGCAGAAAATAGATTTGCAGCTTAAGAAACTTTCAAAGCAAATGAAAAAATGTGATTTTCTGGAATGCAATGATGGTAGAATCAACCTAAGATAAGTCACCATTAAAAATAATCAACATCAGATATCATTGGATCAACATCATCCTGCAAAAGGCAAATGACAGAAAGGACCATATTGTGCATGAGAATAGCGCATCCTTATAATCATAAAATGGTGGAGAAATATGCTTGGTAAATGAAATGTCTGCTAGAATGCCTCACAGAAATGCAGTGAAGAAATTCAATCAAAGAAGCCATAAATGACCTTTCATAGCATAACTGCATTAAAAATATTCATAGATGTGAAATAGTGATGATTTAAATCATAAGCAATAAACATGCAAAAACATATTCATCTCCCTGTCAAACGGATTTATGCAGAAATGATATTCATCTTCATTGCTCTTATAAGAAAAAGAGATGCCTAATAAAAGAAACCGATTATTTTCATGATAAAAGAAATAGAAAACTGCTTCACGTCGGGTTCACCATTTTGTAGAGCCATAAAAATGTATGATTCTATGGAGTAAGAACCACCATTTCAGCCCACATCAATAGAGCTATTCTAATTAAAAGCAAAACTAGAAATACAAGTCTAAACTACAAAAAACAAAATAATGCTTTTAAAAGAAATCAATCTTCATTGTCTCCCTATCACCAAGATCTTTGTTTATGCATTTGCTCTCAGATTTTTACGAGCACAAAATGCAATAAAGAGGATATGGTGAATGAGAAATGCAAGCAAGATGCAAAGATCATATGAGTATGTAAATTTGTGAGCAAAATTTTGTGAGAGAAAATGAGAGGGAAATCCCATTTTAAATAGGAGTTCCCTGAAGATGGAAAGGGGTTGAAGATGAAATGTGGGATAAAAGATGAGAGAGAAGGAAATGTCATTATCCCACATTGTTGGGTTAAATGTTATGCATGAGAATGAAAGTGATAAACGAATATTAGATTAAAAATGTACCTAAATGATTAAATATGAATAAAATGATTTAAATATGCTTTGCTAAAATACAATATTTCATGAACGATTTATGCAAATGATGTGATTAATATGCAAGTTATGATAATTAGTTTATTATGAAATAATAATAATGACTATGATGATTTATTAATGGAGATGAATATGAAACAATTATGGATGATAATGATAATTGATTTAAATGGATTATGAATGATTATGATTTATTATGCAAATAGGTATGAATGATAATGCAAATGGACATGAACGTTAATGCAACAGATATTGAATGAGCATGAGATGGTTCAATGATTTGATGAAATGCATGAATAGAAGAAAGTATTGAATGAATTGATTAAGTAAATAATAATATCTATTTAATCAATAGACGAATATCGTTATGATTATGAGGACAAATTTGAGTGTCTACAAAAAGAATAAAGTCGTTGAGACTAGCTAGATGTCTTGTCGACTGGCTGTTGTTTTATATTCATTTGAAATCCATCGGTTGCTTAGACATTTCAGTCGCCATGAGTTCTTATATATCTCTCTGACTGAAGAAGTCTCACCAATAGCTATTCACAAGGCCAGTGTCAGGGGGAGTGGTTTACATTTGGTGTGATGTATCACTGACGAGGTGTGGTCTCACTAAAATATTTTGAGTTTAGCTTAATGTCTTACTGATCCAATGCAGTCTCACCGAAAGAATGTGGCTTCAGGGTAAGGTCTCACTGAAAGGGTGGGGTCTCCCTGAAATGGTCTTAGCTTGCTGAAAGGAGGTGTCATCGGTATGATGTCTTGTCGACTGAACGGAGTCTCACCAAAGGATGGTGGCTTTAGGGTAATGTCCCACCGATAGGGTGAGGTCTTACCGAAAGGAGTTTGCTTCAGGGAGATGTCTCACTGACAAAGGGGAGTCTCGCCGAAATGGAGTGGCTCGGTGTAATATCCTGCCGACAGATGCAGGTTTTTTCATAATGGTTTGAGCTCAAGGAGAATGGAATGAGTTCAATGTGTTGTCTCGCCGACGGAGTGAGGTCTCACCAAAAGATGAAGGGCTCACTATAACCTCTTGCCGACCAAGTGAAGTCTCGCCAAAGGTTTGTGGCTTCGGTATGATATCTTGCCGACTAAGGGGAGTCTTGCCGATAGCGATGGACTTGCCGATGGAAAGGGATATCGATATGACCCTTCCCACCCGCCATAACTTCCTATCGATTGCTTAATTTCTTGCTGAATTTGGATGTCTTTATAATGGGAACACATCGATATAACTCTTAGGGACTCGCTATGATGTCTGGTCGATAGCGATAGTCTGGGCAATAATTTTGGGACATCGATATGACTCTAGCCGCTCGCTATGAACTCTCACCAACAATTGTGTGTTATGTCAATTGCTATTGTGGAGGATAATCGTATCGTGGAGACACGGCTAGTGTCTCATCGACATGCGATTCTGTGAACGACTTTTGACCGCTTGGAAATCTTACATGGAGTGTGTTCAGCCAATCAAGGGGAGCTAAGGCGAACATGGGCAGTTTGACTGCTATGACTATTCTTGTGAGAAAGATCAACCGAGCATGAATGACATGGACTTGTTCTGAGATCAAAAGTGATGGATCGGTTTGGTATCCAGTGGTGTCATTTGTAAAGAGATCTAGAGCAAGAGGAAGGAAAAAAGGAAGAGGCCACGAGTCTCAGTGACAGTTGTGATGTCTATTGGCAAAGATAGATTGACATTAATGATAATGTTGCAGAACATTAAAAGTAGCTCTGATGGAAGTTCGAGGGTCGACATAGAGGCCAGAAGTTCATGTGATGGTTACAAAAGATCTGAAAAGCCATCCCTAGAGCAATCTTTCACCAACATGGATGGGGTATGCACATTGAATGCAACATTAACTTTATTCCAAAAAGATCTGAGGGTTGACCCTTTCTGGAACTGACATTTTTTTGTAAACCCTAAAGCAGGGGGCAGCACATTCTTTTTGGCACGTTCTATATATATGGCACTTTTGCCTTGTTAAAAAAAGGAGGTCTAGCAATAGGAATTCTCAGAAGGTAGAAAAACTTAAGAGTAGCAATAGGATAGGAGTTAAGTTCAACAGAAAGGAAGTGATGTATCTAGCAGATTTTCTTAGTGTAGATAGAAAGAATTTGAAGACATAGGTTTTCTATACACTGGTGATTGTGCTAGATTTGTAAATATTGCTTAACTATTTCACTAATAGTAGAAGCAACTAGATTTAAATCTACTTCATATTGTGTTTCAGAATGGTATTTGTCTTGGGTTAATAATTTTATTTGAGAAGCTTTCAAGGAATGAAATTTTATTTTATGTTTTGTTTAAATGGTGAATTGCAATCTGCTATTGAAATTAGCACTGTGAATGAATGAAACTGTGTGTTAATCACAAGTTAATTTTGTTTTGTAGTTTTAGTTAGGAATTCCTTGAAAAGTAACAAGTCTGGTTAAGTTGGATGAATTAGAATTCTCTTCAGTTCCAAAGCTTTGATCTATCTTTTTCTGTTTCTTTAAAACCCTGGTTAAAGTAGGTTTAAGTATATGTTTGATCTTATAACAATCCAAAAGCTCAACAACAGCAGGCCCCTTGAACATTATAGTTCACATCAGCCATTGAGTGAAATTAGCATAGTCAAGAACTGATTACCAAGACCTTGGGAGTTAGATATCCATGCATTATTCTTTCTCTTTCAAGAGAGTAGAATAGGAATATTATGTTTACTATTGTTTTGCTCATCTAACCCATCAACAGAAACTAGCGCTAGAAGGAGGGCTAGAAAAGAAAGCTGGATAATACTAGGTTTTTCTCACCAGAAAGTTCCCATAGAGTTCTTCGATCAGCTGAAAACCCACCACCTTTGATAGAGCTCAAGACCCCAATAAGACACAAGATTCACAAGACTGGGGAAACCATCATACCATCTTTGTCAGCTCCACTCACTCCACCAGGATTTTCACCAAGACCCCAATGGATACCTGTCAATCCACCACCAAATCCATCTCAAGTGCCATCACAACTGGTTCAACCCATCCAACAGTTGGCTCAACCACCACCACCACCACCAATGGCATTTTTTTAGAATAATCCCTCTCCATTGGGGACTATTCCTGGAGGCTTTCATGATATGCCTAAGAATCCTGAGAAATCATGTCCCAAATACATTCATGGAGAATTAAGGAGTGTTGAAGAGCACATACAAGCTTTTAAGGACGCTTGTACCAGAGCTCAGATAGCTCACCATGATGTAGTTTTTAGGTTGTTCCCTTGTTCCTTAGGGGATATGTCGTACAACTGGTACCTAAATCTTCCACAAGGTTCTATTTTGAGCTAGATAGACATGAAGAATGCTTTCATCAATCAATTCAAAGTTTATGTAAATCCAGCCATGTTGTTCCACCAATTTGCTACCATTAGGAAGGATCCATGTGAATCCTTGCCCTTGTTTAATACTAGGTTTCAACAAATGTATAGGAGACTACATGACCCCTATCTAGTTGTTGAGGATAGTGCCATTTAAGCATACTTTATAGTTATAGACCCCTTACTTGGCTTGTTCCTGCAAAGGACTTATCAACCGACTGATATTGATTCCATGTCTAAAGTCTATCATCTAGCCATTAAGTTGCAACAAAAAATTAGTTCCCAACAAGGAAGTTTGGGAGGAGGTTTTCCTTCAATAGGGTATCAGGTGCCTAAACCAACCCCTTTATTCAATATCATCCCAGGAATGTCTCCTTCCCATTATGGGCCTATGTCTGAGTTGTAGACCCTACCTCCTATTCCATTCTTTTCCAACGAAGCTCCTAACTTCTTTCAACAATCACAGGCTCATCATAGCCCACATGGTCATCATAACCAAGCTGGAACACCAAATCATGTCGGTCAACCACCTATTGCTAAGAGTGTTGAAAGTGGAAAGACGGTCCAACTCACGAACGAGGTGGAGACCTTAAAGAAAACTCTGTCTCAAATCACAAATGATATGGCCCAACTTAGATTGAGCCCTTCTCAGAACCAAAGTAATTACCCTAATCAGAACAGTAGCAATCAAGGTAATTATCAGAATAACAACAATCATAGCCATAGGGGTTATCAAGGCCAAAACTCCCCTAACAAAGGCTATCAAAATCAAAATAGAGGATATAACCAAAGGCCAAATAACAACCGACAATGAAATACAGGGCCAAATAATAGTGGAGTTTCTCACAATTATCAAGCTAATGAGGACAAGTCACATACTACAAATGTGGTTGACCTTAATTTTATGCCTAATTGGTGCAGGTTGCATGATACTGCAACCCATTCCAAGGTAAACTGCCCTAAAATGGAGAAATTCATGAAGATGGAATAGGCGGATGCCCAAACATTCCAAGGGAATTCAAATAAAGAAGGTGGCTCAACGGATTCAACAATGACTTATGACCTATTTGAGGAAGAACCTTCATTCCCAATTCAAAATGAGAATGAACTAGAGGAAGATACGTATGATGCCCAAGCCTTTTAGACAAAGGGAGGACACTTCCTAAGAAATCAGAATAAGGGTCCGTTCACTACATCACCACCACCTAATCACATGGTGCCTCCGAATCAAAGTGTTGATAATAACCCTCCCCCACCAAAAGTTCCACCTAAGTTCCCTAACAAAGGTAATTCACTTGGTGTTGTCAAATGTAATGCAAGCTATAACATAGAATTTGATATTGTTTCTAAGATGTAGAAACAGAAAACCTCTTTATCATACTTTGACATCCAAAAGTGGTGCCCTGCTCAACGAGAGATAGTGTTGAAAGCTTTGGAAGAAGCTGATAAATCAAAAGCGAAAACTAAGGTGGCACCCACTGCAGACATGAATGTAGCTTTGTACAGAAGCAAGGTAGGTACCCCACCATTTCTTTTAAGTTTGAGAATTTATGGGAAGAATCTACATAATTGTCTACTAGATTCAGGGGCTTCTGGCAATGTTATGCCATTTTCTATATGTAAGAAATTGGGATTGAACCCTGTCCAAACAAAAAAGAAGGTAATCCAACTTGATAAAACATAGGTTAATGTAGTTGGAGAATTGAGAAATATACATGTGCAAGTAGGGTCTGACCCTAGAATTTTAATCAATATAGATAATCAAGTAGTAGACATTCCTAATACTTATGGTATGCTGTTGAGCAGAGATTTGATGAAAAGTATAGGGGGATATCTTTCCCTTGACTTTTCACATATGAGGCTGCCATGGAGGGGAGTTCCTACACAGATTAGGAATGAAAGTGAACCTTGCCTCAAACATATCATCACTAAGTATGATTGTCCCAACGAGGTAGCTTATTTTGAAACCAAGATAGGATTTTATAAGAGGAAATTTTAACCTTTTCGGTTCTTCATTCTAAAGATTTGTCAATACAAAAGTCCCCTGATCCCATGATTAATGAAAATCAACAGGCATTGATTAGGAAGCTGCAACAGGATCAGCTAGTCTTAGGGGAAGATATCAATTTGCATAGTCTTCTACTCCCTAACCAGTGTAGGATACACTATCGAAATCATTCAGAACTGACCTGCCAACATTGCATCATTATTTTAAATCATGTTTCCCAAACTTAGGAAACTAGCCTAAGTCACCTTGAGACCATTTCAGATCACTTCTCGTTTGAAGCCAAAAACACAATAATGTTATCCAGGGATAATATACCCTCAAAGGAAGTCCTTCCTCAAATTGAACTTATCCCAGTCACAATACCAGACCAACATAGTTACAATGAACAACCTCAGGGTTTGTTTGATACCCCTACACTCACGAGTATAGCAAAACCCAAAGGATTAATCAAAGATACAAGTGACTATCAGAAGGATAGCCACGGATTACATGATATATCCAAGCAAGAATTGGGAATTGCACTTGAGGAACCTATTGAACACTCGTTCCTAATATTTGACATCCAAAAGATCAAGTGCCCCCACCTATGGCTCGTCTTATCCAAACGCCCATAATAGCCCCAAAGGGATCAACCCTAGCTCATTATTAGCTATGGTCCCTCACGTTTGATGGATCCAAGTCCAAAACAGGCTGTGGTGTTGAGATTGAATTAACCAGCCCAAAATTAAAAACTTTCTTTGCTTCTTACAGGTTGTAGTTTAGATGCACTAACAACGTAGCAGAATATGAAGCTCTAGCTCAGGGGCTGATGTTCGCACATAAGAAGAAAGTTGCTGCCTTGATGGTTAAAGGAGATTCAGAAGTAGTTATCAAGCAAGTATACAACCAATACACATGTCACAATAAAAGGCTGGCAGCTTACAAAAATCAGGTATGGAACCTGATTGAAGACTTTGATGCTTTTGGGATTAGTTTAATTCCTAGAGAGGAGAATCAAATAGATGATTTATTAGTTGTTGTTGCAAGTAGCCTAGAACCCATGCAAGGCTCCAAGCTTAAGAGATTCTAAGTAGAATTGATATCCAACCCGAATGTTCCTGATAATGTCAAGAACTTTCAAGTTTTTGATGATGATCGACATATCGTGGCTTTTCTAGCAAGTTCAGATGTTTTTCAAGGGAAAATCATCGATGAGTTCTACAGAGATCAAGGAGACTAGGACCCAGAAGACTGTGATACAGAGGGGGTCCTCAATTTAAAAAGTAATAGCATTCCCAAGGGAATGGTTGCCTTAGAAATAATTTTTGATTTAGAACCAAGGGCTCGGGAGAAGATATCGGCTGAAGAAAAAGGAGGTGAATATGAAATTGTTAACCTAGCTAATTCTGGCCCTGAAAGAAATGTTTACATAGGAAAAGTCTGCCCTAAAGCAATTAGAAAAGATATACTGAGGGCACTAAAGAAAGATGTTGCTATGATATCCTAGGGGTATGAAGATCTAAAGACATTTGATGCTTTTGTGATAACTCATACTATTCCTTTGAAGCCTAAAGCTAGACCATTTCGGAAAAAGCAGCGTCCTGTCAATGCCCTGATTGAACCACTGATCTTCAAGGAAGTTCAGAAATTGCTCTCTGCAAGAATAATCTTCCCTGTACAACATTCAACATGGGTGGCTAACTTAGTTCCAGTCTGTAAGAAAAATGGAGAGATCAGGCTATGTGTAGATTTCAAGAATCTGAACAGAGCTTCAGAAAAAGACAACTACCCACTTCCTTCTCTGGACGAAGTCTTGCAAACTGTCAATGGATCTTAGATGATATCATTCTTGGATGGTTATCAGGTGATTGTTAATTATGAAGATAGAATGAAGATAGCCTTCACTACTAAGTTGGGAACATTTTCTTACAGAAGGATTCCATTTGGTTTGATAAATGTTGGAGTAACCTTTCAGTGCACCATGGATGTAGCATTCAAAGATTTGATTGGTAAATGTATCATTGTTTACATGGATGACCTGATAGTATTCTCTAAAGATAGACTAAACCATGTCGCAAACTTGGCTAAAGTTCTTGAAAGATGTATCCAGTATGGCGTCTCCCTAAATCCTAAAAGGTGCATGTTCGGGTTCTCTGAAGGGAAAGTTTTGGGACACATAATCTTGGAAAGAGGAATATCAATCGATCTAGACTGAGTTGAGTCCATTCTGAAGATATCCATGCCAAGAAGTAAGAAGGAGATGAGATCTTTCTTTGGAAAGATCAACTTTGTGAGAAATTTTATCACAGGTTTTGCAGAAATTGTTAAGCCATTGAATGAAATAATGAAGAAAGAAGCCAGAATAGAATGGAGTAACAAGTCAAAGGCTATGTTTTCTCAAGTCAAACAATCCATTTCGAAAGCACCAGTCTTCACCAGCCCTAACTACTTGAGGCCATTCTATATTTATTCTTTTGCTTCTGAACACTCATGTGTAGCTGTCCTGACTCAACGCAAAGAGGAGGGAGATGAGAGGCCAATCGCCTTCATGAGCTATTCATTTAAGAATACTGAAGTCAAATACCCACCTCTTGAAAAACAAGCTTTTGCACTAGTTAGAGCTATCAAGAAGTTCAAAAATTACATCCTACGAAGTCAAATTATTGTTGTAGTTCCTGATACTGTTGTGAAGTCTCTACTTATGCAGAGCGAGTTGGGAGAACGAAGAGGGAAATGGATGGCCATTTTGTAGGAGTTCGATCTGGAGATTCACCCTATGAAACTTGTCTGAGGTCTGGGCCTGTCTAAATCCATAGCGGATGCTGGTGAGAACATTATTTTCCAACAATACACAACACATTCCTTTTCCACTGAACCTTGGTATGCTGATATCATCTATTTCATGCTCAATAATCAGTGCCCAGAGGGAATGGATACAACTCAGAGGAGAGCGTTGAGAATGAAAAG
Organism: Sequoia sempervirens; assembly: GCA_007258455.2. Classification (NCBI taxonomy): domain Eukaryota; kingdom Viridiplantae; phylum Streptophyta; class Pinopsida; order Cupressales; family Cupressaceae; genus Sequoia; species Sequoia sempervirens. The sequence goes on from VDFB02193867.1 coordinate 405,728,747, forward strand.
CTCCCATTATATGCTCAAAGGAGGATTGCTATATAGGAAGAATTTTGAGGGAGTACCTATAATGCCTTGATCAGCAAGAAGCTAAACATGTGATTGTTGAATTTCATGGGAAACATGGCACAGGTCATGGTTCTACAGATCTGTTAGCACATCATATCCTCAGATCTGGTTATTATTGGCCATGTGTGATCAAAGATTCCCATCAACATGTGAGAACATGTCACATATGTCAAATCTTAGCATCAAAAGAACACCATTCAACCATGCCATTGCAGCCTATTTATGAGGTAAGGCCATTTGCCCAATGGGCACTGTATTTTATTGGGGTAATTAACCCAAATTCTTCTACAAGACACAAATTTATTTTCATAGCCACGGATTACTACACAAGATGGAAAGAGGCTATACCTTGCAAGAATAGCACAATGGAGGTAGTAATCAAGTTCCTCACCGAATACATCACAACTAGGTTTGGAGTACCCTTCACATTGGTATGTGACAATGGCTCTTCCTTTTCTTCTATTGAGTTCATTTCATGGGCTTATGATCACAAAATTGTTTTAAAGCATTCTTCAAATTATTACCCACAAGGAAATGGAGTTGCAAAATCAACTAATAAGAATCTCTTGGGGGTAATTAAAAAACTGTTAGAAAACAATCCTAGGGACTGGCATACCCAGCTAAGATTCTTGTTATGGGTAGATAAGACTAGGATCAAGGCTGCTTTAAAGACTTCACCATTCAAGCTAGTGTATGGCCAAGAGCCTGTGTTCCCTATTCACTTGCAAATACCTATCCTTAAGTTTATGCAAAATTTTTACTCTAGTGATGATAGGATAGAAATAAGATTAGCTAGCTTGTTGAAATTAGAAGAGCAGAGAGATGCAGCCTTGTAGAAATTCTTCAGACACCAGGATGTTGTCAAATGTTGGTTTGACAAAAGATCCAAAATCAAGGCTTTCAGAATATTAGACCTTGTGCTGCTATGGGATAAAGCTAACGAAAAGAAAGGCAGTCACCAAAAATTTGATAAACTCTAGTTAGGTCCCTATCAAATTGTTGAGATCCTAGGGGAAAACGCTTTCCAGCTGAGTAGTTTAACGGGAGAACCTGTTCCATTGCCTATTAATGGACAGTTTCTTAAACATTATTTTGAGTCATAAAGTTTGGTATTTTTGCTGGGTTGTACATGTATGTAAATAATTGGTTTTTCTGTTTGTAAATAGTTTGTTTGTTTTCTTTTGTTTTGGTATTTTGTTTTATATGTAAATAGCTTTGCTATTTTTTCTTTCTTTCGTTCTATTCATTTCCTTGTTGTTTGGTGTTTGTCTTGTTTAGTTCTTTGGGGTTTATATGTTCTTTCCATCTTCAAATGATGGGTTGTTATCGAAAGTATACTTTGGTTATTAGGAGAGAAGTTGGTTTAGATATTCTCAGGTTTTCTGATTGGATGATTCTATCCTAAATTTGTTGTTTTATGCCCATGATCAATAAGAGTTGTGGAAAGTCTTGAAAACAAGGTGCAAAGTAAATAATCTTCATTAACTACCTCTGAATCTATCACAAATCATCAAGATCATCTCCCTTTGTAATGGTACATATTTTTCCTAGGGCGATAGTGTTGTAAGATTTGAGTGAAAAATCTGATCCCCCATATGGTGTTATGAGGTCCATGGTATTTTTCAACCCAAAACAGATGTCAAACATCTGACATATTGAGGAAATTGAATGAAATATATGAAACTCCAAGAGAAAAGAAAAAGAAAATAAAAGAGAATTATCTAAAGGAAAAGAAGACTCAATATGAATGGTTGATTCCAGTATCTCTACCAGGGCTATGGATGCCTGACTGGCAGTAGAGCAATGCTATGAGAAAACTAGAGGTATCTCTGTCAGGGCTATGGATGCTTAACTGGCAGTGGAGCAATGCCCAGGATATCATTGCACAACAGCTGAAGGGAATCAACTCATGTGGTTCAAATCTTGCACATTATTGTTCAAAAGATGAGGAAAACATTATAAAAGGGTGATACACCATCAAGCACACACATAGATTCAGGGCTAGCCAGTGTTGATTTACATTTGAGATTCTAGCTCAACCTTGGTTGTTAAAACTGACCCAACTAGAATTCTGATGTTCATAAACCAGGAGTTTTGCGTAATTGAATCCTTCAGTTTCTTGAAAATGGTTAAACCATTTTCCTAGTTGAGTCGCCATTTGTTATGCCTTGCATAACCACCCCATTTTATTCTGGAACAAAATGGGTCCCCCTTTTCTTTTGTTTTTTCGCCTTTGGTTGTTTGTTTGGGTCTTAGGAGTTCTTTTTTTCTCCTAAGTCTATCTTTTTGTTCTGTCTGATTTGGTTCTGCCTTAGCCAGAGTTGGCTTTCTTCTTGCTAAAAATTGGATGAAATGATCATAAATAATGTATTTTATATGCTTTTGGGAGCTAATGGAGGCATTGTTTTGTAGGATTAAATCATACTACTGATGTTATTTCTCAAGGAAGTCAATTAGAAAGCATACCTCAATCAGATTTGGCATAAGACATTTCAACGAATAAAGTTGTTGAGACCAGTTGGATGTCTTGCTGACTAGCTGTTGTTTTATATTCATTTGAAATCTAGCGGTCACCCAAACATTTCAGTCACCATGAGTTCTTATATATCTCTCTTCGATCGAATAATTCTCGTCGATAGTTGTTCAAAAGTTCGGCGTCGGGGGGAGTGGTTTACATTCGGTGTGATGTCTCGCCGATGAGGTGTGGTCTCACCGAAAGATTTTGAGTTCAGCATAATGTCTTGCCGACCCGATGCAGTCTTGCTGAAAGAATGTGGCTTCGGGGAAGGTCTCGCCAATAGGGTGGGGTCTCCCCTAAATAGTCTGAGCTCTTCGAAAGGAGGTGTCATTGGTATGATGTCTCACTGACTGAATGGATTCTCGCCGAAAGATGGTGGCTTCAGGGTAATGTCCCACCGACAGGATGAGGTCTTGCCGAAAGGAGTTTTCTTCGAGGAGATGTCTCACCAACCAAGGGGATTCTTGCTGAAATGGAGTGGATCGGTGTAATATCTTGCCGACAGATGGAGGTTTTGCCGAAATGGTTTGAGCTCGGGGAGAATGGAATGAGTTCAGTGTGATGTCTCACCAACAGGGTGAGGTCTCGCCGAAAGATGAAGGGCTCGCTATAACCTCTCGTCGACCAAGTGAAGTCTTGCCAAAGGTTTGTGGCTTCGATATGATATCTTGCCGACTGAGGGGAGTCTTGTCAATAGCGATAAACTTGCCGATGGAAAGGGATATCAATATGACCCTTCCTGGCCGCCATAACCTCCTGCCAACTGCATAATGTCTTGTCGAATGCGGATGTCTTGCCAACAAGAACACAACGGTATAACTCTTAGGGACTCGCTATGATGTCTGGCCGATAGCGATAGTCTGGGCAACAATTTTGGGACATCGGTATGACTCTGGCCGCTCGATATGAACTCTCACTAACAGTTGCATGTTATGTCGATTGCTACTATGGAGTATCATCGTATCGGGGAGACACGACTGGTGTCTCACCGACATGTGATTCTGTCTGAACGACTTTTGACCACTTGGAAATCTTACATGGAGTGTGTTCAACTAATCAAGGGGAGCTAAGGTGAACATGGGTAGTTTGACTGTTGTGACTATTCTTGTGAGAAAGATCAACTGAGCATGAATGACATGGACTTGTTCTGAGATCAAAAGCGATGGATCGGTTCGGTATCCAGTGGTGTCATCTGTAAAGAGATCTAGAGCAAGAGGAAGGCAGAAAGGAAGAGGCCACGAGTCTCAGTGACAGTTGTCATGTCTACTAGAGAATATGGATTGACATTAATGATAATGCTGCAGAACATTAAAAGTAGCTCTGATGGAAGTTTGAGGGTGGACACGGAGGCCAGAAGTTAATGCGATGGTTGCGAAAGATCTGAAAATCCATCCCTGGAGTGATATTTCACCGACATGGACAAGGTATGCACATTGAATGCAGCATTAACTTTATTCCAAAAAGATCTGAGGGTCAACCCTTTCTGGAACTGGCATTTTTTTGTAAACCGTAAAGTAGGGGGCAACACATTCTTTTTGGCACGTTCTGTATATATGGCACTTTTGCCTTGTTAAAAAAAGGAGGTCTAGCAGTAGGAATTCTTAGAAGGTAGAAAAACTTAAGAGTAGCAATAGGATAGGAGTTAAGTTCAGTAGAAAGGAAGTGATGTATCTAGCAGATTTTCTTAGTATAGATAGAGATAATCTGAAGACATAGGTTTTCTATACACTGGTGATTGTGTCAAATTTGTAAATGTTGCTTATATGTTTCACTAATAGTAGAACCAACTAGATTTAAATCTACTTCATATTGTGTTTCAGAATGGTATTTTCCTTCGGTTAATCATTTGATTTGAGAAGCTTTCAAGGAATGAAATTTTATTTTATGTTTTGTTTAAATGGTGATTTGCAATCTACTATTGAAAGTAGCACTGTGAATGAATGAAACTGTGTGTTAATCACAAGTTAATTTTTTTCTGTAGTTTTAGTTAGGAATTCCTTGAAAGGTAACAAGTCTGGTTAAGTTGGATGAATTAGCATTCTCTATAGTTCCAAATCTTTGATCTATCTTTTTCTATTTCTTTAAAACCTTGGTTAAAGTAGGTTTAATTATGTGTTTGATCTTATAAAAATCCAGAAGCTCAACACCAGCAGGCCCCTTGAACATTATAGTTCACATCAACCATTGAGTGAAATTAGCACAGTCGAGAACCGATTACCAAGACCTTGGGAGTTAGATATCCATGCGTTATTCTTTCTCTTTCAAGAGAGAAAAATAGTAATATTTTGTTTACTGTTGATGTGCTCATCCGACCCATCAATAGTTAAGTCATGCAAAATGGAAGGCTGAATATATATCTCAACATGCCTCCTCAGGTAAAAGAGATTTTTACACCCCATATTCTCTGAAAGCTTTGTTATATTTACATGCAGGGTTGTGAATTTACTTGTGGTCTTTATGTCAGCATGGAGGTTCATCTACACACTGTTTTTTCCAACCTGCATTCGCTTACATCATGGTTGATAGAAAATTTTACACCTTTATACCTTTCCTCATTGTCTCCATTACTAATTCATCTTTTTTTCAACAGATGCAACAAACATGTTATCATTTTGGCATTGTTGGTAGCAATGGATGCACCTTTTTTTTGCATACAAGGATGTTATCAATGGTTTTTCTTGTCATTTTTTGTTGTTGTTGTCTATTTCCACTTGTATGTTTCGATGGACTGTCCAATTTCTATCCTACACTTGTGTTATATTGTATGCATAGCTTGATTCAATCTATCACCCTTTATTTTCCTCGGTCGAAGCTGAAAACCTCCTATTGGTTTCACGTGGGTGACAACAATGCAAGCACATTTTATTTATGTTTAATGAATGATTTCTTTCTCTTTCTTGACACAATCCACACTAATTTTAAATATCCGTCCAATTTTCTCCTTTACTAGAATGGGGAGAGGTTTGAAATGGAAGAAGCAAGATGAGTTGCAGGTGCAAGATGTACAAAATGGAGGTTCTCCTTTTTCCTCTTCCGATTTGGAATGGGCTACTATTTATGTCAACAAGGATAAGGTCCCTGACCTTGTTGCAACAATTTCTCTTATGAGACTTGATGATTTCATTTGTGGTGAAATGTCTATTGAAGGTTTTGAAACTAAATTTGTGTACAAGAAAACAAGAGAACCTACCACCATGTGTCCCCTCAACGACAAAACTTATGGCAAAACAATTTTGTATTAGAGGTTTGTATATTTTGACATTCATTTATATGGTCAAATAATATTTTACTCTCTTTCTTCAACATGATGAGATGATGCCTTTTTCGTAGCTATTGGTGTCAACACGGTCTTGCAGACAGTAGAAACCAACCCCCACTAGAGAGGAAACCACATAAGACATTTTCTACGAATGTGAGGTTGTCAATACCACTTCATGGTAAAGGTTATGAATGGAAAACTTGATGTTGCCTATATTATCTAAAAAGAAATGTTCCACATTGATAAAAAAAGGTAAATTTTTCTATGGCATTCACGACACAAGTGGAGATAAGTGTTTTATGTTTTTCGCTAATCTATTTGTGGAGTGAAAAAGCTATATTGAAAGCCTTTTGTTGATGGATTCTAGTGTCAATGCAATAATGGATAGACACATTAGCGATCTTGTCTTATGTGGCATGATGTCAAAGAGAGATCAATTCCTTACAAGAAAGGATGTACTGAATGTCTGGCGAAAGGTTTGTTCTACTCACGCACAGAAACAAAAATTTGATTCAACGAGTATCCTACTATGGAGTGGACAGGACTTTGACAACTTCTACTTTCAAAAACCTGATGGGAACAATACACCTTTTGTTATCGGGGTTCAGACTCCATGGATGTTAGATAGGATGGTTAGCCACTCGCACAATTCAGTCATCTCGATGGATTCCATGTTTACAACTAACAAATATGGGGTGAGGCCTTACAAACATTTACAAATAGTTCTTCGTGTTTTCAATGATCTTGTTGGCTATAAACCTAACAATGCTCATGCTGAGTTGTTCTGTCTATAGTTTCCATTGTATACACTACTTATTTTTGATGAGCAATAGAGAGGTGTGTCGGTTGCGTGAGTAGTCTCCTCATGAAACAAGATTGAGGACATCTCTGCATGGCTATGCGTATTGCATGACCATGGAAGAAGATCCAAACCCAACTGGAGAATCAATGCATTTTTATCAATGATGCGACTGCAGAAATCCAAGCCATACAGTATGTGCATCCCTATGTTCATTTGTGTACCTTTCTCATTTTCTATTTATTTTCAATTCCACTTTCTCATGCAGATGAGTAGTAAACAAGATTGTTTGTATTTTCTATTAGGGCTATCTTTCAATGTTGTGTGCTTCTATGCCTTTGGCATGTCAAAAGGGCTTGGATGAAGAATGTATATAATTACACAGCCAAGGAACGGGAAATGGACATCTTTTACAGTCTTGGCATGATCATGATGGAAATTGGTGACAGTGAAGATACCATCACTCAGCTATTGAACTCTTTCTTTCAGGAGTTCAATGATCAGCCCCGATTCTTAGAGTACTTTAACAAGACCTGGTGTGAAGGAGAAGGTCAAATTGGTGAGTTGAAAATTTTTGTCACCTCGCAGGATTCACACCATTCAAATTCTTTGATGTTACCTCTAATACGTTGTGGTTTAATTGACTATTGGATTATTTTTTTGTAGTCATTTGGGCGAAAAATTATAGAATATTCCCACATGCCAACCAGGATATGAATGCAACCATTGAGTCATACCATTGCACACTCAAAACTCGATACTTGTGTGATTGTTCTAAAAAATGCACTAGGAGAATGAACTATTTGCATTACACACTTGTGTATAAAATGGAACCATTCTATAGGAAAAAGGAAAAGTCGCAACATTATGGTTTTTTGATGAACCAAAAGTGTTTAAATATATGATCTAGTTTGGAGTAGGCCAAGGCAATTCTGGACAATCACTGTATTCTTGATGAAACAAATCCGGGAAGGTTTAGGTGAAAAGTAAAAGTAGGTCTGACCACTACCTTGTTCAAAAATTTGGGGAGCACTTTTTTGTTTGTGACTTCCCTTGGAGTTTGCAGGGGAACACTTGCAAACATGTCTTGAAGGTTGTTGACTTGATTAAGAGATAATCTCTCATTGAAGCGGTGGTCCATGGTAAGTGAATTTCAATTTGAATTGCATTACTTTGTGGGAGTAAATTGTGTTTTTCATTTTCTATTTCCTAATACAAGTTTCTTTTGTGTGGTCATTTAGACGAGAGAAGTGAACCAATTGATAGAGGGATATATTTGAATGAGACATTGTCATAGTGGGGCGTAGAAGAAAATAATCCTAATGTTCTTATCCCTACACAAGCTCCTTCTATTACTCATGTATATGATTAACATGTGGTCACAATGTCTCTTTGGAATGACACAAATGAACTCTTGAACAAAGTGATGTGTACACTACCACAGTGTCTACAATAGGTGCAATTATATGCAGAATGCATGGAGATGTTTCTACAGCACCTAGGACAATCAAATGCATTGTTGTTTGAATTCATTCTCAATCTTGATGAAGCTGCAACTAGCATTGTTCACATGCGTCCATGGTTTAGTGCAAGTAGGGTTCGTCGTCAACATGCAACCCAGTGTACGAAGCTTGTCGTAGAACAGTTAGATCACCGAACCCCTCTGGATGACTCCTTTCCCTTCTCCGCGAACAATAGCTTGAATGTGAATGTCAATATGCAATGTGAGACTTCAGGCATAGTTGCTATGGATGTGGTAGAGGATACAACATCTAAAACAGGTGACTATGAGAAAACCCATTTCAATTTCTATATTGTAATAGGAAATGGTATTACAGATTTCTTTTCTCCAGTATGTGCTTGTACCACATCATAAACTTTCTAATTTCTTTTTTGTATTTTTTTGTTCACTTCAGCATTCCAATTTGTGGAAGGGAGTCCTCATTGGCGACTGTCTTTCGAAAGTGTAAACCCAATGGAAGGTATGGTTCAAATTTAATAACTATGCATACGTAAGTCCAATTTTTGGTATGACCTTATGCAATACTATGCTTCCTTATAAAAATTTGGCTACGGTGACAAGTTGATGTCGACCAATGTGCCTTCACTCCACTGCTTCTTCAAGACTTACTAAGGATTGCACAAGCATAGTTCAATGAGTGGGCAATAAATTTGAGGTATTTAGAAGAGGTTGAATCAAATTTAGAAGTGTAAAGAGAAAGAAATTCAAAATCTGCCTGTGAACACTTAACAAGGAGTTTTGAGAGTCTTGTGAGGTTTTAGACCTCCATCCCACTAATGTAGGTTTAGAAAAATGGTGGAATGGATTGTTTAGGGTGTAATTAGGATTGTTTAAGAAGTGTTTTTGTTGAATCATGCAATGGAAGCAAAGAATTCAGTGTTTGGTTGTTGATCTTTAGAAAATATAGGATTTTTCTAATGAAAATGGATGGCTACAAGTTGGTAATTGAGGAAAGTGCATTCAATGGGGCTGAAAGTTTGCTTCTAAAGCATGGGAAGAAATTTCTAAATATTTTTCATACGGTGGAAAAGCATGGGAAGGTTTGGAATACACTATTCTATTAAACCCTCATTTGTTAGAGCTTATTTTGTGCATAATGTAAGGGTTTAGTAGATTAGTGTTTGCTTGAGCCTTTTTATTTCTAAAAGTTGATGATTCCTAAGTTTTGAGACTTGTTAAAGGACTATTTGAAGTCATTAAGTATTTTGATGATGATTTAAGACCTCCTACTTTCTAAATTTGGGCTAATTGAGTGCATTTCCAACGGTACAGTCATGTTTTCAAGTATTCCTTTCAAAACAATAGCATCTAAATTTTTGAGATGTTAAAATTGGCACAAATGGATTTCTGGAACAACAAATAGCTTATGGATTTTTAATGTAGTTTGGATGGAATGCCCGCTTTTGCCAAGTTGCAATGCTACTAGGGTTGGAGTCTTGGATACATGAAATTATGAATCTGGTAAAATAAAGTTGGAGGGCAGAATATTTGGATTGTTACTGTCATAGTAAGGTTGGTTAAAGGTATTTCAAGGCTTGTTAAGGGTTTCTAGGCAAGAATTAGTGATGGGTCACCTTTTGTCTTATGGAAAACAAGGTGTTATGAAGGGTAAATTAGGCTTGTTGAATGCAAGGATTGGTTTAGGATGTTTTAATCAGGTTTTGGTTTCTAATTCAGTTAATGAAATGGTAATGAATATATTTCAAGGTCTGTGGAGATCTTTAAAGTAAGTTTGGTTGATTGGTTGTCTTAATTGCCTTGTTTGGAATATTGTTGGAAAGATAAGTTATTTGTTGAATGTTGGTAGCGATGAGTTCTCTAATTAGGTTTATGCTATGGTTCAATTAGTTTGATGAAGGTTAAGATGTATTTGAATCTACTAAATGTTTTGAATACTAATTTGGTGAAATTGATGAATTTTGATGAAAAGAAGAGTAAGTTTGTTGGTTTATCTTCTCAGTTGTTGTTTGCGTCTGTAGACCTATTTGCTCAACTTTACACACCAATAACTTACTCATTCACCCAACTCTTGACACCTTCAAACACCTATTATACCCAACTCAAATATACTACAAAACTTCAATAGGTTCTTTTGGAATAAACACTTCAAACTAGCTCTTTTTTGTTGTCCTAGACCCCAAAATAGGCCTATTTTACAAAGAGACTCATATTTTACCTCTTCCAAAACCTTAAAATTTTGATGAGGAAATATTAACCAGTCACCGAAACCACCAAATCCACAATTTATTTTGGAAGATACACTTCCCAAGACACTATTTCACTAAACCCTCATTTTGAGCCATTTTCATGAGGTTTTTATGGAAGTCAATGTTCCCAAGCTTCCCACTATCTACAAAATCTTCAAAAGTGACTATTTAAGCCTAAATAAACTTAATCTAACCTTAAAATTTGTTTCCCTCAAGTTTCATAGACATTCACTTACTAAAACCACCATATTTCACCTAAAACCACTCATTCTTGCCATGCATGGCAACACACAAAATCACCTACAACAGCTTCCCAACTCTTGCAAACTCACAAAACACATTTTCAGACCTATTAAAAACTACCATGGCCATTCCATTTAGCTACAACTCATACAATAGATGGAACGACCATTTTTACAATATGGTCTTAAAACACTTAAATCTAGTTATTGACCCAGGTAGTCTTTTTTCTCTCAGATGCATAAATCTCAATGAATCTTCACAATAATGGAACCAAAATAACCTTAGTTCTATCCTTCACTAGATAAAGTTGACCTCTGAGCAATATAGCACCTGTACAACTTTCTACAAAGTCAGGAAAAGTGCAAATTTGAGTGTAAAATATAGAAATCTCAAGCAAGAACAAAGTTTTTCATTGAAGTTTTTCAATATTATTCCAATCTCTTCTGTTAAAAATGACTAAAAGTCCTTTAAAAAGTAATTAGAAATATTTACAATGCAAAATTCCCACTAATTCCATCGGTTACACTATGGAGACCCACTATCTATACCTAGAACATGCAAACTAGCTGGCAATAAATGCAAGATTTTGCATGCTTTACAATTTTACCACTAATGACCCCACTAACCTATGTATTTTTGAATTCCTTCCATTAATGCTTGTAAAATCCTTCAATAATCATTTGTTTAAGTGCATTCCATGCTATTGAAACTATGGGGAAGGACAAAGAGTCACTTTTAGTTGTGGGTGTCTATGTTGACAAGTTTGATCAATCTCAAGAAGTCTAAAAAGGCCTAAATTACAGAACACTAATCCATTTTTATGAGTGTTGTTACAAAATAGAGTTATCCTATCTTTTTATATGTTTTTAAACATCTTAAGGGGCATCTGAATATATGTGTGGAATTTAGTTTGATGATTTGGTTCAAAATAATGGTCTAACAGGCCTTATTGCAAGGCTACCAACCTAGGACAATATTTGTATAGTGTGGAATCTTCTACTTGGAAAGGTCATTAGATCATGGTGAGTAGACCTAAAAGGATGGTGTTTGAATGTTTGGTTGTGAGGATTTAAGTTTGCTAAGACTAAAACTAAAAGTTTCCTTATGATTAAAAGGTGTTTTGAAAGGTGGTTGCCTAGAAAAGTCAGTTGACAGAAACTGATTGTGGTGAAAAATGTTTACAGTAGATTGAGTTTGAGGGATTTATATCTTTGAACCCATTAGCACTGCATCAGTAGTTATGTAATGTGAAGTAACTACATAATTACTTAGGCTAACTTTGTAAAAAACTATATTGTAATTGAAATTTTGTCATCTATTAACATCTAGTTTTTAGTTATGCAATGTGAAGTAATGCTTCGAGTTAGAAAGATGTGCAATGCAATGAATGTAATCAGCGATGTGATCTCTGTGGCTTTGGGAATGAGTTTGATAGGTTAGGTTTTGTTGTTGGGATGATGCTTTTGTGAAGGGAGAAAGGAATTAGGGGGTTTGAGTTGTCCCTGTAGATTGTGAGTGGAAAAGAGCATGAAAAGTGAGGTTTAAGGTTAGGGTTTGATCAAAAAAGGTGAGGGCAGTGATATCCCTTGTTCTTTTAAGCATGTATAGGCCTAAATAAAAGTGTTTGAGTTGGTTTCAAGGTTTGAGAAGGAGTGGAATATATTTTTCCAAGTTACCCTCATGTGAATGCCTTGAAACAAGGGATTCATGAATAGGCATTTGGGAAAGTGAGGACCTCTACAAACAAAGGGTGGATTTGGTGGTTTTGAGGGCTAGTGAGTGTTTCCACATTGATTATTTGTAGGGGTTGTTAAGATTTTCAGAGAGTTAAGTTGAAAATTTTTGGTATGCTGAATCAAAAACATTCTTTTCTTACAGCCTGCATAAAATAAGAAGTGAGTCACAACCCAGTTTGTTTTCCATCTTGCAACTATTATGTGCATTTTCTATTTGTAACATACGAACAAATATTGAAATGGAGTGTTTTGCTGAAAGTAAGGGTTCTCATAAAACAAGAAGGTGAACTTCAAAACATTGTTTCTATAGTCTGCATAAAATAAGAAGTGAGTCACAACCCAGTGTGTTTTCCATCATGCAACTGTTATGTGCATTTTCTATTTGAAACATATGAACAGATATTGAAATGGAATGTTTCGTGAAAGTAGGTGTTGCCATAAAAGAATAAGGTGAACTTGAAAACATTATTTTTTTGTGCAGTCTGCATAAAATAAGAAGTGAGTCAAAACCCAGTGTGCTTTCCATCATGCAGCTATTATGTGCATTTTCTATTCGAAACATATGAACATATATTGAAATAGAATGTTTGGTGAAAGTAGGGGTTGCGATAAAAGAATAAGGTGAACTTGAAAACATTGTTTTGTTATAGTCTGCATAAAATAAGAAGTGAGTCACAACCCACAGTTTTTTCCATCATGCAACTATTATGTGCATTTTCTATTTGAAACATATGAACAGATATTGAAATGGAATGTTTGGTGAAAGTAGGGGTTGCCATAAAATAATAAGGTGAACTTGAAAACATTGTTTTGTTACAATCTGCATAAAATAAGAACTCACAACCCACTATGTTTTCCATCATGCAATTGTTATTGCATTTTCTATTGGAAACATATGAACAAATATTGAAATGGAATTTTTAGTGAAAGTAAGTGTTGTCATCTATCAGCATCTTGGTTTTAGTTATGCAATGTGAAGTAATGCTTTGAGTTAGAAAGATGTGCAATGCAATGAAAGTAATCAGTGATATGAATATAAACTACAAAACTATATTTTCTACAATTTATTAGTTAAACTCATCTAATTGCATGAAATAGAATGCTCACAATATTTTTCATGTTGGAAAACATAGTGTCCCTACACAGTTAGTTTGTTATGAAAAGTTTTGTTTCACTTTGAATTTTTTTAGCAACTATTTCGTGCAGTCCAAATGTCATTTCTTCCTTTCTTCGTGTGAATGAAACAAATAGAATGCTCACATTATTTACACTATTTGAAAACACATTGTCCCCTATCACCTATTTCATCATTAAAATGTTAATGTTTCCTATAGTCCAAGAATGTAATGAAGTCAACATTAGGAGTGTGTTTCTAATTAGATAATGTTGTTGTATTTGCTGAAATTTTTGTTGTCTTTCCTTTTAGGCATTGTTGTTCCTGTTGTTCCAGTCATGTGTTGCCATATGCCCATTGGAGATACTGTACATGCTGCTTTTTTAAGTTCTAAACAATAGGTACAATCTCTTCAGTGAAAACATTAGCTATATCTTCCACTTTGCTCACTTCTTTTTCATTGTTTCCATTGCATTGACAATGTCTTTCTAATTTTAGAGAATGTAGGTGTACCTTCTAAAAAAGTTGTTTTATCTTTCATTTCAGGCATTTCAGTACCTTTTGTTGTAGTTCTATAGAAGATGTCACACAGTTCATGAGCATGGGTGGCTAGTTGGTTGACCAACAACCACCTATATTTTCCATGCAATATTCTTGCTCAAATTGAGGAATTGAGCCTCTCGTATAGGTTGCGGTAAAAGATGTTAAGGAGAATTAATAGAAAAGGGCCAAACCCCACATATTTGAACTATGATAATTATGCTCACTTCTTTAACAACATCTTTGGTGTATGGACACAAATGGGCATGGACGTTCAATATTACAATCTAGAAATAGAGATTGTAAATTTATGTGATTGGCCAATGTCTCTCTACCGAGAAATTTGAGACCTTTTCCTAGCTGGATGCATTTGGAAGGTGTGCATCAAACCAACAGTTATCATACGCAAGCACAATCTTACGGACCAGTTGAGCATGAGCTTTATGAGATTCATCAAGGGGGAATCTCTAATTAGTAATCACATGGGTCCTGTGGAGGAATGGTTACTGGCCATGTTCAAATTCAACCACATTGTCAGGTTTGAGATCCACTATGTTAGGCCGTCATTCAGGTTGTTCCATGTGAATTACGGGGTGCCAAATCCTTCCAAATGCTAAGAATGCAAAGATTATACCTATTCATAAATGGTTGACATAGTTCTTAGTGTTAGCAATATTAAATGTGGAGTGTAATTTTATTCAAATTCTATAATGTTGACTTGAAATGTTTTTACATTTCATTGTGTGATGTGAATTGTTGTTAAAAAATATGAAGGTGAACTTGAATACATTGTTTTGTTACAGTCTACATAATAGAAACTATTGTCTTTGAAGAAGAATTGAGAAGTGAGGGACAACCCTTTGTGTTTTCCATTCTGCAACTTTTCTCCTACATCTTCTCTTCCAAACGTATAAGGATATTGAAATGGAATGTTTGCTGCAAGTAATGGGTTGTTATAAAATATGAAGGTGAACTTGAATACACTGTTTTGTTACAGTCTGCATAATAGAAAGTGTTGTCTTTTAATAAGAATTAAGAAGTGAGGGACAACCCTATGTATTTTCCATTCTGCAACATTTTTTGTGCATCTTGTCTTCCAAACATATAAGGATATTGAAATGGAATGTTTTGATGTAGTGCAAAGGAAGAAACCGTCAATCACATAATTAAAAATTTTACAATCAAGGATTCAATCCATTCTATTCCTTCAAGTTCACAAGAAATCTACACAAAACAATGACTTCTACAAAGGCACAAAACTGAGGTTTCACTTTCTCTGACACAAATAAACTTAATCATCTTCTTCAAACTCATTAGAGACTCAATCTCACCCAAATCATCCAATATCAGGACCTTTATTCATCATCTTAATACCTTTTCTCTTAAATCTATCTTTAAGCTAGTAGCACTCCAAATATGAATTGTTAGAGAAATCTCTCAATGCAGACCTTATCTTCAACCTGTAACTGGATTTTTAGATACCTTTTAAGGGTTTTCAAAACATATCAAAATATCTCTATTGGTTACTTTCAGAAAAGATGCTCAAATCAAGACTATACCGTCCAAATTAGGTCTGATTAGGCTTGTGACACACTAGGGTTTATTGATTTAGTCATCTCCAAACTCATTTTCCCTTAACCAACGCTTGGAACATGCTAAATTGGACCTACTCATGCTTATTAGTCCATTAGAAATCCATTTCCTTGAGTGATTCACCAAACCCTAGGTTTGTATATTACTTATATGTTCCTTAGAACTCTGTTTTCTCAGATAGTTACACTCATAAAGATAAGTTTTGTTGCAAGTAATGGGTTGTTCCTTATAGACATCCATTTCCTTATAACTTTGTTCCTTAATTGTTCCTTGTCTTCCAAATGTATAAGGATATTGAAATGGAGTGTTTATTGCAAGTAATGGGTTGTTATAAAATATGAAGGTGAACTTGAATACACTATTTTGTTACATTTTGCATAATTAAAAATGTTTTCTTAGAACAAGATTTCAGAGGTGAGGGACAACCCTGTGTGTTTTCCATTTTGCAACTTTTTTTTGTGCATAGTGTGTTCCAAACGTATAAAGAAATTGAAATGGAATGTTTGCTACAAGTAAAGGTTGTTATAAAATATGAAGGTGAATTTACATACATTCTTTTGTTACAGTCTGCATAACAAAAAGTGTTTTCTTTGAAGAATAATTCAGAAGCAAGGGACAACCCTATGTTTTTTCCATCCTGCAACTTTTTTTGTGTGTCTTGTCTTCCAAACATACAAGGATATTGAAATGGAATGTTGGTGCAGGTGCACCCTACCATGAACATGCCTCCATGAGGAAAACATAGGATTTTGATTTAGTATTGTTGATTTCATGGTGTAATATGGTCTAAATGGCCACTTTAAGCATGTAATAGGCCATAGATAGTAATTTTAAGTTCATTGGCATAAAGTGTAAAAGCTATAGAAATTGATAAAATGTTGTTAATGCAAAATGAAAAAAATGAAAAAAATGCCAAAAACAGGAAGGTGAAGAGACAAAGTATTTGAAGAGTTATTTTAGGCATTGGCTTTGGTTATTTAAATCCTTTTGAAGAATCAAAAACTTTGAGGCAGGCAGAGGGATGATGTAAGAGTGGAAAAATCAATGAGATACTCTGTTTTTAGTTTTTTTCTTGCATTTTTTGTGTTTGAGGCCATTGTATGACCATGTTCTGGGTATAAATCATCTCCTCCTCCATTGTACAGGATAGCCTTGTAAGTATACTCTTTGATGCATTTGGTTTCATTTAAATCCATTTAGAATTGTGAATGATATTGAAAATTTTCTCCAGGTGGGTAAAACCCTGAATTAGGGTAAATAGTGTATAATAAAGATTGTGTTTGTTAGAATTGCACCATTGGAATGTCTTGAAAATTGGTGAGAGGAATGTTTGATGAGTATTAGAAATGATGTCATAAAACAAGAAGGTGAACTTCAAAACATTCTTTTGTTACAGTCTACATAAAATAAGAACTAGGTCACAACCCACTGTTTTTTCCATCATGCAACTGATATGTACATTTTGTGTTCCAAACATATGAGCATATATTGAAATGGAATGTTTGGTGAAAGTAAGGTTTTTCATAAAATAAGAAGGTGAACTTCAAAACATTGTTTTGTTATAGTATACATAAAAGAAAGCAGTCATTCAACAAGAATTGAAAAGTGAGTCACAAGCCAGTGTGTTTTCCATCATGCAACTGTTATGTGCATTTTGTGTTCGAAACATATGAACAGATATGGAAATGGAACGTTTGCTGAAAGTAAGGGTTGTCATAAAATAATAACGTGAACTTGAAAACATTGTTTTCTCATAGTATGCATAAAAGAAAGTGGACATTCAACAAGAATTGATAAGTGAGTCACAACCCAGTGTGTTTTCCATCATGCAACTATTGTGTGCATTTTATGTTTGAAATGTATGAACAGATATTGAAATGGAATATTTTCTAAAATTAGGGGTTGTTAAAAATTATTAAGCTCAACTTCAATACATTGTTTTGTTATAGTGTGCATAACAGAAAGTGCTAGTTGCATTTGATTACATTTCTAAGTAAGTTTGCCATAAATAATAAGAGTTGAGGTGGCATTGCCTACCATTATTTGATGGCATTTGATATTGTCTGTAATGAAATTTTACATGGCAACAAAAAGTGTCATGAAATTTGCAAGAACATAGTCTTATATATTTTTTTAATTAAGAGAAATAAACACTTTTGACCCAGAGCTATGAACCGGTGAGGTCACAAACGAGGGATCTCATCCCCAATACAAATTTTCAAAAAGTAAACCCCAAAGGGATTGGAGCCTTGATGGCAAGATTAACAATACAACTTAACAATCGCACAATGGCACTTTTGGAAAAAGACCATAGTCTTCAAACATACCAATGTATTGTAATTCCACATGATAATTGATCAAAAATTACATGATCACAAATAATGTAATTCCACACCATAATTGTTCAATAATTACATGATCAAAGATAATGTAATTCCATAGCATAAATTTTCAATAATTAAATGATCAAAGATATTGAAATGGAATGTGTGTTGCAAGTAATGGGTTGTTATATAATATGAAGGTGAAGTTCAATACACAGTGTTGATACAGTCTGCATAATAGAAAGTTTTTTCTTTGAAGAAGAATTGAAAAGTGAGGGACAACCTTGTGTGTTTTCCATCATGCAAGTTTTTTTTGTGCATCTTGTGTTGTAAATGTATTACGGTATTGAAATGGAATGTTTCTTGAAAGTAAGGCTTGTTATAGAATATGAAGCTCAACTTCAATACAATGTTTTGTTACAATCCCCAGAACATAAAGTGCTCATTGCATGTGCTTACATGGAAAGAGGAGATGCCATTTTTACTCAACCAACTAGTTATAGAATTTGAAAGTGGACTTCATTAAATTTCTTGAGCCTATAAAATAAATAAAAATTCATGAAATATGAAAGTGGATTTAAATTCATTTTTGGAGCGTCAGAAATAAATACTTATCATAACAAAATAACTAATAGGGGGCAGTGTATTTTCATAAACTGTAATCAATGCAAGCATTTTATGTGTTCCAATCACATGGAAAAAGGAAATGTGCCATTTCCACTCTACCTAATAGTCATTCTAAAAATTGAAAGTGGACTTCATTTCATTTTGGGAGCGTACAATATAAAGACTTTTCAGAAGCCAATAACTGACAGGGGACAGTGTGTTTTCCAACGCTGCAACCAATACAAGCATTTTATTTGTTACAATGACATGAAAAAGGGAAATCTACCATCTCCACTCTACGAAATCATTGTTGTAAAAATTCAAAGTGGACTTCACTTCATTTTTGGAGTGTGAGAAATAAAAAAAAATCATAAGGAAATAACTAAGAGGGGACACTGTGTTTTCCAACACTACAAGCAATGCAAGCATTTTATTTGTTCTGATCACATGGAAAAGGGAAATCTACCATCTCCACTCTAGAAAATACTTGTTCTAAAAATTCAAAGTAGACTTCATTACATTATTGTTTGTAACAAAACAAATACTTATCATTACAAAATAACTGACAGGGGACAGTGTGTTTTCCGACACTGTAAACAATGCTAGCATTTAATTTGTAACAATCACATGGAAAAAGGAAACATTCCATATACAGTCAATGAAATACTTTTTATAAAAATTGAAAGTGGAATTCATTACATTCTTGCTTGTAATGAAACAATTACAGGGCTATGAAAAGTTTGATATGAAATGGATAACAACAAAATGTTCAAAGACATGAAAATAGTATATTTGTTCACCATAATTGTTCAATAATCAAATAATTACAAAGGGCCATGAAAAGTCTCATACGAAATGTATAACAACATAGTGTTCAAACATATGAAAATGGTATATCTCTACACCACAATTGTTCAATAATCAAATAATGAAACCCACAATGCATAATCAATATTCTGAGCCCATCTCATCATATCCTACATTGCCTATTCTTTGTAATCGAGTTCATGCCTACATAATATATGGCACGTTTCTTAGGGTCCTTGTGTATTTCAAGAGGGTTGATTCGAATTCCACAAACCCTCACAGATGATGAATGTGAAACAACAGATTTCTTCATAGGTTGTGCTTTGTCTTTGGCAGATTTAACACCTTCACCCTATAGCAAAAATTTAATCACAATTAATGTATGCATGGAAACAATATAAGGTAGTATGATATATACAAAAACATATCATTTATGTGTACCTCTGGACCAGAATTCTTCATCTCAAAGAGCTTCCATACCATGAAGCTGCCCATGCACTCTTCAACGGTCTTTGCACCAAGACATGGAAAAGGCACTAAGCATTCACCAACAATGGCCTGAGCAATGCTGACTCTCACATAATTTTTTGGGTTCTTAAAGCAATGGGTTTGAGCGTTTCTATCGACAAGACGTAAAATACCTTTGGCAACTCGTTTACGCTGCCTCCAAAGATCAACGTGATCACCGAACTTAAAAGTGATGCCCTTGAACTCTATCATCTGTTCATCCACCAGATTTGGATGTAATGGAAATTTCATTGATGTGAAGCATAATTCAAGGCATGTTAAAAGATTCATAAAGAAATAAGAACATAAGCATGGAAGTGTGTTGGGTTTGTTACCAATATAGATGGCACACAACTGCTCTCTCGGTCCCCATGTCCATCTTTATTGCCATCTCCCCCTTGCAAGCCAACACTATCCTCATCCCCATTTCCATCTTTATTACCCTCTCCCACTTGAAGGCCAGTGCTCTCCCCATCCCCATGTCCATCTTTATTACCTGCTCCCAATTGCAAGCCAGTGCTCTCCCCATCCCCATGTTCATCTTTATTTCCATCTCCCCCTTGTAGTTTAGCACTCTCCTCATCCCCATGTCCATCTTTATTACCCTATCCCACTTGAATTCCAGTGATCTCCCCATCCCCATGTCCATCTCTATTACTTAGTTCCACATGTAGGCCAGTGTTCTCCCTATCCCAATGTCCATCTCTGTTACCCTATCCCACTTGGAGGCTAGTACTCTCCCCATTCCCATGTCCATCTTTATTTCCCTACCCCACTTGTAGGCCAGTGCTCTCCCCATCCGCATGTCCATATCTATTAGCCTCTCCCATTTCAATTGCAATGACATGGCCAATTAGGTCAAGGCCAAGACTTTGTTATTCATCCTTGCCTTGAAATAGCAAGAATTCAAACATCACTTCAAATTCAACTACATGCAACCAATTCATTGAAATAATCAAAACAAACATTAAATAAAAGAATTAGAATTCACTGTTTCTTCTAGTTTCTCCATGTCAAGGCACCTTGACGGTTTTGATTGTATACTCTCCTTCTTCTTCTTCCTCTCAACATTGTTAGACGATGGGTTGGGAGGAACAACATCATCTTGTTCTTTCATGGTGTCCACTTCATCTTCCAAATCATGAGTCTCCTATTCGAGGGCAGGACTCTATTGTTCATTGTTGCCCTGTAATAGAAGGAATTGAAACATCACATCAAATTCAAATGGATGCAACAAATTCATTGAAATAATAAAAAAAATATTAAATAGAAGATTTCAAAATCATCATTTCCTCTCATTTCTTCTTATGAGGGCGTGAGGAAAATTTCAACCATATATATGGTCCTTCTTCTTCTTCTTCTCAACATTGTTACATTGTTAGATGGTAGGTTGGGAGGAACAATATCATCTTGTTCTCCCATGGCCTCTACTTCATCTTCCAAATCAAGAGTATCCTATTCGAGGGAAGGAATCCATTGTTCATCATTTCCCTGTAATAGTAGTAATTGAAATGTCACATCAAATTCAAATGCATGCAACGAATTCATTGAAATATTTAAAAAAAACATTAAATAGAAGATTTTGAAATCACTGTTTCTTCTTGTTTATTCTTGTGAGGGAGTGAGGAAACTTTAAACCATATATGCTCCTTCTCCTTCTTCTCAATGTTACACGGTTGGTTGGGAGGAACAACATCATCTTGTTCTTCCATGGTGTTCACTTCATCTTCCAAATTAGGTGTACATCCAATTCAAGGGTAGGACTCTATTGTTCATCGTTGCCCTGTAATAGCAGGATTTGAAATGTCACATCAAAGTCAAATGCAAGCAACCAATTCATTGAAATAGTCAAAACAAACATTAAATAGAAGATTTGGAAATCACCGTTTGTTCTCGTTTCTTCTTGTGAGGGCATGAGGAAGCTTTAAACTGTATACACTCCTCCTTCTTCTCAATCTTATACAACAAGTTGTGAGGAACAACATCATCTTGTTCTTCCATGGCCTCCACTATGTCTTCCAACTCAAGAGTATCATGTTTGAGGGTAGGACTCTATTGTTCATCATTTCCCTATAATAGCAGGAATTGAAACATCACATCAAATTCAGATGCATGCAACAAATTCATTGAAATAATCAAAACAAACATCAAATAAAAGATATTGAAATCACCATTTGTACTTGTTTCTTCTTGTGAAGGCGTGAGGAAATTTTAAACCATACATTCTTCTTCTTCTTCTCAATGATAGAAAAGGGGTTGGGAGGAACAACATCATCTTCTACTTTCATGGGCACTACTTCATCTTCCAATACAACAAAAACCTACTCGAGGGAAGCACTTTGTTGTTCATCCTTCTTGTGTAATAGGAGGAATTGAAATGTCACATCAAAATCATATGCATGCAACCGATTCATTCAAATAATCAAATCAAACATTAGATTAAACAAAATATTTTAAGATCGCCATTTGTTATCATTTCTTCTTCAGAGGGTTCCTTGAAACTTTCAATTGTGTATGATGCTTCTTCTGAATGTTAGATGCAGGGTTGGGAGGAACAATATCATCTTCTCCTTTCATGGGCATAGCTTCCTCTAGCGAATGAACACTACTCTATTGGGCGGAAGAAACTACTTCTTGACCATCACCCTATCATGTCATGTAAGTTAATGTTAAGTGAACCTTGTATGCATCCGAATGGAAAATATGAAGCAACGAAAAATTTAGATTTAACAGTTCAGTTCGACATTACCATTCCTTCCTTTCTCTTTCTCTCCTACAATTTTAATATTTTTTTCCTTCTCAACTCCTTCCTCTCCTCACTCTTGTATAACGCCATTTTCTTCTTCACCCCATCCTTTCCTTGTTGGGGAAGTTGAAGGAAGCTATGTATCCTATACTTTTGACAGAAACTTCTAATAACATGCTTCTGTTGGAGATGCTATCGTAGATTCATTTGGTACTCTACATTTTCCACCTGCTTTTGAAGGTACTCATTCAATTTATTAGAGGGAGGAGTGGGTTGTTTTGGTTCCCCCCCAACATAGTTTGGCCATGCTTTGGTGGTGCGAGAATAGGAAGGTGGTGATGCTGAAACCTATGCATGTTGAACACTCTCCAATCATAATATTTTCTCGTACACAGATTGAAACCTATGCTTCTTGTACCAGCATTCAAGGTACCAGAGTTAGAATTTGTGTGCAAAATCATTGGTCCCATTGATCATTGGTATCATGACATCTACACCTACCTTAGGATAGGAGTCATCCCCACTGATTTGCCTTCAAATATTAAGACAACCTTTGTCAAGAAAGCAACACGCTTTGTTGTCCTAGGAGAAACCTTATATTGTAGAAGCATATAAGGAACCCTACTAAGGTGTCTTAATCCTGAGGAGGCTTTGACCGCTCTAAGTGAGGTGCATAACAGAATCTATGGCTCCCATTCAAGTGGTATGAGCTTGAATAAGAAATTGCTAAGGATAGGGTATTATTGGCCTACTGTCATGTCCCTGAAACTATAATCCCAAATTATGATTACTAAAATATAAAGAAAAAAACCAAACATTGAAATGCAAGCAGCAATATATATATATATATATATATATATATGAAGACACTTGAAAATTCATTATAATTATAATCATCAAAATAATATTATAATTATAAAGATATATATATTTGAATAGAATGTAAATACAAATATAAATAACAACATATAGGTATAAATATATTTAACATGTAAAATCTATATAAATAATAACCAAAAAAAAAATATTAAAACATATATAAGAAAATATAAATAATAATAATAATAATATATAAGAAAGACAATATTAAATACATTAACAGCAACAAACTAAAGTCAACGATTAATCACAAAAAGAAATCGCTGATGAAAAGGCAGCAAAGGGAAGTCACGTCCCTCCAAAGATAAAAGGCATGACCCTTCCCCTCCATGAATCACATCTCTTCTCCAACGTGAGAAGATATAAGACAAGTGGGGATAAGAAAGGGAGGGGCATCGAATAAAAAGAAGAATATATTTTGGTAAAAGGAATCATTTTAATAAAGATTCTTTGTAAATCTGATCACAAGGGGTAAGCAGCAATGGTAGTAAGTTCATTATAATTAGTGTATGTTGTTGTATGTTTAGTATTTATATTTGTTATTTCTATGGTACATAACTAGGGTCTGCAATTATATATGTATGTATATATATTTTAGAATCTAAATTAATTATCTTCATATTATGCTTATCACAGTTATTATCTATAAGTATAGATGCATACATATTTTGTTATTTATATTTGTTACTCTCTTAATAAGCTTCATCATGATTATTTAATACAATTGTGTATATTGCTATTATATATATTTATAGAGAGAGAGAGAGATATGCATGTTCATGCAAAGGTGAGTATTGCCAATCAATTAGGGATAATTATATATTAGATCTTTATTTATATATATATATTATATAAGATTATGTAATAATGATGCTTGCAACAATTATTGTGTCTTAATGAGCTATCCTTGACATTACCTTGAAGAATAGATTTTGGGCTCAAACTCCCTTTGCTAACACTCAATAGGGAGAGGATGGTTGTGGAGGGAAAGGCTGGTAAGTTCGATCCCATGTGGATGTCCCAAGATGGTAATAAGCCTTGAGGGAATCCACTTGGAGATTGGTCACGCGCCCTTTGCACTGTAAGGCATCCCTCCTCCAATGAGGCTAGGAAAGAGGAGCTAAGGCAAAGATCTATTCCAATCAAGAGTAAGAAGTCACATCTAATTATGCTAGTTTATGGTTTTAGATGATAATGCATTTAATTGTCTTATTCTTAAGATATGCAATCTGAAATGATGAACAAGGAATTATGTACTTAATTGATAATACATGTGGTAACTAGGTCTTCAAGGTAATTTACATTAATAAAATGGTGTGTTGGTAAAATAAATTATATGTCCTAACTTGTGCTTCTATATTTAGAGGATAAACCAAACAAGGGGACATTACAGTGGTATCAGAGCATGTTCTTGCCATCCTGTGTATACTATGTATGCCTTACATGTATTCAAAGGACTACTTTGTGACTCATGTGTATTCTTGTAACATATGTTCATATGAATACCTTGCATATTATGTGTATTTGCATGTATGCTTGATGACCTTGGGATGATGGATAGGCCCACGATGTAGTATGGGATGCACTGAATCCCCTTCCCAATTGGCTTACTATATACTTCTTTCAATTGTATTTGTATTCGAGTGTATACTCCATGATTGGTATTATTTGTGTGTGTACTCTATGACCTTGCAATAGTATTCAAGTGTATACTCTATGATTGAATTTGTATTTGAGTGTATACTCTACGATTGTATTTGTATTCGAGTGTATACTTCATGATTGGTATTATTTGTGTGTGTACTCTATGACCTTGCAATAGTATTCAAGTGTATACTATATGATTGAATTTGTATTTGAGTGTATACTCTACGATTGTATTTGTATTTAAGTGTGTACTCTATGACTTGTGATTATATTTGAGTGTATACTCTATGAATTGTGATTGTATTCGAGTGTATACTCTATGACCTTGTATTTATTTGAGTGCATACACTATAATTTGTATTTGAATTCAAGATATATTTGTATTCGAGTGTATACTCTATGACTTTGTATTTGTATACTTTATGACTTCATATTCGAGTGTATACCTTGTATTCAAGTGTATTCAAATGTATACTTTGTGGCTCATGTGTACTCAGGTGTATACTTTGTGGCTTATGTGTATTTCAATATATTCAAGTGTATACTCTGTGACTTACATGTATTCAAGTGTATGCTTTGTAAAATACATGCTTTGTGACTTGTGTGTATACGTGTATTCATGCAACTTACATATTTAAGTGTATACTTTCATGTATTTATATAAATGCTTTGTGACTTCATGTACTATTCACATATATGCTTCATGCTTCTTGTGTATACTCTATGTATCACATGTATTCGTGCCTTATATTCATACTTTATGTATGGCATGTATCTATGTGTTACTTCATGTATCTTTAACAAGATGTGTTCTTATAATTGCTTTATGCTTAAAGACTCTAAAAATATTAAAAAAGTTGTCTGCCAAGTTGCTTAAGTTGCTTGCTTGTGTACTTGAGCTACTTGCTACGTGCTTGAGCTACTTGCTTGTGTACTTGAGCTACTTGCCTATGTTCTTGAGCTACTTTCTTGTGTACTTGAGCTACTTGCCTATGTGTTTGAGCTACTTGCATATGTGCTTGAGCTACTTGTTTGTCTACTTGAGCTACTTGCTTGTGTACTTGAGCTACTTGCCTATGTGCTTGAGCTACTTGCTTGTGTACTTGAGCTACTTGCCTATGTGTTTGAGCTACTTGCATATGTGCTTGAGCTACTTGTTTGTCTACATGAGCTACTTGCTTGTGTACTTGAACTACTTGCCTATGTGTTTGAGCTACTTGCCTATGTGCTTGAGTTGCTTGCTTACTTGTTGAGCTACTTGCATGTGTGTTTGAGCTACTTGCGTATGTGCTTGAGTTGCTTACTTGTTGAGCTACTTGCTTGCTTGGTCAAGCTACTTAGTTGCCTACTTTATTTTTTTGATTCATGTGGTTTTATGTTATAAAGCTGAGAAATATTTATTTCTCCCCCCCTCCACATAACCAAAACAACCATCACTCGGTTTAGAATTTCCGAATTCCTATAACTAAAGCTAATATTGTATGATTGCTTGAGGACAAGCAATCTTGGGTAGGGTGGACTGTCATTTCCCTGAAACTATAATCCCAAATTATGATTACTAAAATATAAAGAAAAAAAACAAACATTGAAATGCAAGCAGCAATATATATATATATATATATATATGAAGACACTTGCAAATTAATTATAATTATAATCATCAAAATAATATTATAATTATAAAGATATATATATTTGAATAGAATGTAAATACAAATATAAATAACAACATATAGGTATAAATATATTTAACATGTAAAATCTATATAAATAATAACCAAAAAAAATATTAAAACATATATAAGAAAATATAAAAAATAATAATAATAATAATATATAAGAAAGACAATATTAAATACATTAACAGCAGCAAACTAAAGTCAATGATTAATCACAAAAAGAAATCGCTGATGAAAAGGCACCAAAGGGAAGTCACGTCCCTCCAAAGATAAAAGGCATGACCCTTCCCCTCCATGAATCACATCTCTTCTCCAACGTGAGAAGATATAAGACAAGTGGGGATAAGAAAGGGAGGGGCATCAAATAAAAAGAAGAATATATTTTGGTAAAAGGAATCATTTTAATAAAGGTTCTTTGTAAATCTGATCACAAGGGATAAGCAGCAACGGTAGTAATTTCATTATAATTAGTGTATGTTGTATGTTTAGTATTTATATTTGTTATTTCTATGGTACATAACTAGGGTCTGCAATCATATATGTATGTATATATATTTTAGAATCTAAATTAATTATCTTCATATTATGCTTATCACAGTTATTATCTATAAGTATAGATGCATACATATTTTGTTATTTATATTTGTTACTCTCTTAATAAGCTTCATCATGATTATTTAATACAATTGTGTATATTGCTATTATATATATATATAGAGAGAGAGAGAGAGATATGCATGTTCATGCAAAGGTGAGTATTGCCAATCAATTAGGGATAATTATATAGTAGATCTTTATTTATATATATATTATATATGATTATGTAATAATGATGCTTACAACAATTATTGTGTCTTAATGAGCTATCCTTGACATTACCTTGAAGAATAGACTTTGGGCTCAAACTCCCTTTGCTAACATTCAATAGGGAGAGGATGGTTGTGGAGGGAAAGGTTGGTAAGTTCGATCCCATGTGGATGTCCCAAGATGGTAATAAGCCTTGAGGGAATCCACTTGGAGATTGGTCACGCGCCCTTTGCACTATAAGGCATCCCTCCTCCAATGAGGCTAGGAAAGAGGAGCCAAGACAAAGATCTATTCCAATCAAGCGTAAGAAGTCACATCTGATTATGCTAGTTTATGGTTTTAGATGATAATGCATTTAATTGTCCTATTCTTAAGATATGCAATCTAAAATGATGAACAAGGAATTATGTGCTTAATTGATAATACATGTGGTAACTAGGTCTTCAAGGTAATTTACATTAATAAAATGGTGTGTTGGTAAAATAAATTATATGTCCTAACTTGTGCTTCTATATTTAGAGGATAAACCAAACAAGGGGACATTACACCTACTATGGAAAGAGAGGCACATGACTATGTCAAAAGGTGCCTACAATGTTAGTAGCATGGGGACATCATCCATGCTCCAGCTCAAGAGCTCCATCTGATTATTACACCATGGTCCTTCTCATAGTGGGGGCTCGATCTCATCGGAAAAATAACCCCAATTTCATCCAATGGCCACAAATTCATCTTTACCACCACCGAATACTTCACAAAATGGGTAGAGGCCATACCCATGACATACATAACTAGGAAGCAGATATCCAAGTTCATCCTAAATTACCTCATATGCCAATACGGTGTTCCCCAAGCTATTATCTCAAATAATGGAACACCATTCAACAATCAAGATGTTTGTGAGCTATGTGAAAAATTCAAAATCCAACATCGCTTATCCACCCCATACTATCCCCAAGGTAGTGGCCAAGCAGAAGCTACCAACAAAACCATCTTAAAAATCCTTAAGAAACTAGTCAATGATGCAGGTCATGACTGGCATCTGCAGCTAAATCCCACCATTTGGGCCTATCGAACTAGCATACACACAACCACTGGTGCCACCCCATTCTCCCTAGACTATGGATCATAAGCTATATTGCCCATTGAGATCGAGCTCCCACTCTCAAAATCTCACTACAAAATAACATCATAGATGAGGAATATCAAATTTCATGCCTAAACGAGTTGTAGTTACTAGACAAGTGGTGTCTAAACACCTTGAACCATCTACAAGTATATCAAAACAAACTCAAGAGGAGCTATAACAAGAAGATCAGAAGCATGACTTTCCAAGTTGGAGAATTGGTACTAAAAGAGAACCAGAAGAATGTCCCAAATCCAAACAGCAAAGGAAAATTTGAACCCAACTGGTTGGGACCAATTGTTATCATGGTGAGCTATAAGTTAGGGACATATCAGTTATCGACACCTAGAGGGGAACCTCTGTAGGATCCCATGAATAGCTCCCATCTCAAAAAGTTTTATGTCTAATCTTGCAACGTATAGAACCAAAAATCCATTAAAAAATTTAGAAAAAGTCCTAAAAAAATGGTCACCTTGGTGAAAACCTGGCAAACAGGCATCTTGGTGACAACAAAAAAAGTAAAAAAGCAAAAAATCCAAAAAAAAATCAGAAAAAGGATTCAAAATAGTAAAGAGAAAAATAATCGTCCTCTAGTGAAAACCACTTCGGTGGCACTTTGGGCAAGTACCTTGGTGAAAACCTAGCAAATAGGCACCATGTGTAAATAAGCACTCTCCATCCATCTTGGTCTCTGTGACTTGCTTTGCATCATTCACTCATCCATCCATCAATCACATTTCATCGCATCACATCCATTTGCATCTGCATCATAGCTTAGTCTTATGTTTGTGTCATGATCCCTCCTGGAGCTACTCGACCCACTTCAAAGGTTAGTTTGTCCTGCCTATATCGGAGTAGTCTATCGCATCACCTTGGGGGCATGTTCTACATTGAATCGGATTCATGAACATTCTTGAGGTCTTAAAATTAGAAAATCCCAAAAATATCCAAAATCTTATCAAAATCCAAAACAAGTCAAAAAGTCACCAAAAATAAAAAACAAAGTCGTCTTGTCAATCTACGTCACCTTTGAGCCTTGGAACGTAGGCAAGGTTGATCTTTAATCATCCCCCAAGACATCTAGGTCAGTCCTATAGGAGTTCGTCATAATAAATTGACATCTCATCATGTTCATGTCTTCATCTTGTATATCGGTCGAGTCGTCAGTCGAACTACATGGTCTCTGCATGTATAACGTAGGCAAGGATAATCTTTCGATCAGCCCCTAAGGCCCCTAGGATAGATCTTTAGGCAAGTCCCTTGGTCAAAATCTCATAAAACACCTAAAAATCAAAAAACTTGAAAATCAAAACATTTGAAAAAGCTCATAAATACCAAAAACAGCCTCAAAACATTTCAAAAAGATCGAAAACATTCAAAAAACCCAAAAAAATCATTCATTCCCATCTCGCTATCACCTGCAATAAACATCACTCATAATAAATCGTCATCACCCTCAACCTTTGGTGAAACAGTTGGAAACAAGTCTAGCAATCAAATGTAAAAACCTAAACGTCAAAAATCTCAAGTCTAAGTCAATTGGTAAACAAGTTAGTCAACTCTTTATATCAATAGCTTATCAGTCTTAAATCAATCTCATCATCGTCTGATAAAATCATGTCTTAGGATGAATCCTTCCTACAATGGGCACTTTTTATCAGACCAAGCACTCTGGATAAATGTAATGGCATGCCGCCATCCACTAACATGTCCTAGGATATATCATTCTAACAATGTACATCATCTATTGGCAATAAGTTTCGGTTCTTGTCCATCAAAACACATTTTCCTTTGGCTAGCAATATGAAGAACATTAGCTTGTTTGTTTACGTGATTTTATCTTGTTTAATTTATCTTATTGTGCTCATTTCAAGGACCTCTTGATGATATCTGAACGAAGGATTTAGAGAGATAGGAATGGGGCAATGATCATTATCTTTTGTCCATTGTGCTTGTTGGATATTCTTGTAATATAACCTTGGTTATGTGTGCTTTGTTTGGTTTGTAGGGAGGGTCTTTTGATTGTCTTGTTGACCACATAGGAAGGCTTTCCTTTCTGTGTTTTGGTCTAAGATGTTTGAGATATCCGAACTACACTCTAAATAGAGTTCCATATACTAGGTGTGAATAGGAGTACTCCTATCTAATTGTCAAGTCAAAGTCCATCACACTAGGTACAACGCCATCCTGGTTCTCTATACCTTGATGCATCATATTGGGTGTATAATCAAACATAAGGTAATTGGCTCTTTGAAAATCCCAACTCCTCGGCAAGTAGTCATCATCATTTGCATCATCATCTCTTGTTTCTTGTTGGATCTTCTCTTCCATCTTATTCTTGTATCCTTACTAACATTTCTATCCAAGTTTGTGTGATGTCTCAAAAATATACATGAGGCTACCCATGGCTGATGACTATCTATAAATCATTTATTTGTCTACGTCAAATATCTAATATTTCTAAAGAATTATTTTTTTCATCCTCTAATCACTAGAACCACTCCTCTCGCATTTTATCACTGTCTCGATTGGAAATTGACATTTCTATTTGATTTCTCAAGGGGGCAATATACTAGCATAATTCTTCTGGCTAGGGCAACAGTGGGGCACCAAAAATTAGAGAATTTTTTGACTTTGGATCATGACAATATTATTCTTTGAACCAATGCAGCAAGTGCATCGCTTCAAAGATGGGAAAAATGTAGACATGGAAAATATACCAATTGAAATTACACATCTCATTACAACTACTAACACCATTTCATCCTAAATCATCCCTCAGTCTAACCATTTAATCAAATTCCCTTATTTGATTAAATTCATCAATTTCCCTCCCTTAATTAAATAAATCATGTATTTAATTAAGTCTCTCTCTTTTGTTAATTAAATCAATCAATCTAATCTAATTATCCCTATTTAATTAAATAATTAATTTTATTTAATTAAATCTCTAAATTCTATCTCATTAAATTAAATAAATTAAATCTTATTTAATTTAATCTAACTCCATCCCTTTTAATTAAATAAAAAAAAAAAATTATTTAATTAAATATTTAAATCATATTCTTCTCATTTTGATTTAAGTCAAGCCATAAATCTAAGTCTAAATGGTCAAATCACCTAATCCTTCATTAAATTAATTAACCTTTGATTAATTTAATCTTAATGCATGTGTCCCATCCTCCATGTTTTTCCACTTGTGCATGAAAATAGATTTAATTCATTTATTAAATATCTATTTATTTTCAACTTGGCATAATGGAGGAATATTCCTCAAATTTGAATTCAAAATCTAAGTGGACTTTGTCCTTCCAACAAGGCATTTATGTCATCTTACAAGTCCTTTTGCATTGAGCCAAGTGGCCATTACTCCATTTGGCTCTCCCTCCACTTTGTCATTTCAACATTTTCAAATTTCAAATATATGCATTTATGGGCACATTCATCAAAACTTGCTCATCCTCCATCCATTCACATGTTGACAAGTGGAATCTTGCCATTGGTTGAAAGTTAGTCCCACATTGCTCCATTTTGGGCATTTCTCCAACTTGGCATTCTATAAATAAGAGGTTTCTCTCCTGATTTGATTATCCACGATTTGAGTAAACTTACTATACGCAAATACATCTTCAAGCATTTGCATTTTTATCAAATCTATTGCTAGGTTATGCAGGTTTTTCATCATGGAGCATACTTTAATATTCAATAAAGTGGATCACTCTTCATCAATCTTCAACATTGCATCATAGGAGTTGGGAAAGGGCCAATTTTCGGCACCAATTCCCCATGGGATCAAGAGTTTGCTTGTTTAAATAGGATTTAATCTATTTTGTTGTATTCTTCATTCTTGTTTCCTATTTTAAGCATTGCAAATGGATTTCATGGGGAACTTAGATTCTAACTTGCATTTCAATCCTCTAGCGTGTGTGTTTGTTGTTTTTTGTAGGTTCTAGAGGGATCTTGGTTCACATGTAGTTTGTCTATTTTTCTATAATATTTAGTGCCAAGTAATGTAGCCCAAATTTTCAATTAAGTCTATGGTGATACACCCATTTTGCATAGGTTATTGCTACCCATTGGCTTTACAAGTTCTATTTAATACAATGCATAGAACTATTTCAAGTAGTGACTTGTTATATATGCACATCTTTTGTGGTGCGGTGGTTAGATCAAAACATACTAAAAAGGAACAAAAATAGGATATATAAATACCATTCTACAACATTACAATCAAATGTTGTTAATAACAAACCATTTGTAACTTAAAAAATATTCTAAACAAATAGGGAAATTATAAAAAGAACTATTACAAAAACACTTAAGAACCACAGAAAAATGACAGATGATGGAAAACTAACATTAAATAGAACTTTTTAATATGTAGAAATATTCAACTCGAGAGACAAAAAAGAGGTTTAAATCAGGACAAGATCATAGGAAGGACTATCAAGAGGATGTATTTTCACCATTTCCTAGAATAGGAAATACTCACAAAAGCCTCTGTTGTTGCTCACATTTCAAAGTGAAGAACCTAGTTCAAGTGAAGAAATTGTTGTTACACCTTGTCTAGATACTGATAGAATTTCAAGTAAGCACAAATAATCTTTGCATGCATTTCACTTGAACTGGGTTCTTCATTGAGCTGGGTTCTTCACTTTGAATGTTGTTTGCAAGTAACTTCACATACATACATGTCCACATATAAACCTTTTTGGTGAAAGATTAAAAATTAGCGCAAAACACTTAAGAATCACATGAAAATGACAGATGATTGAAAATCCAAAATTTCAAAATTTCAAAAAAATTGGAATGCATAATAAATTTTGGAAATTTAACTGTCCAGTAACTTGCAATTCAAGCTATGGGAGCCAAAATCACTTGTATTTACTACAAAAGCTTCACATCTCCAAAGGCATCCTTCTAAATACATATGCCCTTATTTTCTTCAATTTTCTTTCCTCACCTATATCAACCACTTGGAAGAAAGACAAGTGTTAGCAATAGATTAAATTGGAAAATTAAAGACATTTGGTGCTACAAAGAATTCACTTCATTCCAAACTTCACCGATATTGGATTATATGTTGTGCTGACTACAACATGCCAGCTTGTATAGTCAATAAACAAACATATTAATCTATATGATGGGAATTTAATTTCCAATTTAACCTATTGCTAACACTAGTATTATATATCAGCAATTATATATGCCATTTTTCCATTCTACTAGAACTGTGAAGCAATGAATGTTCATTCAAATATATCTCAAACTCATCTCTCCTGCAATATCAAAGAGGCCATCAATTGCATAATCAATAAGGGCAGACAAGACACACAAGAAAGATACCATGCACCACTGTCAAACTTTTGTTTATTCCATTACTTGTACAAATAACTAAACAAATATAGATTATTGCAAGACACATTGGTTGCAAAGCACAGTGTGCATTGGCTATTCAAGAATACATGTTAAGAAGTCAATGAAAACCTTAGTGATCACCTTGATTGACCAAAAAATAGCAGGTGATCACATTGGTTAAATATGATAATCCATAGAATAATTACACGTTGGATAATGGCATCTCATTTTCCTCATCATATTCGACCAAATAAATACTCACATTATTTGTAGTTTTGGAAAACACATTGTCTCCATATAAGGTGTTATGAAGAAAGCAACCCATAGAGTGTTGTAAAACCCTTTGCAACTGAGAGGAGACAATGTGCTTTCCAACTATGCAAATAATGCAAGCAATTCTTTTGTTCCAATCAAGAGAAAGCTTAATCATAAACAAAAAGCACCTATGTATGTAACATGACATCAAAATGGCATTTCATTTTCCTCATTTGATTCGACCAAATAAATGCTCACATTATTTACAGTGTTGGAAAACACACTGTCTCCATATAAGGTGTTAAGAAACAAGCAACCCATATAGTGTTGTAAAAACCTCTGCAACTGAGAGGAGACAGTGTGTTTTCCAACTTTGCTAGTAATGCAAGCAATTTATTTGTTCCAATCAGGAGAAAGCTAACTTGTAAACAAAAAGCACCTATTTATGTAACATGAGATCAAAATGGCATTTCATTTTCCTCTTCTGATTTGACCAAATAAATGCTCACTTTATTTGCAATGTTGGAAAACACACTGTCTCCATATATAGTGTTGTAAAACCCTTTGCAACTGAGAGGAGACAGTGTGTTTTCCAACTATGCAAATAATGTGAGCAATTTATTTGTTCCAATTAGGAGAAAGCTAACTTGTAGAAAAAAAACACCAATGTATGAAACATGATATGAAAATGGCATTTCACTTTCCTCACTTGAGTCGACCAAATAAATGCTCATATTACTTGTAGTGTTGAAAAACACACTATCTCCATCCTCATCCGTACATCCCTCCATAGCCAACAAACTGCAAAATTAAAATGTCAAAAATGGTGATGTGTCATGGCGATGAATGCATTTGAGGGGTTTGTAGTGGTTTGGCCTCTTGCAACTCCATTTTCCTCGCCCATGCGTCCCTCCCCACCCACGAATTTGGAAAATGAAAACTATGGAAAAATGCAATGTTAGGTGTGTTTTGTCTAGCTTTTTGACTTTAGGGGTGAAGCCACAATAGTGGTTTACAATTTGATGGAGGAAGGAAAACTAGCAAAAAATGACCCCATGCAAAAAAAAATAGTTTTAGGGGTTCGAACGAACTTGTAGGTTCGTACGAACCCATAAGGGGTCCTCTCAAACTAGGGTTCGATCGAACCCATTAAATGATGGCCCCACATTTCCCGCCCAAAAAAAAAGGAAATTCAAAATGAAAGGGGGTTCGCTCGAACCCCCTTTTTCCCTCATTCTCCCCTCACGCACTTTAAAAGTCCAAATTTTTATGCTTTGAAGCTCAGATTGAGGATGAAAATGGAGGAGACTTCACAAACCCAACTGGAAGCACGTAGTCCTCAAAACGAGCTATCCAACAACTATAATTTTAATATGTTTTTTTATTATGTGTTTACTTTTTTAGTTTTATTAAACATAGGTTTTTCATCGAAAATCAATCTCTCTATTATGCACGTGGAAAAATAGCAGATTATAAAAAAAAATTGAAAAATATGAGTGCACTAGATATTGAAGTCCTTGATCCAACAAAAAAGAATTTTGATACATAAAAAAGTTACGTTATCTGATCGCTATGTCTAAATTATAATTGGTTTGACTTGACTTGATTAAAAAGAAAAATATTCAATAAAAACTATCTAACCAAGTGGAAGCACTAGATATCGAGTTACAAATCTAAATTCAAAAGAATTATAATTTTATCCTTCATGGAAAAAAATTATGTGTTATATGGTGGCGTCACTTTTTAAAAATGTTGTTTTGAAAAAACCGGTTTCGAGGTAGATGGAAAAAGAAGTGCAATTTGATTCCAAAATTTTGGAAAAAATATATTTAGAATCTACAGACAAAATGTCAGGAAACTCTAGTTTGCATCATCTTTAAATACCTCATGGTTTAGCCGGTATAGGTGCCCGAAAGTGAAGATTTAGTTAAAAAAATTATTTCAGTGTCAAGTTTGGCCAAAAATTGTAAACCACTATTGTGGGATCACCCTTTAGACAAAAAGAACCTATGTATGTAACATGAGATGAAAATGGCATTTCACTTTCCTCGTCTAAATCGACCAAATAAATGCTCACAATATTTGCAATGTTGAAAAACAAATTGTCTTCGTCCTCAACCGCATGTCCCTCCCCAGCCAGCAAACTGCAAAATCAAAATTTGGAAAATGCCTATGCGCTGCAGTGAGGAATGTGTTTGAGAGGTTTTTGTAGTTTAGCCGCCTGCAACTCCATTTTCCTTGCCAACACGTCCCTCCCCACCCACCAAACTGGAAAATGAAAAATGTGGAAAATGACGATGTTAGGTGCATTTTTGTCTAGCTTTTTTACTTTAGACAAAAAAACACCTATGTATGTAACATGAGATCAAAATGACATTTCACTTTCCTCATCTCATTCAACCAAATAAATGCTCACATTATTTGCAGTGTTGGAAAACACACTGTCTCCATATATAGTGTTGTAAAACCCTCTACAACTGAGAGGAGATATTGTGTTTTCCAACTATGCAAATAATGTGAGCAATTTATTTGTTCCAATTAGGAGAAAGCTAACTCGTAAACAAAAAGCACCAATGTATGTAACATGAGATCAAAATGTAATTTCATTTTCCTCATCTGATTTGACCAAATAAATGCTCACATTATTTGTAGTGTTAGAAAACACACTGTCTCCATATAGGGTGTTAAGAAACAAGCAACCAATATAGCATTGTAAAACCCTCTGCAATTGAGAGTAGATAGTGTGTTTTCCAACTCTACAACTAATGCAAGAAATTTATTTGTTCCAATCAGATAAAGAAAGCGAAATGACATTTGGACTGTAGTAAAGAGTTGTTCAAAAATTTGAAATTGAACTTCATTACATTCTTGGAGCATAGGAGCCAGCTAACTCCTAGATAAAAAGCACCTATGTACATACAAAAACACATGAAAAACATACATAACAACATACATGGAAACATACATAACATGATAAGACATCGTAGTGTGGAGCCTACCAGACGGGGGATCAAAGTGACTAAACCAGCAAATGGGACCAAACGTCTAGGAAATGGTAGGTAGGAGTTAACGACACCGTAAGGTTAGTTTTCCCACCAACTGAGAGGAGACAGTGTGTTTTCCAACTCTACAAATATTGTGAGCAATTTATTTGTTCCAATCAGATAAAGAAAGTGAAAAGACATTGGGACTATAGCAAAGATTTGTTCAAAAATTTGAAAGTGGACTTCATTACATTCTTGGAGCATAACGAAATAAAACTCTTCATATCAAACTAACTGAAATGGGATAGTGTGTTTTCCAACACTGCAAATAATCTATAACAACACTGTGCCATGTAGGTTTCATAATACCTACTATTTTCCAATTTCATTACATTCTTGGCACCTCGTTTTTCTATTTGCAAATAATGGTTTCAAATGCCACATTTTTTGGGTCTTTTTCCATTCCAAAATATGATTTTGAAAACCCACTAGCACTGACACATTTTCTCAGTGATGAGATAGGCTACGACAGGTTAGAGTTAACGTTCAACCATCAAGTCTTTCCATCAATGCAATTTGTCCATCCAGCCTTCTTTTTCATTGGGGCATTTTGTTCCAATCAAATGAACAAAGTGAAATGGCATTTAGACTATACCGACAGACAAGACCAAATGTCCAAGAAAGGTAGGTAATAGTTAACTGAAATAGGACAGTGTTTTTTCCAACACTACAAACAATCTATAGCATTGTGCCTTGCAGGTTTCATAATAACTATTGTTTTCCAATTTCATTACATTCCTTCTATCTAAATCACAAAAGGTTCTCCACACAATCACAAAACATACCAAATTGAGGTTGGACCAGGGGTGAGTAACCAATTGGGTTGTTACTTCTAAAGGGTTTTAGAACAATCAAATTTTTAGGAGACAGTGTGTTTTCCAAAACAATAGTGTATAAAATGGCAGCAAAAATGGGATGTCATCTGGGCTTTTTACTATTTGCAAATTATGATTTTGAATGCCACGTTTTACACTTTTTTCTCCATTTCAAATAACAATGTGAACAATGGCGACGTTCTAGGTTTTATGTGGTTTTCAAAATATATCATTTCATTGCAAAACCCATGTAGCATTTTCCAACCTTGTTATATATTTCACATGGTTTTTTCTTTCTATAAACGTTATATAGAAATTTCACTCATATTTCCACAATGGGTTGTCACTTATTTCATTTGGTAATGGAAAAATTTGAAAACCAGCATACGGGAGGAAAGGAAACAAAAATTAAAAACCCCTCGACACGAAAAAAACATTAACAACCTTGCATTTCAAATAAATACCCCTTTTTCCAACAAAAATCCTACAACGTTCAAAACAAGAATGTGAACAATGGCGACATTCTAGGATTTGTGGTTTTCACAATATACCATTCCATTGTAGAACCCACATTGCATTTTACAACCTTGTAATATATTCTGCATGGTTTGTGGTTTTGCAAACCTTATTCAGTTATTTCACTCATATTTCCTCAATGGGTTGTCAGCTATTTCATTCGACAAGTGTAAAATTTCAAAACCAACATATGAAAGGAAACAAAATTAAAAAACCCTCAACATAAAAATCATAAAATGATAACCTTGCAACGAATAGTCGTTCATTCGTTTCTTCACTGTTCATGGAAGAATGGCAAAATGGAAAATATTTAAAGCGGATATACATACTTGCTAGGGAGCTCTGAATGCCTGCAACTCCTTCCTGTTGCTCTCCACCAAAACGTTGTTGTAGAAAATGGGACCTCGTCTAAGCTTTTTGATATTTGCAAATAATGGTTTCGAATGCCATGTATTTTGGGTTTTTGTCCATGCTGATAACTGATTTTGAAAACCTGCCAGTGCTGACACGTTTTCCCTACAACGGGACATGAAATGGTAGGAAGGAGTTAACATATGACCGTCAAGTCTTTCTGTCGAGGTTCTTCTCCATCCAACCACCTTTTCCCTTGGGCCTTTTTGTCCACTGCAGTATTATGTATATAATATGTTATATACATAGGCATGTGTTTTGTCTAGGAGTTAGCTTTCTCCTATAAAGAGAGGCTTAAAAATCCCATGATAAATGTGGTATGACATAATCAAAAACCACAAGGGAAAGCCAAGTTATGTAGACAAAGGACAAAACCCTAGCAAAGCAAATTCCATATTTTTCGTTATGACTCTATCCTATAGCATATTTCAAATTATATTATCTTTTATTTTGTATTTTTTTCATATTCTTTCTTTTATTTATTTTCATATTTTGAAGTGCATGTAAATCTTCAATCCCATTATACTAGATCTAAGATTATTAATAAAAAAATTATTATACATGCCCTTTCTCCCTTATGTTTTGGACCCACTTTGATTAGAGTGTCCTAAATGCAATGTCTAATCTACAAATGTTATATTCTTATATGAATTCAACTCATGAGAACACCATATTTGTTAAATTGAAGCTAAATAATTAATTAACTATCTAATATCACAATTGTCCATACCAAATCCTAGAC
Source organism: Sequoia sempervirens (assembly GCA_007258455.2). Classification (NCBI taxonomy): domain Eukaryota; kingdom Viridiplantae; phylum Streptophyta; class Pinopsida; order Cupressales; family Cupressaceae; genus Sequoia; species Sequoia sempervirens. The sequence goes on from VDFB02193867.1 coordinate 405,768,607, forward strand.
TAGTCTTTAAACATGGTTTCAATGTTTCATTAAGAATAGGTAATAAAGTTTGATATTAGATTATTATAATTATTATTCTTGATATTTCAAAGTAATTATCTCAACATTTTACTTTGTATAAGGAAAAACTAACTATACATCCAAAAGATGTCGTTGGAATAAAAAGTTTGATGCACAAATTATACATTTATAGCTCTCTAAAAATGTATATGTTTAAGGGAATTATTTCACAAATTATGTAAATATATTAATGTATTGTAACAAATATTAACAATATAAATAATATGTTTTTGATATAAAAAAGCAACAAAACTAGGGTGTTGTCCCTTTAGTACAAGGCCCCACAAGCCATCATCAGTAGAAAGACATTAACAACACATTAATAGTAAGGTTAAAAACCTAACCACCGCCCTAAACATTTCATATCAAAAACATAAGTATAATTAAAATAAGTATATTTAAACAAATAGATCTTCAATCAAATAACTTCATATTTAGTGGTATACTCTATGTCAAAACATCAAATCCTTCACTTTTATTTGTTATGATAATATTATTTGGTTTACTCCTCTTATTATAATTTCAATTTCTTGTTAATTGAATGTATTATGTCAACTAATATATTAATTAAATTATATTTATATATTATCATTCAGATACAATACAATACAATACAATATATGTTAATATTATATGATTGATTATAATAATTAAAATAAATATAATTATATTGTATTCTATTGTACTTGTATAATAATATATAAATATGATTTAATTAATATATTAATTGACATAATACATTAAATTAACAAGAAATTGAAATTATTATAAGAGGAATAAACCAAATAATATTATCATAACAAATAAAAGTGAAGGATTTGATGTTTTGACATAGAGTATACCACCAAATGTGAAGGTATTTGGTTGGAGATCTATTTATTTAAGAGCTTATTTTGAATGTAGCAAATACAAATTGATTGAAAAGAATGAATAAGTGAAATACATTATTATAAATCCTCATTCTAATAATATATCAAAAATAAATGCTATTCCAATACCAAAAATCTATTTATTTAATAATCCATATATATATATATATATATATATTGAACGAAGTGGATAAAAATACAATGAAAAGAGTAAAAAATGCAGTCCAAAAAAATGGACAGCGAAGGAAAGAACACAACAGCCCAGAAAGGCAAGAGTACAACTCACAATGAAATCACATAACCATTACAACCAATAATAACCAAATGTCTCAGATTGCATATTAAACTTGAAAAACAATTGCAGCTGCTTGGCACAACGAAAATCCCCTTCATGGTATTGCAGAAACTGATATTTGATCATGTCAAGACGTTGACGGAAATTAATATATTTATATATATAATACTATGAAATTAACCTTCCCTTTATACAAATATATATAGTCTTTTAATAAATAACTTTAATTTCAGATAAAAACTGAAGTGGTCAACATTCTAGCCATATGAGAAATTCGTGCACATACAAGCGCGTAATTGGGTGGAGTGAACAATAGTAAAATATGGATTTGAATTGAGTAAAAATCAAAATGGCAGACAAGAAGAATCTTCGGGTACACGTTTTCCTTAGACATATGCACACTATTCTTATGGTAATTCAGTGGGGAGAAACCGTGTAAGGAGAATTCTGTGGGGCTTTTACAATAGTGCCTGTCACTTGTCAGTTGTCACTCACAAAAAAAGTAAAGTTTGAAAATGAAGTGGGCTTGCTTACGATTTATGCAATTTAATCGATATTTTACTGTGATATTGCCATCAGAATTCAACAACCGTGTAGTTTTACTGTGATATTTGACACGCTGTGAAAAACACCTCCTACTTTTGCGCTGATTTATTCAAACGGTTAGATCATTTTCATATTACCTAACAAAGTTAAGTCGTGCTGAGAAAAACATAATTTCGTCGCTACCTACCTACTCACTTTTTGTAAAACCAACCTAATCAGGCTATTGCTAGTGTGGATGATGAAAATTAATACTTGATTAAGATCACAATTCACTTTAGTTAGTTTGTAATCTAGTTTTTCAAAGTCTATGAGTAGATGGAAATGTCTGATTTTGGTTTAAATTTTTTTTTTTTTTTACAATAAAATTTTTATGATCACATTTATTTATTCATTCATTCATTCTGAGTGTGATATAAAATATCAATTGGAAAACATACATAGTTTAAACCAAAGGTTTGTATTTACATCTACAAGTCACCTTATTTTTTGTGGTGGTTGTTTTTTTTAATTATTGTTTCAAATTTTAAATTTTTTAATATATATCAGCAATGGATATTAGTTTTCTTCTTGAAGAAAAGTTTTGAAAATATAATTATGCTTCTTTTGGATTAGATTGTGTGCAAGTTTTTCATCAAAGTTTCGGATCTCACTCCATAATCCATCATCAGGATAGAGAGTACAAGGAGATGTAAAAATGACGGGGAGTGTGATCCAAATGTTGATGAAAAATTTGCACACAATCTAATCCACAAGCAGCATAATTACATTCAATATGGATTGTGGAAATCTTATATCATTAAATTTTTTAAAAATTTGTAAAAATTTAAAACTTAAATTATCAAAAATCTTGAGTATTTTTAGATACTAAATTTTTGTTTCAAGTAGTACCATGATGTAAAATATTGTCTTAAATTCTTGAGCATTACTTATAATGAAACTGTTCAAAATCCTGGAGAAATGACTTTAAATTCTATTTTTAGACTTTTCATTTCCCTCTAAAATCAATGCAAAGGGAATTTTGTCATCAAGATGTAAAATTAATGGTGATGTAGCTTCACATATCTTTTTAGAGATGCTAGCTTATTTCAAATTATTTGGTGATAAAAGGGAATTCCTAGTTCAAGAGTCATTTTGCATCAATAAAAAAAAAATAAAAAATCTTGTATATGTATGTTTGTTCTATGAGGAGTCAAATTCTACACTTTTAGTTGAGAGGTTTTAAGAATTTAGAGATGTTTATGCAATAGTGCAAATGGGTTTTGCTATTCCATCTCCAGTGCAATTATTGACTAAATGGTCTTCATGTCCAATCTCCTATATTGATATTTTATTTTGTGTGGCATCAATTCAATAGTCTTACAAATTTTAAGGTCAATAAGACATTTTCTTAATTTTTAAACTTGTAATATCTTGGGGATACCATGTTTTATTTAACTACAAACACCATTCTAAACATTGTTAAGAAACATTTTATATTTTTTAAATTCAAATACTTAAACTTCCATTTTGTGCCATCACATGGAATCATTACTAATAGAAGTCTTAAATCTTAGTTGGTACTCTAGCATGTACTATATATTCTAGGTTTATTTTTATCTTGATGGGTTCACTTAGTAAACTTACACTATATCACCTTCAATCATGGAACCCTTAATAATATCCCTAATTTTAATATTATCCCTACATCTTAATTTTGTATACTCCCTCCTACTACAAAGTTTCTATTAAAATGTCCCATCTTATTATCATATATCTTAGATATTTATTTTTTCATTATATATACTTATTTTTTTATACTCCTTGTATGTTCAATTGAACATTTTATTTCCATCACTACTAGAATCAATTCAAAATTAATTTTTTTGAATAGATTTTGATAGGAGATTACGAAAATAGAATAAATACAAATATTTTATACTATAATAATTTAAAACTTATCCCTAATGCAAAGTATAATTAAAAAATTTAAGGGTAACTATTTCATGTGAATATGTGGTCAATAGTGATTTCCTTTACATGTTTGGATCAAGAAAACAAGTTAATACATAAGAAAATTTAGCACTGAAAGGATAATGTTCACTTACTGGTTGATATACGCTAGGAAACCCTAATTGTGGATACCCAAAGCTAAAAAAATATTGCAACAAGTCTCCAAATTCTTTAAAGTGTTTTGATGATTTCACATTATGCTTGAAATTTTGCTTTTATGGTGAAAAAGCCATTAAATTGATTTTATGACGTCACACCTATCATTATTGTTTGCTCGCACGAACCAGAATGGCTCCATCTACCCCATTGGTAACTTTGGATGTCACTCATTGATCTTGCATCCAATTGGATTGACAAATGACTTAGAGTCACACATGTTTGAAATCTTGATTTACGCTAACCTCGACATCGAGCCAATAAGGTTATGCCATGTGGAATACCTTCCCTACTATCCATTGAGCTCCACCATTCTTTACGATCCTTGGTGATATCCATGTGTCATCATCCCACTATCCTACATGAGATTGTTAGGACTTGATTAATGGTTGTGGGCTGGCAGGAAATGGTCCAAATTAAGTATGCACACCTTAACATGCTCACCTTTTAAGTTTCCAATCCTACGCCCATGTGCTTAACCTCTTTTACCGATGAATGACTGAGATTAAAACATCTCAATATCTTATGACCATGTGCACCAAAATTTACTTTAGGGGTGTGTGCATAATCATGATGGGCCAAAAAGTGGCGATATGTAAGTGATATGATGGCCCATGTGGCTGACGACATTTTTTTTATCCAAAATTGATAAAACGAAAAGGGATTTTAAAGAAGATTCTCAGCTTTCCACCAATATAAATTATGCTTTACTTTGAATTTAATAAATAATTATTATCCATTTTCTATTTGAATTACGACTAAAGTCTTGGTTGATAGGTTGATTGAAAAACATCTATAGCTTTCAAACACTATCACATTTTTTGAATCTAAAACATGCATCACTTCTATGCTTCACATACTATAGGATTAAAAAAATGAATTTCATGAAGTTTTGACTAAGTTAAGGTGGTTAGACATATGAGTTTTTATATTTTTTCAAAGTTGTAATAAAAAAATCATAATTAATTATTTACTTGGAAAAAATTACAAAAATTATGCATCACATCGGAACATGAGTCCTCTACTTATATCTAAAATATTATAAAAAAATATTATCATTTTATTGTGGTTAAGGTGGTGGGACAAACACCTACTTATTTTTCCTTGAAATTTAAGTACTCTTGCATTGAAATTTCAAATTTTCACCAAATAGATTTTAAAAAAATAAACCTAGAAGTTTAGAAACTACTTTCAATTTGCTATAGATTCTATTCTTACAAATTTTTGAAATAATATAGATAACTTATTCAAAATTTTACATCAAGTTGTCTAACTTTGATTTTTTTGATTTTTTTGCCACTTAAGGGCCTATTTTTCCATGATGATCCTACTCTTACCCTTATTTTCTCACCCTTTAAGCCTCTGTATTCACCAAAAATATTTCAACAAAATATTTCCTCACTGTAATAATCCTTTGAACACTATGGATTGTGCCACATGGTAGCTGCCTTCTACCCTGCAAGGAATCTGAATCTTCATATGGGTCCTCTATAGGCTAGTAGGGAATAGTCAAGATTCAACCAACATATTTCACAAGAGTCATTGGATTGTCAGTCCTTTAATCACCACTATGTTCGATGCTTGTAGGGCCCATCACCAGGATGGACATGTGACACATGCCTATTGCCCTGCATAACCTTTTAGATGATTATTTTAATGGTGTGGGCTAGTGCGGAGCCAATAGAATACAAAATATGGGACCTATCGATCATGACTTAAAGGTTTTGAACACATGTGCAACTAAAGGCAACTTAAGAAGGGGACTTCACTAGGTCAACAAAAACTAGACTTAGATTATTTCAAACCTAAGACTTAGACATAGCACAAAAGTTTAATATTTCAAGCATGCATAACATTAGACATAGGTAAATATTTCAAGTAGAATAATGATCAATTTAGCTAGGCAATGAGGTTGTTTTGCGAACGAAGTCAATGACATAAGACATGACTTGAGTAATCGGGAATAGGCACAAGCAGGTCAATGACCAAATAGAAATAAAGCAAAGGGTTTAATGTTCTAAGGGTTTAAAGAGGGGTTTAACCCTATGGCAAGCCCTAAAAGATAAAATAAAAACCCCTAGCTTAGAGATATGATCATCAAACTCAAGATTTGAATAGTAACAACATGGCACCATGAAAAATTTGAAAAGGTGTTATCAAGTACATTATTGCTAGCTGAGGCATCTAAGAATAATTTGGATGAGAAAGAAGGTTAGTTGAAGTGACCATAACTTCCTTTTCCTTCTAAAATGGGGTTGGAATAGTAGGTTGTGCTTGAATAGTAGTCAAAGAATCTTGAGATTTATTTTTGGTACCACCAACAAAAGGTGGATTATCCTCTTCATTGAGTCATTTTTGTCCATTTATCTTCAAATTTTGAAGTGGTAGCCTAAAAAGAATGATGAGGCTCTAGAACCTAGAGTGGATACTTAATCCTAGGTGTCGCCTAAGGGAAATCCTTAATTTTTTTCTTAGAGGACTTACATATAAAGCAATTTTTAGATAAATTTAAATACAACTCTAGTTGAGAGTGATGTAGATTGAATTTGGATGTTTATTAACTCTTTCAAGTCTTTAGACCAATCCACCTCGACACAGACCCAACTTTAAGGGTGGGCTTGATAAAAACAATTTGGATCAATGCAAACAACCTTCCCTAGAGAGGAGGCAATAACATGCAAAAAATTCTAACAAGGCAAGGGGAGACCAAGAAATTCAAGCCATATAGGCACAAATTTTTTTTTATCATTTAAAATGGAAAATTTTTAAGTCCATGGTTGAAATACAAACAAATATTACCAAACATACCATGTGCCATGCTTAATATTAGCCTAGGCATGATTGACCTTACAAATTTACAAAAAAAAAGAAGAAACCCCTTAGTGAGGTTTTGAACAACATCTCAAGGCGAACCCCATATGGGGCCCAAGATTTGACAATCCATTCCCTTAGCATGCTTTCAAGTAGAGTTCTCCCCAGAAAGTAGCTAATAAGAGTATGGTTTTGTAATTATTTACATGCACTATCAAATTCAAGGATGGGTAGAATGACATCTATTGGAGTTTCAATAGACATGCCTCATAGAATACTTTTGACACAAATTTCTTGGGATGCTTGTTAAGAGGGGTCGTGATTTAGAGTCGCCAAACCATCAACACCAATAAGAACTTCTAGGTCAAAACTGGTTGAGGCCATATAAAGAGAGGCTTAAAAATCCTATAATAAATGTGGTATGACAAAAGAAAAAACCACAAGGGAAGGAAAGTTATGCAGACAAAGGACAAAACCCTAGCAAAGTGCATTCCATCTTTTTCATCAAGACTCTATCTTGTAGCATATTTCAAATTATCTTCTCTCTTATTTTGTACTTTTTTCATTTTCTTTTGTTTATTTATTTTCATATTTTGAAATACATATAAATCTTCAATCTCATTATACCAACTAAGATTATTAATAAAAATTGTTTGCACATGCCCTTTTTCCCTTATGCTTTGGGCCCATTTTGATTAGTGTGTCCTAAATGGGATGTCTAATCTACAAATGACATTCTTATATGAATTCAACTCATGCCAACACCATATTTGTTAGATAGAAGCTAAACAATCAATTGACTATCTAATATCACCAACTATCAATGTCAAAACCTAGACTAGTCTTTAAACATGGTTTCAATGTTTTATTAAGAATAGGTAATAAAGTTTGAGATTAAATTATTATATTTATTAATCTTGATATTTTAAAATAATTATTTCAACATTTTACTTTTAGCAAGGAAAAACTAACTATGCACCCCAAAGGTGCGATTGGAATACAAATTTTGATGCATAAATTATACATTCGTCCCTCTCTAAAAATTAAATCACAAATTATGTATAATATATTAATGTATTATAACAAATATTAATAATATAATTAGCATGTTAATATTATATGATTGATTATAATAATTAATAGAAGTATAATTATATTGTATTATATTTAATTAGTATAATAATATATAAATATAATTTAATCAACATATTAATTGGCATGATACATTATATTAACAAAAAATTGAAAGTATTACAAAAGGAGGAGTAAATAAAATTACATTATCATAACAAATAAAAGTGAAGGAGTTTAAGAACATATATTATACTATCAAATGTGAAGTTATAATTTAAGGGTGTCTACTAAACTTCCACACATAACATACATATAATGAAGCTTATTCTAAATGTAACAAATACAAATTGATTCAAGCTACAAGTTGGACAGTTGCTGAACAAAAAGGGAGTTTTTTTTTTGCCAGAGTATAAGTTCTATCTTCCATGATGTTTAATGCTCATGTTCCTTGACTTTGTCGTATTATTCCAGCATATTGGAACGGTTTAAGTTGCTGCTGTGTATACTTGACTTGTTTTTTCGAGCTGGGGTAGTTTGCACAGCTCTCTATGGTGTAATGTTTCATGTTTGGGTACAGTCTCTTATTGCAGTTTTTTCATTGCTCTTTTTACTTTGTAATACATTTCCTCAATAAAAAAAAAATTGAATGGAAAGAATAAATAAATGAATTTTTTTCTTTTGTTAAATTACATTATTACAATTTTCATTTTAACAATATTTCAAAAACAAATACTATTTGATTAATTGAAAATTATTTATTTAATGATCCAAATTAATATGTTTATATATAAAACCACCCTTATACAAATATATATATAATTTTTCGTAAATAATTATCTATTCATAAAATTTAATTTCAGATAAAAAATGAAGTGATCGACATCACCATATGAGAAATCCGTGCACATAGAGACGCGTGACCGCTGTATCAAAATCGAAATGGCAGACAAGAAGAATCTTGAGGTACACGTTTTTCTTGAGATGGATTTCAATGGCAGACAAGAAGATTCTCATCGTAATAATTTTGTTCTCTCTTGTCAGTTGTCAGTTGTCACTCACAAACAAAGTAAAGTTTGAAAATGAAAACTAGCACATGGGCTTGCTTACAATTTATGCAATTTAATCATATTTAACTGTTAACGCGTCTCTATTTAGCACGGATTCCGGTGATTATCATTTTCAATATCATTACCGAAGTCAATCGTACAGAGAAACATATTTTCGTGAGATGGTGGAGTGGCATTTTATCGTGGGTATATGAGCTGACAGTCTGGATCTCACCTAATAATAATAAAATATTTAATATTTTTTCACACAATCTAATCTAGAAGGTAGAAATCTTATATTATTAAAAGTTTTGAAAAACCGTGAAAATTTATAACTTAAATTATCAAAAATCTTGAATATTTGTAGATATTAAATTTTTGTTTTAAGTAGTATCATGATGTAAAATATTGTCTTAAATTCTAGAGCATTATTTATAATGTAATTGTTCAAAATCCTAGGAGAAATTACTTCAAATTCTATTTTTAGACTTTTCATTTCCCTCTAAAAATCAATACAAAGGGAATTGCACCATCAAGAATTAAAATTCATGGTGTTGTAGCTTCACATATCTTTTTAAAGATGCTAGATTATTTAAAGTTATTTGGTGATAAAAGGGAATTCCTAGTTCAAGAGTCTTTTGTATCAACAAAAAAAAAATACTTTCTTTTATATGTATGTTTGTTATTTTGGTTCCTCATAGAGTATTTAGAGTCAAATTCTACACTTTTAGTTGAGTGGTTCTAAGAATTTAGAGATGTTTATGCAATATTGCAAAGGGTTTTTTCTATTGCATCTATGGTCCAATTATTCACTAAATGTTCTTCATGTCCAATCTCCTATATTGACAAATTTTATTTTGTGTGGCATCAATTCAATAGTGTTACAACTTTTAAGGTCAGTAAGGCATTCTCTTAATTTTTAAACTTGTCATATTTTGGAGATACCATGCTTTATTTAACTACAAACACCATTCTAGACATTGTTAAGAAACATTTTAGATTTTTTAAATTCAAATACTTTAACTTCTACTTTGTGTCATCACATGGGACCATTGCTAATAGAAACCTTATTTATCTTAGTTGGTACTCTAGCACGTCCTATATATTCTAGGTTTAATTTTATCCTGATAGTTTCACTTAGTAAACTTACACTATATCACCTTCAATCATGAAACCTTTAATAATATCCCTAATTTTAATTTTTATCCCTATATCTTTTTTTCTTTTTTGATACTCCCTCCTACTACAAAATTCCTATTAAAATGTCTCATCTTTTTATTGTATATCTTAGATGTCTATTTTTCCATTAAATACTTATTTATTTATAGCCCTTATATGCTCAATTGAATGTTTCATTTCCACCACTACTAGAATCAATTCAAAGAGAATTATTTTAAATAGATTTGATAGGAGATTATGAAAATAGAATAAATAAAAAATATTATATACTATAATAATTTAAAATTGATCCCTAATGCAAATTACAATTAAAAAATTTAAGGGTAACCATTTGATGTGAATATGTGGTCAATATTGATTTCCTTTACATGTTTGGATCAAGAAAACAAGCTAATGCTTGCACAAAGGGTAAATAGAAAGAAACTAGAAATATAATTATCCACCCATCTTATATTTACTCATCAAAATTGGAAATTTACTATTCAATGTTATCATGTTGCAATATTTTAAATAAAGTATCTATTAACTCTTTAGAAAAGTTATTGAAAATGGCTAAAAAGGGTAAATAGCTTTTCCTTATCATTGTCATGCAAGACACTAATTTGATGTATGAGACCATATTAATGGGTTTCCATGAGGAAAGTTCTTTCACATTAACCTTAAATATATTATCCTCGAAGATGTGCTTATGTTGAATCCCTCTTTTTGAATCAAATATTTATCTCATTTATGTTGTACGAACACTATTATTTCATTCACTTATTATTAAACAAGTATATATATAATCTTGACATAAATAGAATAACGAATTCCTCCTTGTGGCCTGACAAAAACCAAAAGCAAAGAGATAAATTTAAATAATTTATATGTTTCTCAACCTCCTATCTCTTACACCTAACCCACAACCACTTTCACTCTCTTATCCTCAATACCTAAGGGAAAAAATGATATAATTACCCTCTCTACACTAACACCAATTGTATATGGAGGTGTTTGCACAAATATGTGAGACCAAAAAGTAGCCAAAAAATATCTTTTTGGTTCAAATAAGTCGTAATGTGATTGCATTATAAATAACACAATTATGTTATGGTTTGGTAGCAACTAGCCTTAAGCTTTATTATTATCAAGCTAAGACATGATCATGTTATCAATTGCTCTAAATAGAAGAAACACATGAGCTTCATTCTGACATTTTACCTAAAATATGATCTCAATATTGTGTAAGTGTGTTTTCTTTATACTAGATCTAATTCGAGGAAGTAGCCATGCTACCCAAATGATCGATCTACTCTCCCATGGCTCTTCCTTGTTAAATCTATTCATCAATGAGGCCAACCTTTCCAAGAATTTCATCTACATTATTTCTTATCACAAGCTTCCTATGCTCCAAGTGAACTTCCAAGGATTTTTCTGCATATATGCCCATTCTTGGTTCACTAGTATCTTTTGGGATTTTCAATAGTACTTGTACATAGCCTTTTGCTTCATTCTCTATAACTTCATAACCCAATGGTTGGATCCAAACAGTCTGGGGTACAACTGCCTCTATCATGTACTCATATGAGGAAACATGAAATATGATATCATTCTTATACTTCTCAACAAATTTCCTTGGAATCCTTTCTCTCTCATTCATTTTTCTCTTGAATACATCAAAGAGTGATGTCAAAGCATTTTCCTAACTCTTCAAATCACCCAAGTTGTGCATATTATCAAAAATTTGATGTGCAACAAGTCTTGAACTGGCCCATATTATCACATCATCTCTTCTAGGAATTCTTCTAAGAAATTAGAACAACAGACAAACAATCAAGGAACCAAACTTGAATGCATATTTCTTCTCCCTTGTCATCTTCAAATTTTCAAATAATTGTTGTTGGAGAAGTTCACATAAATCATCCTTTGCTCCATTAGCTTACATGTCATATTTGGTGAATATGGCAATAACAGACACAAAATTTTCCCTATTTGTGAAGTAGGTCTTATCTCTGATCAGTATGGTTGCATACTTCACAACAGGATTAGTGATAGGCTTTGTTGCAAGAGCCCTTCTGTCAAATGTTGCACCGGTGAGTTCCATCACCACTTCATTCTGCATAGACTTCAACACTGGTACCAGTCTAGTATCATAGAGTCTGATAACTGCCTTAATTGCTTCTTTAGATATAAGGTGAGGTCTGTCCATCTACAAAAACTTATCATGAATTCTATTAAGAGTAGGTTTAACATATTTTTCATCAAGAGTTGAAAAAATTCTAGGAAATTGATTCCACCAATCCAAATTCTTTGTAACAAGGTTTGCATATTACAGTTTTACCAAGAAATCATCCCCAGTGAGTTCATTTTGCCACATATCTATCAATTTTTTGTGATTATATTCCTCAGTTTTAACGCAAATGTACATTCTAGTGTCTTCAATTTGGATGACACCATAAGGAATTGATGTGAAGGCGCTTAGAGGCTCATCTTCAGATACCTTCATGGAATACTTCTTATAGGAAGGTCTAGATCTTTCTAACACATTTACAACTATAGGGGTTTCCATTTATCCACAAATCAAGCTCAAATGATTTCAAAAAGAAGATTCACACAACAACACAAAAGAATAAATACCTTTTCCCTTCGCAAAAATCCAAAACTAGGGTTTGCACGACTTAATCTTCTAATCACATCAAGATTGCTCCAAATCGCTCTTCACTTTCTTCAAATGCACAAGTGATCAAAACTCCTTACAAATCTGCTTTATAAACTAATGATCTACCCCAATTCACATTAAATGCAACAGAATTCAAAAAGATGAAAAAACCCTTTTTCATTGCACTGAAAAACCCCAATTTGCGTCACAAATGATCATGTCTGCAAATTTTCTTTCGGTTCCTTTTGCATAACCTTTATTTATTCATTCCTTACAACATATCTTCATGCCAAATACTGACACACTAGATATCCAAGGGGGTTGAACAAATTTTTGTTAATGCTCCCCCTAAGACCATGCTGGGTCTAATTGTTAGAGGAATTGTTTGCACCAGATGAGGGCACAAACACATCTGTCAACACTGGATCTTCTATCTTCCTCCATATCTTTTCCATTTCTTGCTTAACCTCATTCTTGTCAATTTTCTTCACTAGTTCATTCTTCTTTACTAGAGTAGATTGCTTTCCCCCTTTACTTCTACAAACTCTTGAAATGTGTTTGGGTTTGTTGCAATTGTAGCAAACAAAAATTTTCTGATTTGTTTGACCTCTATTAACCCTTGATCTGCATTGATTAGCATTGTGCCCAAACCTATTACATGTATAGCAGCAGCCAACAAATGATTGATTCATTCTACCTCCATTAAACCAATTCATCATTTGAGTTATGCATTCACTGGATCTATGTCCAACTTTCTTGCATGCAAAACATTGTCTGAAGAAGGGACTAGCATATTGGTTTATTCTACTTCTACACTCTATTGCCTTGTGACCAAATTTATCGCAAGAAAACCAAACGCCATTGAAAGATGGGTACCTTTGAGCATTTGGTTGTCTGATAGGCGGTCTTCTAGCAAATTTTCTTGGATTTCTTATCTGTTTTCCTTTATTTTGAGTCTTCTGATTATCTACTGTGTTTGGAGTTTGCATAGCCTTTGAGTTTTCACCTACTTTCATTCCCAAACCACCTTTGTCTTTAGTTGGTTTTGTCCTACAATAAACTCATCAAGCTTGGTGGAGCTATATTTGAAATTGTCAAGTCATAGATTTTTGCTTATTCTAGATCTGCTTTTAGGTTTAATACCTCTTGTTCAAGTCTTGTGCATTCATCAAACATGCTTTGTACCACTCTTTTCATACAATCTTTAATTCTCTTCTTTTCCTCCACTTGCACCTTCAATCTGGTGATGTCTTCATTTGCTTGTTTTAATTGCTCCCTCACTTCTCTATGTATTTCTTTGAATTTCTTCAATTGCTCTTTCAATTTTCGGATGCATTCATTTTGCCTCATCAATATTTTCTTTCAAATTTTGTTTTCTTTTTTAGCCTTGTCAAGATCTTCAAGAGCAACCTAGAGTTTTTTATCATCCATTTGTTCAATATTCAAGATCTTCCTCAAGCTATTAGGCTTCTTCAAAGGAACCAAGCTCTGATACAAATTATTGAATACCTAAGATATTGAGAGGGGGGGTGAATCAGTATCTTCTTGAACTTATTGAACAAATTCCATCCAAATACTCTAATGCATATAATAGTAAAAAAGAGCAAGATTATTAACAAAACATAAAAGCACACAACACAAGAACACCAAGATTTTTACATGGAAAACCCAAAATGGGAAAAAACACGGTGAGGATTAGCTCACAATATATTATAACCAGTAATATATTACAAATGATGGCTCACTACTAGGACTCACTATCCAAAATGAGAGGCTCACTGCCTACAAAAGATACAATAACAAAATGTCTTACAACCAGAAAATGAACTCATAAAATTACACCTAAAAAGTGTTAATTTAGATCCTTTGAAGCTTAGTAAATTTACTTTACACACTTCATCATCTTTCACATACTTGACTACCTTCGCACAGTTTGCATCATCAATAAAAAATTTATCCCTATATCTTAATTTTGTATACTTCCTCCTACTACAAAGTTTCTATTAAAATGTCCCATCTTATTATCATATATCTTAGATATTTATTTTTTCATTAAATGCACTTATTTTTTTATACTCCTTATATATTCAATTGAACATTTCATTTCCACCATACTAGAATCAATTCAAAAAAAAAATTGAATAGATTTTGATAGGAGATTATGAAAATAAAATAAATAAAAAATATTCTATACTGTAATAATTTAAAACTAATCCCTAATGCAACTTAGTATAATTAAAAAATTTAAGGGTAACTATTTGATGTGAATATGTGGTCAATATTGATTTCCTTTATATGTTAAGATCAAGAAAACAAGTTAATATGTAAGAAAATTTAGCACATAAAGGGTAATTTTCACTTACTAGCTGATATATGCTAGGAAACCCTAATTGTGGACATGCAAAGCTCAAAAAATTGTTGCAATAGGTCTCCAAATGCTTTAAAGTGTTTTGATGACTTCATATTATTTTTGAAATTTTACTTTTATGGTGAAAAATCCATTAAATTGGTTTTATGTCATATTTGTAGTTACTATTTGCTCGCACGAACTAGAACGACTCCATCTACCCCATTGGTAACTTTGAATTTCACTCGTTGATCTTGCATCTGGGTGAAGCCACAATAGTGGTTTACAATTCAAGTGAGGAAGGAAAACTCACAAAAAATGACCCCAAAGCAAAAAAAAGTGATTTTGGGGGTTCATACAAACCTATTGATTTGAGCGAACACCTTTAAATTTTGGCCACAAAAAAACAAAACAAATGCATAGCAAAGGGGGTTCGAGCGAACCCCCTTAAAGGAGTTTTGCCAAACCTTGGTTTGAACAAACCTTTAGGGGTTCGCTCGAACCCCTAGGGGTTCGTTTGAACCCCCCTTGACCCTCATCTACCTCTTGAGACACAAAGAAAGTCTATTTTTTTACGCTTTAGAACTCAGGTTGAGGATAAAAATGGAGAAGTCTTCAGAAACCCTTCTAGAATCAGATAGTCCTCGGAATGAGCTATCCAATGAATATAATTTAATATTTTTTGGTTTTATTATGTTTTTTTTTTAGTTTTATTAAACATAGGTTCTTTACCAAAAATGAAGGTCTTTGTTCTGCACATGTGGAAAAATAGCAGATTATCAAATATTTTTTGAAAAATATGAGTGCACCAAATATTGAAGTCCTTGATCCAACCAAAAAAAATTTTGAATTTTGATATATTAAAAAACTTTATGCTATAACGGTCGCTATGCCTGAATTGTAATTGGTTTGACTTCAAACATTAAAGAAAAAATATTCAATAAAAACTATCTAACCAAGTGGAAGCACTAGATGTCGAGTTACAAATATAAATTCAAAGAATTAGAATTTTATCTTTCATGGAAAAATTTATGCATTATACAATGTGCATCACTTTTAAAAAATGTTGTTTTTTGAAAAAACCAGTTTTTGTGGGAGATGGAAAAAGAAGTGTAATCTGATTCCAAAAATTTTGAAAAAAATATTTTTAGAATTTATAGAAAAAATGTGACAAGACTCTAGTTTCCATCATCTTCAAATTCCTCATGGTTTAGCCACTATAGGTGCCCGAATGTGAAGATTTAGTTAAAAATAATAATTTCAGTGTTCAGTTTGGCCAAAAATTGTAAACCACTATTGTGGGATCACCCATCTAGTTGGATTGACAAACAACTTAGATAGAGTCACACATGTTTGAAATCTTGATTTGTGCTAACCTCGACATTGAGCCAATAAGGTTATGCCATGTGGAACACCTTTTGTGCTATCCATCAGGCTCCACCATGCTTTACAAGCCTTGGTGATATACATGTGTCATTAGCCCATTGTCCTGCATGAGATTGCTTGGACTTGATCAACGATTGTGGGCTGGTAGGGAACACTCCATATTAAGTGAGTACACCTTAACATGCTCACCCTTTAAGTTTCCAATAGTGCGCCCATGTGCTTAACCTCTTTTATTGATGAACAACTGAGATTAAAACATCTCAATATGATGCAGGAGCATCCTAGGTGAAACTGCGATCAACATCAACCAAAAAAAGGAGTGATTTAAATTTTGATTTTAATAATTTTTTGTGAGAAATAAATGTGACATTAAGGCCAAAATATAGAATTAAAATAAGTGGCCTTATTTTATTGTTGCAAAAATTGTGGTATTGGAGAGGGTTTAGGAGGCAAATTTTGAGTTTTTGAAGTTCAAAAAGGAAAAAAATATTCATATATGACTTCTTGGGCATGGGATTTTGGGAGTTACAAGTTATAATAGCTAATTTATTGTTCCTAAACTTTTGCATGAAGAATTTGGACGCCCAAGAGCAAGTGGTTTGGCTTTTTCTATTATGGGGCTCCTATTTATGAGGAAGTGGTTGCTTTTTCTTGGCCAAACATGGATGAAGGTTACAAAAAGATGCCTTTTCAACATTTAATGATTTTTGATTCATTTTTGAATCATATCTTCCATTTGCAAGCATAGAAAATTGGGAGTTACAGGAAAGGTTTGAAAGAGTTAATTTATATGCTTCATTTTGGTCATTTTTGCTGGTTGTTGCTACCAAATTGAAGGTGGTGCTTCCCAGGTGTGGATTTTTGAGGAGAGAAGATAGAAGCCATGATTTTGTAGGTTTGAGAGAGTGTGTATTACAGTAGAAAATGGATTATGAAATCCATGGTTGAAGATCAACAAGTTGGTGATTGAAGATTATAGATTAGGGAGTTAGTTTTGTAGTGTAGGGAGATGATTTGAAGAAGAATTGTAGTGAGATTATTTGATGTTTCATATCACATTCTAATATGTTAAATTGTATTGATTTATTTCATCTTGAATGGCTGCAAAAACTATGTAATCAGATTTTATTAAAGTTGAGAAACTTTGTTGCAAGTTAAATAAAGAAGAATAATTATGTTGTTGCAAACTTTTATGTCTTGCTTGTTGTTGGTAGTGTTAAATGATTTTGTGTGAGGGTTATGTGAGTTTTCCCTCCATTAGTCGTATCAAAGCGGGTGTTCCTGAGTGTGCAGGAAGAGTGCCAAATGTGAGGTAGTTTGAACCAAGACCTACAAGTGGAGATTTTGTAAATAGGTCACCGAATGTGAGGCCGTTTACATGTGAAGAAATTGAAGGTTTTGAAAAGTTGTGTTGTTGAGGCTTTAAGAGGCCACGAAATGGAAAAGAGGAAGAGGAAAAGTAATTTTTTCATTAGACAGTTTTTGTGGATTCCCAAACTTGAGAAAATCAAAGAGAGACTTAGGAAGGACAAAGTGAGAGAATTTAGGGAGTTGAAGAAAAAAGTGAGAATTGGAAAAAGAGTGGGAAAGGATAAAAGCACTTCATTAGAAAAAAGGTGATGATAATTTTATTTATCATTCTAATGATAATTTGAATGCAGGAAAGAAAGATGATGCAGTGGAGTGTCATGCATGTGACATCGAGGAAGAGGAAGAGGATGACGGCAAAAAGATTGAGGAACTTGAAGCTGAAGGATGTCTATTGGAAGACATGGAGGATGAGACTACAGTGATTGCAACAATAGAAGAGAGTTCTTTAAAGAACACCTATGAAGTTGAAAATGATGATTTACTCATTTAGATTGAAAGAGAATGGGATCAAATTATTAAAAGGGAAGAAAAAGTTGCAGCAGTGGATGAT
This sequence comes from Sequoia sempervirens, assembly GCA_007258455.2. Lineage (NCBI taxonomy): Eukaryota > Viridiplantae > Streptophyta > Pinopsida > Cupressales > Cupressaceae > Sequoia > Sequoia sempervirens. The sequence continues at coordinate 405,786,924 of VDFB02193867.1, forward strand.
ACAAAGGTAAAATTTATTTTTGATAAATATTTTTATGAAGATAAATGTGATTATAATGAAGTTGTAGTAGAAGAGTTTCCTTTGAAGGAGATAGAAGAAAGTGAAGGAGATGTTTTATTGTTGTGAATGGAAGCAATTGAAAGAGAGTGGACAAGTTGATAAAGTTGAATTTGAAGAGTGTAAAGTGAAGGTAAATGAAGAGTTTTCTAATAAATCTTTGTTAGAGAAAAATGGAGATAAGGATGTTTTGATTTGTGAATATGATTCATTGTTAGGGAAAGTGGAAATTGAGTCTCTTGGTACTAATACTGTTTTGAGTGAAACAAAATAGATTGGAGTGAGTTATGTCTTATAGAAGGTGTTGAAAATGGAGGACACATGGTGGAAGGAGAGGAGAAAGGTAAAAAATCAATAGAGGTAATGAAGTAAATTTATTTTGTTGAAGGTGGGGGTATATATTGTTTGATTGTTAATTATGTTGAAGTATATTGGTGGGAGGTTAGATTAAAAGTTTTGAAATACATGAAAGGTAGAGGAGTAAAGATGAAAGGGTATAATGTTGTAAGCTTGAAGAAGATTTTAATAGATAAAGAAATCAGGTGGATCCAGAACAAGCACAGGTTCTACAAATGTTTATGAGTGCAACTCATGAAACATTTCTTTCTACTTGGGGTGTCTAATGCAGGAGCATCATAGGTGAAATTGCGATCAGCGTCAACAAAAAAAGAAGTGATTTTAATAATTTTGTGTGAGAAATAAATGTGACATTAAGGCCAAAATATAGAATTAAAATAAGTGGCCTTATTTTATTGTTGCAAAATTGTGGTGTTGGAGATAGTTTATGAGGCAAATTTTATGTTTTTGAAGTTCAAAAAGGAAAAAATATTCATATATGACTTCTTGGGCATGGGATTTTAGGAGTTATAAGTTATAATAGTTAATTTATTATTTCTAAACTTTTGCATGAAGAATTTGGACGCCCAAGAGCAAGTGGTTTGGCTTTTTCTATTCTAGGGCTCCTATTTATGAGGATGTGGCTGCTTTTTCTTGGCCAATCATGGATGAAGGTTACAAAAATATTCCTTTTCAAAATTTAATGATTTTTAATTCATTTTTGAATTGTATCCTCCATTTGCAGGCATAGAAAAATGGGAGTTGCAAGAACGGTTTGAAAGAGTTAATTTATATGCTTCATTTTGGTCATTTTTGGTGGTTGTTGCTGCCAAATTGAAGGTGGTGCTTCCAAGGCATGGATTTTTGAGGAGAGGAGATAGAAGCTATGAATTTGTAGGTTGAGAGAGTGTGTGTTGCAGTATAAAATGGATTATGAAATCCATGGTTGAAGATCAACAAGTTGGCGATTGAAGATTGCAGATTGGGGAGCTAGTTTCGCAATGCAAGGAGATGATTTGGAGAAGAAGAATTGTAGTGAGGTTATTTGATGTTTCATATTAGATTCTAATATGTTTTGTATTGATTTATTTCAACTTGAATGGCTGCAAAAACTGTGTAATCAGATTTTATTAAAGTTGAGAAACTTTGTTGCAAGTAAAAATAAAGAAGAATAATTATGTTGTTGCAAACTTTTACATCTTGTTTGTTGTTGGTAGTTTTGAATGATTTTGTGTGAGGGTTATGTGATTTTTCTCTCCATAAAAATACTTTATGACCACATGTGCTAAAAATTACTTTAGTTTCTCACCCTTTAAGTGATGCAGGAGCATCCAGTGGTGTAAGGGCAATCTTGCATCACCCAAAAATAGTTAAATTTCAAGTTTCTTAGTTTTTAGATGTTTTTACATTTTTAGATGCCCTTTTTTTCATAATGAAATTCCCAATTTACAATTTTTTATTTTCTATTCTTTT
>VDFB02193867.1:405788889-405829416 GCA_007258455.2 Sequoia sempervirens
AATGCATATGAGGTAGAGTTGCCTGATGGAATCAACATTTCCCCTATGTTCAACATTTCAGATTTGATAGAGTATCATGAAGGTGGAATGGAGGAAGCACCAACAATAGGGCAGTATGGCATTCCAACACCTACTTTAGAAAGGGAGGAGATTGAAGCAATCTTGGACAGTCGTGTGGGAAGGAGTACTAGAAATACGCAATATGAAGAATATCTGATGAAATGGAGAGGAAGGCCTGTGGAAGATTCATCCTAGCTATCTAAGGTAGCGGTTGACCAATTTGGTTTTTCTCAACCATCTGAGATGTGACGGGGTCACTTCTCAAATTACCCTAGGTGTCTGATGCAGGAGCATCCAGTGGTGTAAGGGCAATCTTGCATCACCCAAAAATAGTTAAATTTCAAGTTTCTCAGTTTTTAGATGTTTTTACATTTTTGGATACCCTTTTCATCATAATGAAATTATCAATTTATGGTTTTTATTTTCTGTTCCTGGGTTGAAAGATATTGCAGTTTTAGTTTCCCAGATTTGCACTTGAAAATCTTTCGGGTTGGATTTGAGGCACTTAGATTTCCTGAAATGGCCCCAAAACTTGTCAAAATTGGCATAGCCAATTTTGAGCACATTCTTGACTTCGAGACCTTTCCAACGGTTCAAACGGTTTGCGAATCGGAGTCTCAAATCAAAAGTTATGGCCCCAGGAAGTTGGCACACTTTCTAGAAGATACAATTGCAAATGCTCTTTTAAAATTTGAACTTCATGTTGTAAATTTTCAGTGCCAAATCACCTAAACTCAAATTTGAATGTTGTTTTGGCTCCAAACTAATGAGGAGCTCTATTTATGGGCAGGTTTCTAATTTTTGGGTAACTTTTTGGGGACAAGCTCACATATTGCGAAAGGGGTATTCTGTAGCTTTCTGTAGCTTGCATGTGTTGTAGAACTTGGGGATTTGAGATCCTCTGCATGTAAGAAGCTCCATTTTCTAAATAATAAAATTATTCTCTTGTTTGTGGGTTATTTTCTGTGTCTCGGGCTGCGCCCTCATCATTAAGCCTCTGTAGTCACCAAAAATATTTCAACAAAATATTTCCTCATTGTAATAATCCTTTGAACATTGTGGATTGTGCCACATGGTAGTCGCCCGCTGCCCTACAATGAATCTAAATCTTCATATGGGTCCCATGCAGGCTAGCAGGGAATGGTGAGGATTCAACCAACATATTTCACAGGAGTCATTGGATCTTCAGGGCTTTGATCACCACTACGTTTGAAGCTTGCAGGGTACATCACCAGGGTGGACACGGGACACATGCCTGTTGCCTCGCACAACCTTTTAGCTGACTATTTTAGTGGTGTGGGTTGGCGAGGAGCCAATAGAGTGTAAACTATGGGACCTATCAATCATGACTTAAAGGTTTTGAACACATGTGTAGCTAAATGCAACTTAAGAAGGGGACTTCACTAAGTCAACAAAAAATTAAACTTATATTGTTTCAAACCTAGGACTTAGATATAACACAAAAGTTTAATATTTCAAGCTCGCATAACATTAGACATAGGTAAATATTTCAAATAGAATAATGATAAGTTTAGTTAGGCAATGAGGTTGGTTTACAAATGAAGTCAATGACAAAAGACATGACTTGAATAATTGGGAATAGGCACAACTAGGTCAATGACCAAATAAAAATAAAGCAAAGGGTTTAATGTTCTAAGGGTTTAAAGTGGGGTTTAACCCTATGGTGAGCCCTAACAAATAAAATTTAAAAATTCCTAGATTAGAGATATGATCATCAAACTCAAGATTTGAATGGTAACAACATGGCACCATGAAAATTTTCAAAAGGTGCTATCAAGTACAATGTTGCTAGCTGAGGCATCTAAGAATAATTTGGATGAGAAGGAAGGTTAGTTGAAGTAACCATAACTTCCTTCCCCTTCTAAAATGGGGTTGGAATAGTAGGTTTTGCTTGAATAGTAGTCAAAGAATCTTGAGATTTATTTTGCGTACCACCAACAAAAGGTGGATTTTCCTCTTCAATGAGTCATTGTTGTCCATTTATCTTCAAATTTTGAGGTGGTAGCCTCAAAATCATGAGGCTCTAGAACCTAGAGTGTATACTTAATCCTAGGTGTCACCAAAGGGAAATCCTTAATTTTGTGCTTAGAGGACTGACATATAAAGCAATTGTTAGATAAATTTAAATACAACACTAGTTGAGAGTGATGTAGATTGCCAATTTGGATGTTTATTGACTCTTTCAAGTCTTTAGACCAATCCACCTCGATCCAGACCCATTTTTATGGGTGAGCTTGATAAAAAAAAAACATGATTTCAATGCAAACAACCTTCCCTAGAGAGGAGGCAATAACATGCAAAAAAATTTAACAAGGAAAGGGGAGACCAAGAAATTCAAGCCATATAGGCACACAGTTTTTTATCATTTAAGATGGGAAAGTTTTAGGCCCATGGTTGAAAAACAAACAAATATGACCAAACATACCATGTGCCATGCTTAAGATTGGCCTAGAATGATTGACCTTAGGAATTTACAAAAAGAAGAAACCCCTTAGTGAGGTTTTGAACAACATCTCTAGGAAAACCCCATGTGGGGCCCAAGATTTTACAATCCATTCCCTTAGCATGCTTTCAAGTAGAGTTCTCCCCACAAAGTAACTAATAAGAGTATGGTTCTCTAACCATTTACATGCACTATCAAATTCAAGGATGGGTAGAATGACATATGTTGGAGTTTCAATAGACACTCCTCATAGAATACTTATGACACAAATTTCTTGGGATGCTTGTTAAGAGGGGTCATGATTTAGAGTCACCAAACCATCAATACTAGCAAGAACTTCTAGGTTGAAACTGATTGAGGCCATATAAAGAGAGGCTTAAAAATCCTGTAATAAATGTGGTATGAAAAAAGGAAAAACCACAAGGGAAGGCAAGTTATGCAAACAAAGGACAAAACCCTAGCAAATCGCATTCCATCTTTTTCATCAAGACTCTATCTTGTAGCATATATGAAATTATATTCTCATACCAAATAAAAAATGAAAGTATTATAAAAGGAGGAGTAAATAAAATAACACTATCATAACAAATAAAAGTGAAGTTTAATGACATATATTATACTAGCAAATGTGAAGTTATAATTTAAGGGTGTCTACCAAACTTCCACACTTGACATACATGTAATGAAGCTTATTCTAAATGTAGCTAATGCAAATTGAATGGAAAGACTGACTAAATGAACCTTTTCTTTCTCTTGTTAAATACATTATTACAATTTTCATTTTAATAATATTTCAAAAACAAATTATTTCATTAACTAAAATTCATTTATGTAATGTTCCAAATTACTATGTTTATATATAAACATATTATTAAATTAACCCAACCCTTTATACAAATATATATAAAAAATTTCATAAATAAATTATCTGTTCATAAAATTTACTTTGATTAAAAAATTGAAGTGATCAACATCACCCATATGAGAAATCCGTGCACATAGAGACGCGTAATTGGCTGGACTGAACAACAGTCAAATCTGGATTTCCATCGAGTAAAAATCGAAATGGCAGACAAGAAGAATCTTCAATTACATGTTTTTCTTGAGATGGATTGAAATGAAATGAAATGAAATATTTTAATGACGTCCACGAGGCCAAAGAAGCCTATGGGACCCAAGATCAGCACCGGAACAACACACAGCACAGCCCTAGACACAATGGAGGTGCCGTTCGAGATCAGCCCTTTGAGAGTGAATTTTGATGATGAAGTTTGCAATTTTGTCGAGTCTTGAATCTTCAAACAAGGTATTTAAATTGTCAACCTGCACCGCATCCCCATAGCTGGCCCGGATGTCTTTATAAGCTGAGCATTCTATGATAAAGTGCCATTCTGTCTCCACCATACCTTCGTTACAAAAGCGGCATATTCTATTTTCCCACTCTTCTTTAGGAACCTCCCACCTACCCGTTTCACACCTAAGATGGTGTGAACTAGTCCGCAATTGGGCTATCAACATTTTTGCTTTCCATTTGATATTCGCTCCTATATAAGCCTTTTCTTCATGGTCCCTTGTGGGATTGAATTCTTTGATATAATAATCCTTTTTACGCCCTGTTTTTTTCGTCCATATACCATATTTAAATTTTTCTCTCACGTAATTTTTTATTTCTCCATTTGTGTTTGGACACTCATGCATCACAATATCCCATTTCTTCATCCACTTGATATTAAGTTTCATCCATGTGTTCTTTCTTCTAGTTAGCTCCTCTTTCATAATTAGCTTAGGCCATCTATGATCCTCCATATTCTGGACCTTCTTTAAGTAGCTTAATAACCGGGTCATCGCTGAGGCCTCCAGAGGAAAAGTACCGGTCTCAGCCAATAAAATTTCATAAGGCACTGCAGTCTTAAGCTTGAGGCTGCATATAATTAGATGTTTTTGTATCCTTTCCACTTGTCTCCATTTCTGATCTGACATGCTGCTGCCCCAGATTTCACACCCATAGAGAATTACCGGAGTAACAAGAAGACCAAAAAGCGTTCTTTTAGTTCTCCAATCCCATAATTCGTCATTTCTACATCTATTTTGCAAAGAGTACAACGCTTTCCAGCCTCCTTGAATTCTTTTTGCTCTACATGTTTCCCAGCTAAGCTTGTTGTGAAAATCAAGCCCGAGGTACTTATACTCATCCACTATTTCTAGTGGCTTGCCTTCAAAGATAAATTCAATCTGCTATTTTTTTCTTCGCAGTGAGAAGATCATTATTTTGGTTTTTGAAGTGTTCACTTGCATCCCGACCTCTTGACAAAACGATTCAAGGGCCTTCAAATGTTTTCTCAAATCATGTGCAGTTTTAGCAATTAATATGAGGTCATCGGCATATAACAGTAATTTTATTACAAAGTTGGCCAAAAGGATGCCTTCCCCACCAACCTTGTCAATCCATTCTTCCAGCTTATCAATGTAAAGCCCAAATAGCGTTGGGGAGAGCGGGCAGCCTTGTTTGACACCAATGTCACTGCCAAAGCATTCTGACATACCATCATTGGTTCTGATTTTAGCTTTGACCTGCTCGTAGAGCCTATGAGCAGCCGCCCTAAGCTCATGCGGAACTCCCAAATCCTCCATTCTCTTCCATAGCTTGTTCCGAGGGACCGTGTCAAAGGCTTTTTTAAAATCAACAAAGCAGCAATAGGCTTCGTCTCCTTGAATGTCCCAAATTTTTTCAATCAAAAATCTAAGGGTAACCCCATGATCAATAGTGGAGTGCTTGGGCCTAAAACCAGCTTGACCTTTTGCTCTTTTCCCCTCTTTTTCAGCCCAGCTGCTAATCCTGCGTTCAATCATGCTTCCAAAAAGTTTCCCCATAAGAGGGTTAACCATAATAGTTCGGTAGTTTGATGGGTTATTTATGTCACCATTTTTGTGCAAGGGGATAACAACACTAGTGGTCCATCCTTCTGGGAAGCCTTCTTGATTGACCCTGTTGAAAATGCTCTTAATACAAGGTGCAAGGACCTCAACACCCCACTTTAAATGTTCTGCTTGCAGCCCATCAATATCTTGTGCTTTCCCTCCTGCCAACCTTCTTATGCCTTGACTGATATCCTCTACAGTGAAAAGTTCGGTGGCTGCCTTGATTATTGGGGGTCTATGTTTATCCTGCTCACGCTCATAAAGAAGTTTTGCATAGTCTAGCCATTGAGAGCTTGTAATATTATTTTCCATTTGTTTTCTTTTCTGTTGTAGCTCCTTCCAAAATTTTTTGGGGTTGTTCTTTCCAAGGGTAATCAGCTCCAATCTTCTATCCCTTACATACTTTTCCTTTTTACTTCGTATCATCCTTTCATACTCTTTCTTGTTTTCTATTGTCATTCCCCCCTCCCGAAGCTTCCTTTTTGTTAACTTGCACTCCTCATCGAACCACGGGTTTGCCGGAAAAGTATTTGTACTGCCTCTCTTGGGTCTAGACCTCTTGCACTCACCCAAAGCTTTGTGCACTAGAGGGATCAAAGTATTCTTGTTTATTGAGTGCATCTTTATGTAAGCTGATTTTTTTTCCAATTCCTGAAAGAAATTTTTGAGGGCAGTCTTGAAGATTTTCTGATTTTCTTGATTCATGAGAATTTTACCCGGTGTGGGTGCTTTGTTCTTGCTATTAAGAACTTGTTCCCCTTGCTGCTTGATTATGCGAATGTCAAGTTTTACATATATTGGATTATGATCCGATTTCAACTCCATTGGACATTTACCAATCACAAGCTCCATTATTCTTGCTGTATAATTACGAGATAAAATGACATAATCCACCACACTTTGACCATTATAGGTCTTGCAAGTGATGTTGCCCGATCCTGGCCATGATTCAATGGCAGACAAGAAGATTCTCATCGTAATAATTTTGTTATCTGTTGCCAGTTGTCAGTTGTCACTCACAAAAAAAGTGAAGTTGTGAAAATGAAAACTAGCACAAAAAGGGGAGTGGCCTTGCCTACAATATATGTAATTTAATGATATTTGACTGTTAACGCAACTCTGTTTTGCACAGATACGGGTGATTATCATTTTCAATATCATTAACAAAGTCAAGTCGTGCAGAGAAAAACATATTTTCGTGGGATGGTGGAGCGGCTTTTTATCGTGGGTGCAGAAGGTGACGGCAACGTCTATCCAGCCCCAGGAATGCACTCAGGGCATACATACATGGGCATGATGTCCATGGATGTGGCTGCCTCGCTTCTCTCCCCACCGTATTTTATCTGCAAACTTTCTACTGCCCCACAGTGCCGTGCCTCCCGTACTTTGTCAAATCAACCGAGCGCATAACTGGCAGCAAAAACCAAAAACACGGTAAAAAATCTGGCTGAGGAAACCTGCTAATTAATTAACATTCTATAAACTGAGCAGCCGAGGGAGGGATTATTGGTCGTTTGTAACGCAATACATCCAATTATTAATATTTTAATATTTCATTTTTTTTCATTTTTTTTATATAATTTTTTAATTTATATTATTTTATTTTTCAGTTTTATTACATAAAATAATGTCAAATTTAAAGGATATAAACATTATATGTAATATTTATATTTAAATTTATTTTATTTAGATTTTTTTATTTTTTATATATATGTTTCTATATATAAATATTAACAAATTTCAAATCATTTAATTATTTTTAAATGTTAAAAAGATGTTTTATATTCTAAACTTAATTATTTATAAATTTTTAAAAGATGAAATTTCATAAAAGAAAATGACTAATTTAAGTTGGTCAAATTTTAATTTTTTAATAAATTAAAATGTCAAATTAAAAGTTCATTCACAATATTTTTAAATTTTACAAAAATCACCCAAATATGCATAACGCCTATTCATTTTTCATTCTTATATCTATAACTTGAAGAGAAATTGTATATTTTTCCCCTACTTAGGAGAAGAGAATGACACCTTTTCACCAAATTTATTTAAATTTGTTTTCTAAGAAGTCCATAAACTAAATTTAATTTATTAGAAATTATATTACACCCTTTTTCAAATTGTATAGATAACTCATTCAAGTTTTTATATGAAGTTTCTTTTAAGTCTATTTTTTACAATCTTAATTGTCACTTACAGATATTGTTTGGTTCATCATGATCTCTTAGTTGCCCAAGACATAGAGTAGAAATAATTGAAGTAATGGTGATTTGTATAATAAATCAACTAAAGATAAAGTTGGATTTCGATTAGGCTTAAGGTTAGGGTTAGGAATTAGAAGTTAAGGTCATGAATAGGGCTACAATTATGATTAGGGTTAGGGTTTAATCATTGTTAAGATTTAATTAGGGTTAGGTTTCCATTGGTTTTCATTTTGGATTAGGGTTCTAGATAAAGTTTATGAGTACTTGAGTTAAAATTCAATTAGGATAAATAATTAGGGTTTTTATTCAATTATAGGTAGGGTTCAATTAAAATAATGATTAAAGTTAGATTAGAGGAAGGGTTCAATTGAGGTTAGGGTTAGGGTTTAATGAGATTTATAGTTAGAATTAAGGTTTTCACTAGAATTAGGATTATGAATGGGGTTATAATTATGGTTAGGGTTAGAATTATAATATTAATAATATAGAAATAATATAATATATAAATATATATTATTGATATTGTAAAAAGCAATTAAATATATAATATAATATAATAATCTTGAAATAAACTAAACGGGTTCAAATGTAAATATGATGATATATCTTGACACAATATTATTACAAACACACAATATTAATATTATTGTCATTCTGGATTCCTACAATTGATATCTCTCCACGTTTTCTATATAGACTATGTGATAGGATAGATAAGCTAGTATAATGAAATTTATTACACCTTGTAAATAATATCTTTTAATAAAATAGAATGTCTCATTTTTATCATATATATTTTTAATTGAATAATAATTAGAACAAGTTAAACAATAGGAAAAGATAAATTTTAAATTAAAATAAAAGAAAGTAAAAGTATATAATATCTTTTAATAAAATAGAATGTCTCATTTTTATCATATATATTTTTAATTGAATAACAATTAGAACAAGTTAAACAATAGAAAAGATAAATTTTAAATTAAAAAAGAAAAGAAAAAGTAAAAGTATAACATATTAAAAAAAGAAAGTAAAAGTATAAGGATTAAAATTATTTTTAATAGTCATTTCAACATGTGAAAATAAATATGAATGGATATGCAAGTAAAATAATAGAAATGATTTTTTCTATTATAATCCATTAAATTGTTGATAGGACACTTTTAAATGACAATTATATTTATTTAAAAAATATATATAATGTAAATAATATCTTTTAATAAAATAGAATGTCTCACTTTTATCATATAAATTTTTAATTGAATAATAATTAGAACAAGTTAAACAATAGAAAAATATAAATTTTAAATTAAAATAAAAGAAAGTGAAAGTATAACATATCAAAAAATAAAGTAAAAGTATCACGTATCAAAAAAAAAGAAAGTAAAAGTATAAGGATTAAAATTATTTTTAATATCCATTTCCACATGTGAAAATAAATATGAGTGGGTATGCAAGTAAAATAATAGAAATAATTTTTTTTATTATAATCTATTAAATTGTTGATAGGACACCTAATTATATTTATTTAAAAAATATATAATAAGAATAATTATGAAAATATTTAATGGATGTATAAAAGAATGATAACAAGAAATATTTTTGAATTAGAAATCTGTTTTAAATATATAGATTTTATTATTCTATATAATTAATTTATAAATATTCTTCTTTTTATGGAAAGAATATTTTTAATAAAATCAAATGCATCATTTTTACCATATATATTTTTAATTGTATTAATCTAAATTATGATTTTTTTATTTATATTAAGTTAATTATAAAAAATAATAAAATGATAATTATAAATTATATTATAGTGTAAATATATTAAAATGTTGTTTAAAATAAAAAATACAAAATAAATATATTGATAATAAATCTATAATTATTTAATCTTTCATTTTTTAAAACACAAAATGTTTTGAAAATGTGTTATGTGTTTTTTATTTATGATTTTCTATATAATTTAATAGATTTTGATAAACATATTTTCAATTAATAGTTTGTTCCTTATCTTGACCTCCATACACTACATAGATCTATTAACAATATAATAATTTATAAAAGAATGAAAGAATGAATTTCAAACATAATCTTTTTTAAATAATAGAATTAGAAAGTAAATATTATTTATATATTGAAAACATTATTTGATATAATAATTTATGTATTGTCTAATTTGTTGTAGTATAAACATGTGTTAAGTTTGAGTTCATAATTATAAAAATAAATAAAATTAAAACACTATTACTAATCAATAATGTTTTGAATTATAGTTTGAGTGGGAAGCAAACCTTTTTCCTATGGGGGAAGGTTTGACTTGTCACAAGAAGAGGAACAAGGAACAAAGGTAGAAGACAAGGGAGGATAAATCATTCCACGAGAACCAGGTTGAGTGGAATTCATGCCATCAATTGACCGTGGTCCCCTTTCAAATTGTTCATTCAAACAACCAAGCCCTAAGTTATGCTTACGAGGCAAAAATTATATAGGGACCTAAATTCCTTGTTCGTTGCACCCACAACCTTTACACTCATAGACAAATTTAGAGACGAGCCTAAATACAAGGCTATAACATGTTTGCAAGTCTTGGAAAGGTGGATTCTTATAAAGAGCATTGTCCCAGCAATGGGGATCACACTCCTTTATGGGGTCACCATCATTCTTATTAATAGGACTGCCGAGACTATCCTCTTTAGTTGAAGCATAATCATCTTCCTCAGAAGGAGGATCAACACTAAGGATATTACAATGATTGCTTTCCCTACTCCATGATATAAAAGAATAATAATCTTTGATAGCGAGTGTGGATGATGTTGTCGAAAGCTCTAAGTGGATTAGGTCAACTTTATATTCTCTAACAAAGGACTTTGTAAAGTCTAAAGGACCTTGATCACCACCAAGACGTGCATTCCTTTGAGAAGAGGTGGAAGGAGCATACTTAGGACTCCTTGCTTCAAAAGCATCCTCTTTAGGGACATCTACCTCAAGAGTATCCTTTATAGTAGGTACTGTTGGGGTAAACATCAACACACTAGAAGATACTGGGTGAATAAGAGTAGGCACAACTGGAGCTTGACCAGTAGCCGCTATCTCACATAGGTACATAGCTTCAGGGTTAGCCTTAATTATGACTACTCGATTGTTACAAATAAACTTAATAGATTTATGTAAAGTGGACAAGACTGCACCCATAGCATGAATCCACAGTCTACCAAGAAGAAGGTTACCTGGAAACTTTTCTACCATGACATATACAAGGGTAGGGATAGTAACAGGTCCCAACCTCAAAGGAAATACTACCATGCCTAGGGATTTTTTACCAACATTATCGAACCCACAAAGGACAAGAGAAGAAGTATTAAGAGAGGATGGGTCAATATTAATTTTAGGTAGTAAATCAATACTACATACATTGAGTGTCGAACCAACATCAATGAGAGTGTGTCTAATGCCTATATTATTAATATTGACTATAATCATTAGAGGATCTACTTGCTTCTATACTTTCGAAGGTGGGAGCTCCTATGGACATAATGTAATATTCGGCGAACCCGCACAAATATATGCCATCAACACATCAGTGTCTTTCGGCCTAGCGGAAGAAGGCAAGAGTATCCTTTGCAAGGATTCTTGAAACATACCTTGATAAACCAGGGTAGACTAAAGCAAGTCCCATAGCGAGAACTTATCTGAAGTAACCCGAGGTTGCTTGACAAGATTGTAATCACTAGGTGATTTAGTTGTAGGTTTAGGAGCTTGAGGAAGTCTTGGTTGTTTATTAATAGGCTACCACTCTATAAGAGGGAGCCTTAGGAAGATCAAGAGATCCACTATTTAACGGAACACCATCGATAGCACAAACCCTTTTAGGAGTGGTACTAGCCAGAGTCACATGAATGATTGGTCTCTTAGGCCCTTGGGGGATAGTGAAAACATTCACCACATTTACGGACTCACCACAACTAGTAGAATGATTACTTAAACACATATTCTCAACATCAATCCAAACAAGATCAAACATGGAATAATTACTTAAAGAGACATTCTCAACATCGATCCAAGGCAAATCAGATGTGGAAGGGGGTTCATTGTTTGCTAATGTATCATCTCTAAAAGAGGGTACATTAGAACAAAGATGAGATTCATCATTCATAAATGCATCATCTCCAAAAGAGAGTGCATCAGACAGAGAGGGAACTTTGTCATTCACAAATGCACCATCTCTAGGGGAGAGTGTATTGGAATGAATAGAAGGTAAAGTAACATTGAGAAAGGTATCAATGATTTCATCCTCTTGCAACAAGACATCCTCTGAAGCAAGAGGAGTCTCATGAGAAGGATCAAAGATGCTGAGTGACATGGGCAGAACCAAGTCACCATTACATGTATCGAATAGAATATGATTAATATTTTGAACAAAGTTGGACATTGAACTGATAAAAGAAGATATTAAATCCATTATAATTTTTTCAAAGAAGAATGTTCTTCACATCGGGTTCACCAAAAATGTGATATAGGGGGATTCGCTACTCACAAGTTCTCCTTGCTCAGAGATCCTCATGGGGAAAACTGCCCTATATTACCTCAATGGAACAACGTGGAAGTTCTAGAATCTAAAAGAGAAGGTCATAGAGGATCTCTGGACAAACTGACAGGCTCTCATCCCAAAGACGTCAGCATAGAAATCAGACGACAACACGACGCACAGGCATCTTAGAGGGGCACATGAATCTCGTATGGGTCAAAGAATGAGTTTATTATAAAAACACCTAAAGTGACTACTTCTACTCTGAATGCTAATACCACAAAGTACAGTAAAATAACAAAAAGTGACAAGACTAAGATAAAGAGATAGAAATGACAAGGGTAAGGAGAAGAAAGGAAATACTCACAACCATGCAAATGATGAAGCCTCCACTGAGCAAATGTCTTCAAAACTTGCAAGTGTGATATCTAGAGAGAATGTTAGGGTTGTATAGGGGTTTGCCTCAATCAAACCCCCGTTTTGGTGTTCCCACCTCCACAGACAACCAAGAAGATAAAGAGAAAGAGTGTAAAGTGTGTGGCAAAAGCAAACCTCGCTTAGGAGTAGAATCCACACCATGAATAAGCGTGTGATAAAAGAAAACCCCACTTGAGGAGGAGAACCTATATCATGAAGTAAATGTGCAAATAGTTGGGGATATGGAATCCTAAGATGCTCACCAGCATGAAAATGAGGGAGATGAAGTTTCAAAAAGTGTTGTAATGGAAGCTTGAGAGAGCTCAAAGCTGCTACAAGCAGCTGTATAGAATATGTGTAAGAAAGTGATGGAGTGAAACTAAAAATTGGCAGAATGGAGGTAATTATGGAGAAAAATTCCTTCAAATGAAATGAAAAATGGACTTTTAAGGAGGGAAAAGAAGCTTCCCGGGTTGTTTCAGAGAATCCTGAGCCATTTCCACTGACAAACTTAGGTGACAAGTGGAAAAAATGCTCAAAAATGGGCCTCTGAGTGTTGAAATGTTGCAAGATGCTAGCATGACGTGTGGACATTTGCACGATGTGCTAGTGTCTGGACACGTCATGCTACAAAACAATGCTAACCAGAAAGGCACAAAGTCTGATACAAAGTTAACACGCAAGGGTGGTCGCTAAAAAGGGGTGTTGGAGCATCTTGAGAGGGAAAGAGGTTGATGCTAGGGCTAAAATGAGCCTACTCAGGATGCTAAAGAAGCAGACACTAATGTGGAAACAAGAATGTAGGGGAAATCGCAAGGGTGCAATTTTGCTCTTATACAATTTGTGATTTGGTGCTCTCCAAGGATGGTTTCATGAGTTATAGTGTGTGGAAGGTTAACTGTGTGTACATAATGAGTATATTCTTCAGATTAAAGTTGTTGCAAAGGATTTGTTGGATTTTAGGCTGTTGATGGAATAATCTAGATTGTGTTCAAGTGATGTGTGTTTTCTACGAGTCATCTTTGGATCAAAGGAAGCATGCAATTAAATGTTTAATGGTGTTTACACGGGTTTGATTGATATTGGGTGTTTACACAAATTATGAATTTGCTTCAGTGTTTGTGGAAGCATGGTGTGGTGTGTATGTGTGAATTTAGGTTTGAGTTAAGGTGTGATGTGGTCTACCTTCATTCATTTCCATCATGGGAATGTTTTGGTACTGACCTAATTTGAATTTGCATGGTTGAGGTAAATAGTTGACCTTGGAGAATGTTTTCAAGGTTGAGGATGGTATAAATAAGTGATGAACTAGTGAAGGATGTCTGTGTGAAGTGTGTGTGTGATGCAAAGTGTAGAGTTGTGAAGTGCAAAAGTGTGAAATGCAGTGCGAGCTTTAATGTGTTAGACTATTGGAAGTAATGAGCAGAATGTGTCTACATTCTTTAGAGACACTGTTCAAATGTACTAGTGATGTTGTGGTGGATATTTTCTATTTCTTTGAGATGGATTTCTCATTGTAACAATCTTCTTCTTTTTTATAATCCGACAATGATCCCTTCTTTCTTTTGGGCAGTGAGCCCTTTGGCCATGAGCCTATTGTATTTGGTATCATAATTACTTTATATTGTAAGCTAATTCTCACCGTGGTTTTTCCCTTATTAGGTTTTCCACATAAATCTGGTGTTATGTTGTGTATGGTGTTAATGTGTTTCAGTTTTTGTTATTTGCTTCCATGCTAAATCACTTTAACAGATTAAATGCTAATAATGTTAATGTGGATCTGAATGTTAATGAGTGTTTTGATGTTTTAATGAACAACTGATTCTCCCCCCCTCGTTACCCCCCCACTCTTAGTTGTCTTGTGCATTCAACAAAAACATGGAAAGAATTGAGTGACTTATTTTTGACAAATTTCCATTCACCTAATGTATGAATAAAAAACATAAATAAAATATGGAGGATGAAAAAATTGAGGAATTAGTAAAATATGATGAAAAATGATTTAAAAGTGAGGTTAAGAAACTAGAATAAACCTTCATATTTTAGTGCTTACCACTCACATTGTAGTAGAAGTAGATAAAAATATTTCCTCTTCATATAAGGATGGTAGACATGATCACTATAATACAATCCTAGTCAAATATATGGGAGAATGTATAATTAAGTAGGAAATGATGAAATCGATTTAATTTCAAATTAGAGTTGGAAAATGAAATCCATTTTGTCACCATCTCCTTCACATTGGTCCTCTAGCTATGTGTGAGGGGATGGAGGAATAATTATAGGTGGGGAAGAATGAGGAGGTGGAGGAATTGGAGTCTGATGTGGTGGGTTTGGAATTGGAGGAGTGGGAATATTTCAATGGAGAGTTGTGTGGAGGAGAGTTATGAGGAGAAGATTTTTTTTTTTTGGGGGGGAGTTATCAGGAGGAGAGTGAACAAAAGGGTCTCTCTCAAAGGATGAAGATCAATATTCAAACAAGGAAGGATATGAGAAAATTGCATTATTGAAATTTCTTGAACTAGGTGGTAAATGATAGGATTAGGGGTATCTGTTGGGACATTGAGAGTAGGGGCTAGATGTTTTATATGTTTTGATAAGAATGTGGTAAGGGTTGTGAGGTTAATGGTAGGATAGTATAGGGAATGGCAATAATGGTAGGAGATAATCAAGCAACATAAGTGAAGGGCAGGGGTTGAAAGGGTGAAAAATAGGAGCAAGAGGTAAATCAATTGCCTAAAGGGATGTGATTATAGTTAAAATGAGGAATGGAGAGAGACATACATGGTACAAATGTGGGTTATATGAGAAGGACTAAGCATAAAAAATTAGGTGAAGGAATATTGAGTGGTAGGAAAAAGAAAAGAGGTTAGCTAGAAAAGAGGGATGAAAGTAATAAAATTAGATTATAAAGGGACATGAATGTGAATAATATATCCTCTACCTTGCAATATCTCTAGCTCCCCAAGATGGGTGATGATGATATTTTTCAAGGAGCATGTGAGTGATGTGATTTGGGATTAAATGACATTATTAGGTAGGCTATTTTGGAGGAGAGACAAATGGTGGTCAATTTTGGTGAGTGACAAAACTAGCATCATCTAATGGGGCTTCATTATCAAAGTGGTCATCATTGTGAGTCATGTAGAGTGAGACATCGTGTGGGGTGGATGATAATGAAGGAAGGAAGGAAGGGTAATGAAAGAAGGAAGTGTGAGGAAGATACATGGATAGTCTTAGATGAGGGTTCCTATAAGAGATAATGTATGAGGAAGGGATAGTCAAAGAGGGAGGGATATTGATTTCTATTGAAGAACAACAAAAATGATTCATTCGTATATACTATATAAAATTTGAGTAGAAAAATGTTGAGTTTTTAGTTTTGGTGAAAATAAAAGACAAAGATAATAGTGTACTAAATGGGCACTAACCTAATTGTGATAGGTCTATATGTTGTGACTATGTTTATGTTTACTCAAAAAAAGTTTTGTTGAATGATGACAAAATTAAAAAATCAATGTAAAATTAACTAATTGGACATTAGAATGAGAGTTTGTCATTTAGAGAGAAAAATTCTTTTGATGATGAAAAAATGAACAAATAATGAAGGTTAGGATTTGCATCAAGTTCACTACAAATATATATAGAAAATAGATAGCCTACATATTTTAAATGCAAGAAAGTATTTTCAATTGTCTATATTAGGATTCAAAAAGCAATCTATCATAAATAGGTTGCCTTAAGTTAATGCAAACACAAACAAATTCTCTACCAATTAATTAACAAATTATTTTTCTTTCTAATTAGATTGCTTAACATGTCTTACTTAAATTCAATCCTTCATCTAAATGAGATTTCATTGAGAAATGAAACAAGAAATTAGGTGATCTACTAGCTATAAAATTTATGAATAACAAGATTGTTTAAAGATGTTTAGATAAAAAGTAAAATAATGAAATATAGAAATTAGATAAGCTAGTTGCTGGTAGGAAGAACAAAGTCTAGTTTTTATAAAAGTATGTTGGCACCCTTGTAGAGTGGAATAATACCATTATTACATGCAATATTTTTTAAAAATACGATAGATAGCAACAAACAAAACAAAAGAGTGCAATTTTTTTGAAGAAATGAAGAATAGAATATGGGTCCTTGTAAATGTGTAAGAAATGTGGTTTCAAAATAGTTCACACCCGTTCTCTATACTTCCACATTTTTGAAGCATGTCTACCACAGCAGTTGCAACTAAAACATCTGACAAAATTGCTTTATCCTTTATGCTTTGATGGACGTCCATACCCTATTCCAAAGGTCCCATTTCATCACAGGCTAGGAGGATGCTGACAAAGGTTACAAAGTCTGTCTTAACATCTGCCAATTGCATTTGCTTGAAAGGTCTTAAAGCCTTTTAAAAAGATCGACTTTGTGAATAATCTGCAATCAGGGCATCCCATGAGAACGCCTTTCTTCAAGGAATTCTGTTAAACTTGTCCATGCTTCCACATTTTGTGTATCCTGCAATCATGGCAATCCACGAGATCACATTTCTTTTAGGTATCATGTCAAATAGTTCACGCCCCTTGTCTGTGCTTCCACATTTTGCATACATGTCTACCAGGTTAGTTGCAACTACAACATCTAAAAAAATTCCCTTGTCCTTTATCTTTGACAGATTCCATACTCTTTTCCAAAGCTCCCATTTTGGTACAGGTAAGGAGGCTGCCGGCAAAGGTTGCGAAGTCTGGCTTTACACCTGCCAATCGCATTTGCTTGAAAGTTCCTAAAG
Organism: Sequoia sempervirens; assembly: GCA_007258455.2. Lineage (NCBI taxonomy): Eukaryota > Viridiplantae > Streptophyta > Pinopsida > Cupressales > Cupressaceae > Sequoia > Sequoia sempervirens. Next base: position 405,806,265 of record VDFB02193867.1, read on the forward strand.
CCTTTTCAACAAATACATTTTGCGTATATCTTGCAATCATGGAATTCCATGAGACCACAGTTCTTTAAGGAATTCGGTCAAACAGTTCGCATGCCTTGTCAATGCTTCCACATTTTGTATACATGTCTGCGAGAGTGTTTTCATCAAACAAAATTCCTCTATCCTTTATGCTTATATGGATAGCTATACCCTATTCCAACGCTCCCATTTCAGCACAGGCTAGAACTATTCTGGCATATGTAAGCTGATCCGGCTGGAGGTTTCCATCTGGTGACAGTGCGACTGCCTCTTTCATGGCAGTGGCTATCCAAAAAAGCAGAGTTAAGCTGACTCTTTACTATTCAAATTTAAATTTCATTGAAACAGCGGGAAATTTAGGCGAGTTTTGGAGTTCAATTTTGAAGCGTTGGATATTAATAAAAGCGGGTGGCAGTATACATTAAAACTGCAGAGTTGCTTGGAATTTGCTGACTACGAACAGTACTGCCTTGACTTGGAATTCACTGCCGAGTTTTCCAACTATAGACAGTACTGCCTGACAAAAACCGTTATCTTATAAATTGCAGTTACGGGGCTTATGGTATGTGTGATGATGGGCATGGTATGGGGCTGTGCATTCCTAGGGCTGGATAGCCTGGATCTCACCTAATAATAATAAAATATCTAATATTTTTTCACACAATCTAGAAGGTGGAAATATTATATTATTAAACGTTTTGAAAAGTGGTGAAAATTTAAAATTTAAATTATCAAAAATCTTGAATAATTTCAGATACTATGTTTTTTTATAAGTAATATCACGATGTAAAATATTGTCTTAAATTCTTGATCATTACTCACAATGTAATTTTTCAAAATCCCACGAAAAATTACTTCAATTTCTATTTTTAGACTTTTTCGTTTTCTTTTAAAAATCAATACAAAGAGAATTGTCATCAAGATGTAAATTTCATGGTGTTGTAGCTTGGCATATCTTTTTAGAGATGCTGGATTATTTTAAGTTATTTGGTGATAAAAGGGAATTCCTAGTTCAAGAGTCATTTTGCATCAACTAAAAAAAATTGCTTTTTTTATATGTATGTTTGTTATGTAGGTTCCTCATAGAGTATTTAGAGTCAAATTCTACACTTTTAGTTGAGATGTACTAAGAATTTAGAGATGTTTATGCAATAGTCCAAAGGGTTTTTGATATTGCATCTATAGTGCAATTATTTACAAAATGTTCTTCACGTCCAATCTACTATATTGATATTTTATTTTGTGTGGCATCAATTCAATAATCTTACAACTTTAAAGGTTAGTAAGGCCTTCTCTTAATTTTTAAATTTGTCATATCTTGGGGATACCATGTTTTATTTAACTACAAACACCATTCTAGACATTGTTAAGAAACATTTTAGATTTTTCAAATTCAAATAATTTAACTTCCACCTTGTGCCATCACATGAGACCATTGCTAATAGAAACCTTAAATCTTAGTTGGAACTCTAGCATGTATTATAGAGTCTAGGTTTATTTTTATCTTGACAGATTCACTTAGTAAACTCACACTATATCACCTTTAATCATGAAACCTTTAATAATATCCCTAATTTTAATTTCTATCCCTATATCTTAATTTTTTATACTCCCTCCTAATACAAAGTTCCTATTAAAATGTCTCATATTTTTATCATATATCTTAAATATCTATTTTTCATTATATAATTATTTAAGGAGACAACTAACTACTAGACAAAATGCACCCATGTACATACAAAAGTGCATAAAAACATACATACCAACATATCCCCAACATACATGGTAGCATACATAACATGAAGAGACAGCCTAGTGCGAGGCCCGCCAGAGGGATGACTAATGTGACAGAACCAACAATGAAAGGAAACGTCGTAGGAAGTGAGGAGACCATCGGTGAATTACGCTAGCGTTCTTTTTTGTGAGATGACTAAAGTGATGGAATTGACAATGGAAGGAAATGTCGCGGGAAGCGAGGAAACCGTCGGTGAATTACGCCATTGTTCTTTTTTGCCATGTGACAAGCTAACCATTACGCGGGAAGGGAAGGGCGGTGATAGGAGATTTAAATTTTCACTGCTACTGTTCATTGAAACACTTTGGGAAACACGTTGTGGTCTGAGTTTTCTCATTTTGTAGGACGTTGTGCTTCAGGTTTTCTCATTTTGCAAGTTGAAATCGAAATGTTTGAGAGCAAGGGCGCACTGCAAGTAGGGGAGAGGACCAGCCGACTTGAGGTGAGGGGTTTCTACCTGAGTCTATGCAATGGTTTTAAAACTTTAAATTTTTTAATTCTAAATACAAAACACTAGGTTTTAGAAAACCCACAACCCACTTAAAGTCTCAAAACAATTGAATGTGACGAGATATTTAAATTTTAATAGGTACTGTTCATTGAAACACTTTGGGAAACACGTTGTTCTCTGGGTTTTCTCATTCTACAGGATGTTGTGCCTCACCTTTTCTCATTCTGCAGGTTGAAGTCGAAAGGTTTGAGAGTAAGGGCACACTGTGGGTAGGGGAGAGGATCAGTAGACTTGAGGTGAGGGGTTTCTAACCAAGTGTATGCAATGGTTTTTAAACTTTCAATTTTTTGAAATGTTATGAGGGTTTTTGTTTGTAAATTGTTTTGAGACTTTAAGTGGGCTATGGGTTTTCTAAAACCCAGTTTTTTGCATTTTAGAATTTGAATGTGACAGGAGATTTAAATTTTAACAGGTATTGTTCATTGAAACACTTTGGGAAACATGTTTTTCTCTAGGTGTTCATTGAAATGCTTTGAGAAACACGTTGTTCTCTGGGTTTTCTCATTCTGCAGAATGTGCTTCGGGTTTTCTCATTCTATAGGTTGAAATCGAAAGGTTTGAAAGCAAGGGCACACTATAGGTAGGGGAGAGGACCAACCGACTTGAGGTGAGGGGTTTCTAGCCAAGTGTATGCAATGGTTTTAAAAATTTAAATTGTTTGAAATTTTATGAGGGTTTTTGTTTGTAAATTGTTTTGAGACTTTAAGTGGGTTGTGGGTTTTCTAAAACCCAGTGTTTTGCATTTTAAAATTTGAATGTGATGAGAGATTTCAATTTTAATAGGTACTGTTCATTGAAATGCTTTGGGAAACATGTTCTTTGGGTGTTCATTGAAACGCTTTGGGAAACACACTATTCTCTAGGTTTTCTCATTCTGCAAGACATTGTGCTTTGGGTTTTCTCATTTTGTAGGTTGAAATCAAAAGGTTTGAGAGCAAGGGTGCACTGCAAGCAAGGGAGAGGACCAACTGACTTAAGGTGAGGGGTTTCTAACTGAGTGTATGCAATGGTTTTAAAACTTTAAATTGTTTGAAATGTTATGAGGGTTTTTGTTTGTAAATTGTTTTGAGACTTTAAGTGGGTTGTGGGTTTTCTAAAATCTAGTGTTTTGCATTTTAGAATTTGAATGTGATGGGAGATTTAAATTTTAATAGGTACTGTTCATTGAAATGCTTTGGGAAACATGATGTTCTTTGGGTGTTCATTGAAACGCTTTGGGAAACATGTTGTTCTCTGGGTTTTCTCATTTTGTAGGACGTGCTTTAGGTTTTCTCATTCTCTAGGTTGAAGTTGAAAGGTTTGAGAGCAAGGGTGCACTACGGGAAGGGGAGAGGACCAACAGACTTAAAGTGAGGGGTTTCTAACCGAGTGTATGTAATGGTTTTTAAACTTTAAATTGTTTGAAATGTTATGAGGGTTTTTGTTTGTAAATTATTTTGAGATTTTAAGTGGGTTGTGGGTTTTCTAAAACCTAGTGTTTTGCATTTTAGAATTTGAATGTGATGAGAAATTTAAATTTTAACAGGTATTGTTCATTGAAACACTTTGGGAAACACGTTGTTCTCTGGGTGTTCATTGAAATGCTTTGGGAAACATGTTGTTCTCTAGGTTTTCTCATTCTATAGGACGTGCTTCAGTTTTTCTCATTCTGCAGGTTGAAATCGAAAGGTTTGAGAGCAAGGGTGCATTGCAGGTAGTGAAAAGGACTAGTTGACTTGAGGTGAGGGGTTTCTAATCAAGTGTATGAAATGGTTTTAAAACTTTAAATTGTTTGGAATTTTATGAGGGTTTTTGTTTGGAAATTGTTTTGAGACTTTAAGTGGGTTGTGGGTTTTCTAAAACCTAGTGTTTTGCATTTTAGAATTTGAATGTGACAAGAGATTTAAATTTTAACAGGTACTATTCATTGAAATTCTTTGAGAAACACATTGTTCTCTAGGAGTTCATTGAAATGCTATGGGAAACACACTGTTCTCTAGGTTTTCTCATTCTGCAAGATGTTGTGCTTCAGATTTTCTCATTCTAGAGGTTGAATTGAAAGGTTTGAGAGCAAGGGTGCACTATTGGTAGGGGAGAGGACCAACTAACTTAAGGTGAGGGGTTTCTAACCAAGTGTATGCAATGGTTTTAAAACTTTAAATTGTTTGAAATGTTATGAGGGTTTTTTTTTGTAAATTGTTTTAAGACTTTAAGTGGGTTGTGGGTTTTCTAAAACCCAGTGTTTTGCATTTTAGAATTTGAATGTGATGGAAGATTTAAATTTTAATAGGCACTGTTCATTGAAATGCTTTGGGAAACATGATGTTCTTTGGGTGTTCATTGAAACGCTTTGGGAAACATGTTGTTCTCTAGGTTTTCTCATTCTGCAGGACATTGTGCTTCGAGTTTTCTCATTCTATAGGTTGAAATCGAAAGGTTTGAGAGCAAGGGCGCTCTGCAAGAAAGGGAGAGGACTAGGAAACTTGAGGTGAGGGGTTTCTAACCGAGTGTATGCAATGGTTTTCAAACTTTAATTTGTTTGAAATGTTATGAGGGTTTTTGTTTGTAAATTGTTTTGAAACTTTAAGTGGGTTGTGGGTTTTGTACAACCTAGTGCTTTGCATTTTAGAAGTTTAGGAAAGAAAATGAATGTCTTTATAAGTGTTATTTAGAGCTGAGGAATTTTATTGAAAGACATTGTTTTATAAACAACCATTGTTTTCCAAGAAGAATGAACACTTTGTTTCCCCATTTTGAACAAGTTTAGTTATTATTAGTGATAATGTCAAGAAATTGGTGCTTATGCTATTTGTAATGCACATGTACATATATAGGATTGAAAACCATGAGGGTTTGGGTATGTTGTGATGTGGGTTGCTTTTTTGTAAACACAATGTGTTTTCCCTATGAGGGTTTGGGTATGTTGTGATGTGGGTTGCATTTTTAGAAATGTTGTGTGTTTTCCACATGAGGAGTTGGGTATGTGGGTTGCATTTTTATAAACACCCCGTGTTTTCCCGTATAGGGTTTGGGTATGTTGTGATGTGGGTTGCATTTTTAGAAACACGCCATGTTTTCTGCACGAGGGGTTTGGTATGTGGGTTGCATTTTTAGAAACACCCTATTTTTTCAGCACGAAGGGTTGGGTATGTGGGTTGCATTTTTATAAACACCCAGTGTTTTCCGCACAAGGATTTAGGTATGTTGTGATGTGGGTTGCATTTTTATAAACACCCTATGTTTTCCCCTCCAAGGTTTGGGTATGTTGTGATGTGGGTTGCATTTTTAGAAACACTGTGTGTTTTCCGCATGAGGGGTTGGGTATGTGGGTTGCATTTTTATAAACACCTTGTGTTTTCTGCATGAGGGTTTGGCTTTGTTGTGATGTGGGTTGCATTTTTATAAACACCCTATGTTTTCTCCTCGAGGGTTTGGGTATGTTTGATTTAGGTTGCATTTTTATAAACACCCTATGTTTTTCCCCATAAGGGTTTGGGTATGTTTTGATGTGGGTTGCATTTTTATAAACACCCTGTGTTTTCCATTTCATTGCATTGGATGTATTTCAAACAAAAAGGATTACTTCACACTGCATAACTAATAAGTAGTTGCTCATAGATAGATGAAAAAATTTAAATTACAATATAGGAGTGATCAACGCCTTGCATTAGACTTGATGTTAAACATTTTCCCCTTTATTGATAATAATTCACCATCCGACTCACCTCACACTATGCTTTCCAACTTCCAATCACACTATCCATTATCTTATATGTATTTTACCACTTACTCTAACAACAAGAATCCATTGCACATTTTGTTGTGTAAGCTTCCATGCATCATACCATAATAATTGTTAGAAGTGTATTATCTATTGTGCAATTCAATTTTTTGTTCTATTGCACTTTGATTATTTTTTGGGGGATGGAGACTACAAGGTAATCCATAGTGATCAGGTAAGATTGGAAGACCATTTTCATTTTTTGTTTTATTGCTTGCATTAGAGTGACAAGATTAGTATTACTATTAGTTTTTTGTGAAAACTTTGGAACTTTATGGGCTGAGGATTGGGAAGCAACCTTTATCCTCCTAGGTAAGATTCAAAGATTGTCTTGAGTAGTCCAATTCACTTCTTGCATTAGAATGAAATGATTAGTCTTTTGAAATAATTCTGCCATTTTATGGGGTTAGTTTACATTGTTTTTTCTTGATATTATCATTTCCTCTCTATTCCATGTATGCAAAATGATCGCAAGAACTAGTCTCAATTGCATTTATAAAATAATTTAAATAATTTTCTTCCCTCTCTTTCCCAAACAAAGCATCATTTGTTGCATATTCTATGTTTCAACTGCTAGAAGAAATTTGTAAATGTGGAATACAAATATGCAAGTTTGAGATCAGAGCTTATAGTATACTTGCTTTGTTGTATCAATATGGAGCTTTATTTTAATGGCATGCTAAGCTCAAACTAGGTTAATCTACAAGTATTTCTAATGTTCAACTTAATACACATATCCAATATGTCCACGAGTGAGGATATATAATAGAATAAATATTCACTATTTTATACTGCTACATGCTACTAATTCCCAATTCTGGCCTTGTTTTACTTGCAACCAAAAGTAGCTTTCCACAACTTGACAGAAGAAATCCATGGAATATAAGTTGCATTTGTCTTTGTCATATATGATAACCTTGTTTTATCTTTTGGCATAGAAATGAGTTTCTTGTGATATGGATGGTACAATAGCAATGTAGAGTATAATTTTGGTTATGATTGAGGACATAACTTCTTACGAAATTGTCTGATGGAAGGTCAACTTGATATCAGGTTTTGGTTGTTGTACTACTGAATTAATGCATTTATGTTGTAGAATTGTCATAATACATAATACTACATTTTTAAATTTTGATTCTATAGTTACATAATTTTCATTGGAGAAAGTTGTCCATTTGAGCAAGTACATAGCATTTTTTTTCTTGTTTTATTGAATTAAAGTTGTTGAGAAAAATATAGAGAAACATGGCTATTCTTAAGCAATAGCCATAACTAGTATAGCTAGATAGCAGCAATCGAATCAAGATACATATTAGCCTTCCAAAGAAGAGAAAAATGAAAATAGAAAGAAAAATAAATCTGTCACGTACCTAATGGGACTGAAGCAAGAGAAAACTGTAAATTGAAATAGTACCAATTGAATAATAACCAATTGAAGCATTCAGCTGTGTAGGTTTTGGTATAGGCTTTGATATCCAATTGATCAGCCACGTGGTTGATAGTATGATGTATGTCCTTGAAGCATTGATAATAGGATTTGTTGAAACATCCCTCAATACAACAAAGAATTATCCAAGTAGGTTCAGTCTAAGCCGACTTGTAGTTTAAAACAAGAATCATGGAGGCTTAGTGTATGACATCTCCAACCTAAGGCATAACACAAAGTTAATGGATTTTTTTGTAACTAGTATCATAAGGGTATTATTTTCGGTCCTAGGAGGTCAAATTTTCTACTTTGTACATTGTAATTTTTTTCAATTTACAATGGATTTTCATTACATTAGGACAATGATAGATGCTATGAACAGATCATAGTCAACTTGATTCACTGATTGCATACTCTTCAACATAAGGTGGACAATACTATATAAAGGTCAATTTACATAGACAAGGAAATGATCTATTTTTGTGTATGGCTGCTTATCTACAGGTTGCCACTGTGTTTTGGCAGACATATACTCACCTCACACTATGTTTTCCAACTTCCAATCGTATTGTGCATGTATATGCTTTTTGGAAAAAAATGGGTGTTTACTATCAAAGCGTGTAGTAAATATGGATTTTTATGGCATTGCAACACCATGGTGATTGGAATGCCATGACAAGTCATAAAAAAGGAAGTGAACTATTTATGTGTATGATTTCTTATCTATGGGTTCCCATTGTTTTTTTGCAGACATGTACTCACCTCACACTGTGTTTTCCAACTTGGAATCCTATTGCACATGTATATACTTGTTGGAAAACATTGGGTATTTAGAACGAAAGCATAATAGTAAATATGGATTGTCATGGCATTGCAACACCATGGTGATTGGAATGCCATGACAAGCCATAGAGTAGAAAATGAACTATTTCTATTGTTTTTCTATGGCTTGTCATGCCATTCCAAGATGATGGTGGTGGAATGCAATGACAATCCATATTTTCAATTATGCTTGGACACATTTTTTCAACAATCCATATTTACTATTCAGCCATGGTGTTCGAAGCCATGAGAATCCATATTTACTATTATACTTTGATATGTTTTTTGTAAGCATGTGTAGCTTGTTCAAAAGAGCCTATTTTAGGATTTTAGCCATAAAAGCAAGGCAATGAACTATTTGCTAGATTTCTTTCTTAGACATGAATGAAAATTGTGTTAGCATAGTGAACTGTTTCATAAAATGCCTCAACAAAATTTGGCCTTGTGGTGATGGAATGCCATGACAATTGATATTGTAACTTGTTGCAATATGGATTGTCATTGTAACACCTACTCATTAAAATATCAGTAAAATTAATAAATTAGACAAAAGTAATGAAACAAATATGATAATAGGAGGAAGTTCATTTAAAACCAAATTAACAAACTTCATTAATACGAAAGTATTATTTTAGTCAGTGTCTTAGATAAATTTTTTCCTTTAATGAATCTAAACAATATATGCTCTTTATATTGCAATGATTAACATATTCATGAATTGAATTCAATCATTAGGCTGAGATAAGTAATATTAAATCAATTGAAAAACCTTCACAACCATAAAAAATCAATGAGACTATAAGACCATATTTGTCTTGAGTGGAAAACCCTCTTGGGGTAGAAAAAGCACTCAAAAATTGCCTCACTGGCTTAATCTCAAAACTTGTTTACAATGCCTTGTTGGGTATATATCAACATTTTCAATCACTATTTTAATGATACATAGAGTATCACCTCTATTTTTTTTTAAAAACGTTCCGATCTCGCATCACTCAAGATTGAGATATAGAAGTTTAAGTACAACATAATTTATTAATTTCACAAAGCACTAAATGTGCTAGCTAAATAACTTTCAAATATGAATCAATGAAAAGCCATTTCTAAACTAAGAAATATACTTCTTTTCTGCTCACCATCTTTTTGAAAGAATGCATGTAAGGACATATATATATCTATATATATATAATGTTATGGATTATTGAACTGGAGTATCTTTTGAAATTGAAAAGTAACTTTCTTCTCTAACTGTCCCTTAACAGGTAACAGTTACAAAACTAAAATGTTTTTAAACAAATTTTAATCAATACTTCCTTGAAAAAATGCCCGCTGTCCTGACATAATAGTATATCATAAAGATATTTGAAATTATAACTTGTGTTCCCAAATGAGAAAGAAAACTAAACCATGACAGGAAAAACTAACAATTGACACAATGCAGATAAAAAATGCTAATCATATGAACAAAGCTTCACAATAAATAACCATAATGCTAACATGGATTAAGTTACAGATATGAGATAATAAGAACTTTAGCCAAAAAAAAGAGAAAAAATCAGCTTTGACTCGATGCCCAACATTCTATGTAGCATCCAAAGAGGGTTTCATAGATTTACATCCAATAATAACAAAGATTATGAAAGATAACAATAAGATTTACTTTCTTCTCAAGAACTGACAACCAAGAAAAAGGAAACTCAAAAACTTAAGCAAGAAAAAAATTCTTAACACTAAGAGAGAGGAAGCGGTGACACCTGTGGTTCACACTACTGATGATTGATTTTTCCAACTTGATCAAACATTTCAGCCTTCACCAAACTGTCAGGCTTCCTTCCAAACTTGTCATGCTACCACAAGACTTTCCCAGGTTACCAAGTTCTTCGATGCCTTAACTTTTTATGTTGTGCCCTAGCCCAAGCTCTAGGGCTCTCCATAAAACAAGTCTTACAAAAGACTTTTTAAAAAAAAACCCTTGAATACAACTTTATGTTATGATATTTATCTTGAAAGCCATCAATGTTTGATTGCATAACCTTGATATTTCCTTCATATTTTTCCTCGTATGGTATGGTGTGAATCTTGTTATGATGCATGAAGGTATGTTTGAGTTGTAGATAGATAAAGATATGCAAGATTTAAAAATATGAATGACCTAGTTGGGTGAAACAAAGAAAGGAATGTGATAGATTGATGAGATGCAAGAAAGGAATATAAATGGCTTATGAAAAGTATTTGATATGGGAGGAAAGGATATGAAAGGATGGATATGCAAATGAATGTAATGGAAATGCTATCAATTCATCATTTTTGAGTTGTATGTAGAAAATGATATGCAAGATATAAAAATATGAATGACCTAGGTGGATCCAAAGGAGAAAGGAATGCAAAACATTGATGTGATGCAAGGAAAGAATACAAATGGTTTATGAAATGTATTCAATATGGGAGGAAAGGATATGGAAGGCTAGATAAGAAAATGAATGGAATGGAAAGGCTATGAAGTGATCATTTCTTTCATAATAGAGTGGAACAATTCCCCCTTTGTTATTGTTTATGCTTTTTGTAATCATCATACGGTGAATTGAATTGATACATACACATAAGAAAAAATCATGCCCCATTCCTCAATCTCCTTCGTACACAACAAGGTGTAGAGATGCTTGAGCTTCCTCAGAATGTGACAAGAAAAGAAAAGATATAAAAAGATAATTATATTGAAGGAGACAAGAGACAAAAATTAAGATAAAGCACAAGTTGTCATGCATGCAGTATGAAAATGATAAATATGCAATATCATGATAATGAAAAAATGCAAATGCTAATGCATATGATAACGACCAGTGCACAAAATAGTGGTAGGATGGAAAGTGTGTTGTAACTCAGTAAAGCCCAATGTTTTAGTATGTTAAAGAGTTTATGGTTTGTTTAAATGTTTTAGTAATAACAATGATAACACAATGGTAAATAAGAATTTCAATGATAATGATAAGCAATATCTTATTCCTTACTCAAGCTAAAAACCAAAGGACCCATGGATGGATAGGGATCAATGATATGGGTAAATGATAGGAAATGTAAGGACACACCTTATATCAAGGATGAAGATAGATGGATCAAAGTATGGAATGCTATGGGTGGAGTGATCCAATGACAAGTGAACCCAAAATTTTTACTCTTATACAAAGGAGAAATAGAGGACCTATGGAGGACTCCAAAGATGGCATGTGAAAGTAATAACATGCCCCCATGGTATGACAAGTTATAATGACATGAAATGGATATGGAAGATAAATGGACATGAAAGGAAACATGGCATGGATGACAAGTGATATGGAGGATGGAAGACACACATGGTGTAAAGCATGCATTAGATTTAATTTCTTGGTATTTTTCCCCAATACTTTATGCAAGATCAAAGGAAGGTGGATGGATAAAGTAGATAGCATGGAATATAAATGAAGGAATATGATGGATAAGTGAAAACAGGATAACCAATAATGTATCATACAAATGGAAAAGTCTTTCCCCCAAGTGTACAAGCAAGGGTATGTGTATGGATGTGAAAAGTAGTGGATATGAATGGCCATGGAAATGGAAGCTGATGGAGGTGTATGGATATGAATGGATGACTCAATTATCTCTTTGCAGAAATAGTACCCCACTAACTAAATGTTTCTTATAGACCATGGATAACATGTTCCCACTTATAAACATTGGTAGGAAAATTGGTAAAGATAATGGAATGCATGGTGGTAGGCAGAAGGGGGCTAAGTATTCATGCAAAGGATTGGATTAAAGCTATGGAATGAGGGATGAAGCTTGGATGGAAGTATAGAATGGAGTCCTTATGAGGGAATCTGGGAAAGAACAACATTGGTACACACCTTGAAGGGTGGTGAAAGTTGAAGGATTGAGAGTGGGTTGGGATAATAAAGCTGGGCATATAAGGATGGAAAACCGATTTGGAGGACGAATAATGTAGGAATGGATGATGGTGGAATAATGGAGTCTTTTTTATTAGCAAGTAGGGATACAATTTTGTTTTTTTATTTGAATGCATGGATTTTTTTTCTTTTTTGTAACCCACACTATTTTCACTTTTCATTTTTCTTTATAGCCTTTTCATTTTTTCTTAATAGGCACCTTCCATTTTCTTGGAAATGTTTTGCTTTTGATTTTGGAGCAAATTTTTCTTTATTTTGGCATGTCTTTTTAGTGAGACATGATGATATTTAGGTTTTGTGGATTCTTCGATTTATACATTTCTTCTTTGGTATCCCAATTGCTTGGATAGGCCATAGAGGGATTTTATGAAATGAGAGGATTTTGAAGTGGAAGGTGTTGGAATGAATTCAAGGGTATGTGCCTTTTTGTTATTGAAAGGGCACCTAAGGATATGCATTAGGAACATATGGGCCCATGATGGATGCAAGGGTTCATGGATATGATCCAACAATAGATGGCGAAGATGATGGAGGAGGTGGATGTATCGATCTAAAGGGATGCCTCTTTTGTTTGAAATAGCTACCAACATCTTAAGAAGGAGGTATGTAGCCAAGGCCATAAAAATTGAGATGTGTTTGAATATTAGGGTGTGTAGGTAAATGGAACTCATGAACACATGTGGTATTGTAAAAGAAAACCAACTTTTATAAAGGTGGATGAACCAAACTTATATGTCTGTGGTTCATGAATAGGATCTTGCAAAAGTTTAGGATTATCATGAGATGTGAGGGAAATGCTTATACCTTGGGGGTCTTGATTATTGAATGGATGGAAAGCTTTTTTTAATAAATTTATACATTACAATTATGGTATGGAGTTGACATACTTCGATCATGAGATGGTATGGTGTCATGAAATGGAATGGAATGATGCAATGAACTGGGATCATGAGAAGGATTATTTTGATCTTCACATAAAATGGCGATCAATGAGGTCAAGTGTGTACATGGTTCACTTTCTATGGGTGCTATGAAGGTGGAAAAATATGAAATGGATGAGCTAGATAAACATGGGATGGATGAAGTGAAAGTGGGTGGAACTAGAAGACTACGACTACCATTTTCTAAAATACATTTTTGCATCGGGTATTCTATTCCTTACAGGGTGACTTTTGGTGTTCCTTTGGTGAAATAGGATGGATAGCTGTAGGTTCAACATGGAAGACATTTTGGTTTCCCTTGTCAATGGTCGAAAAGGATGACATGGAGGGTGACATGAGTTGGCTATAAGTTTCAATGGTAGATTTATGGTTTTTCTCACTTGATTAAGATTTAGATCTTGAATACCCCATCCCACTACGAAAGATCATACACACTTTCGAGCATATATAGATTCTAATCAACTATGGTCTTCAAACCTATCATTCCATGTTTCATGAATACACAAACACAAATAATCCGTATGACAGTGAAATGGCTTGCTGCAATGAGCACTTTCTATTCTCTGCACTATAACAATGTATTTAAGTCCACCTCGATATTGCAAACTGGAAAACACGGTGGGTTGTGGGTTGTGTATCACATAGTGTTTTCCAACTTGCAATTATACGTAGACATAGGTGGTTAATTTCATCTTCATAGGCAACAAGAGATCCGCATAGGTGGTTCAATTTCATCTTCATAGGCAACAAGAGATACCGCAACAATGACATAGGTGGTTCAATTTCATCTTCATAGGCAACAAGAGATAGTGGCACCTTGCATTTCCATTGCTCAACAATTTGGCTGGTGATTGTTGAGTTGTGGAGGAAATGGTATGGGATTGGATTTTGTTTAAAGGGATAATTGTTACTCCTGTATGTAGATATCCTATTTCAAGTGGGAGCTTTCTGTTTGTTTTGTATCCACTACCGCATTACACAAATTCCCTCCTCCACCAACCTCCAATGCAACTATTGTTGTGGCATCTTAAACTTTTATCAGTTGTGCAACAACACCTTTCACTTTTGACCTATCAATTGTGCAACAACACCTTCCATTGTTGTCTTTGTTCTATGAAATTCCTATCTTTTAGATTGCCTCTCTAAAACCATTAAGCTCCTCTCTTCTTTTAGGATAAGAATTTCATGCCTCCACCCAACTAATTCTCTTTTTCTACACTTAGATTTGATATTTCCTTTTCCTTATCATCCATTTCCAATTGTATTTGTTCCATGGAATTGATAACTTCAAGAATTATTTCCTTCATTTGTTCAACTCCACTTATAGCATCATCTCTCTCTTTCTTTTCTTGCACAAATTCATATGCAATAGAAAACCTTTCAAGCTAATCCACTTCTGCATTGCCATTTTCCCCTTGCACATATTGCACATGCTCCTTCCTCCACATCTCATGAGCACAAACAACCTCTTCACTCAATACATTATCTATCTCGTTCACTTTTGTCTACTTCTTTCCAATTATTTTGAGTATATTCCTTTTCTTCATTACACACTTTCTAGTATGTCCTCATATTTTTTTATTAGTACCATGTCATACAATTCTCATAACACACTTTATTTTGAATTTTTTCCAATTTCTTGCAAGAAAAGGGATAGAGTTTTGAATGTATTGAATACTTTCATGTACTTTAATTTAGTTCTACAAGAGTTAGTGGGTTGCAGTTTTTATAACACCTTGTTTTTTCCAATGTGTAGTTTTACAAAGCAGTATTCACGTAAGTAAATTTATTTTCTTCTCAAAAATGTTTTGCGATCTTTATTTATGTGCTGAAATAGTTGATGAATTAGTAGTTGGAAGTAAATATCATTTTTTTGAAGATGCTTGTAGCGCTATTTGTTACTGACTTTTTGTTCCTCTTTTTTTGACAGCACAACAAAAAATGTTGAACTCAAGAATTCACATTGGGAAGCTTCCCCATAACAATGATCAAGACAATGATAGTCCCTTCAATACGAACAAATTGCATCATGTGTTCAAATTCAATTGCCACACGGTGGAGGATGCCATTCAGAAGATTGGCAGATTTCTCAAGCCCTATGAACCTGTAATCCCATACTCTGAGGTTGATGTTGCATGTATTTTTTTGTCAAATGCCATGGACCTACTCAGAAACCATATTCTAGTTTAGATTTTGTATGCTAAATATGTTTCAAGACATGTCATCAATCACATACAACTTGAGGCATCATTGCAAAGATATGATGTTGATTAGGGTCTCTACCTCATTGGTGGCATCTTCCATCGTTCATTGCTTCAATCATCCCGAGATATGAGGTGTCTATAGGAAACATTTAGCAGCTCCATACAACATGAGGCTGATCATTTTTTCAACCAACTAATGTGATTGCATGGTCATGTTGTTGAGCCACACATAGAAGAGGACATATAGGAGATGTATGTTTCCCTACGCATATTGCTTAACCACCCACACCAGTTCCATAAAATGATAAAATGGTTATTCAGTGGCTTGGCACAGGATTCCCCTATCATTCCAATGAGGGAAGAGAAGTAAAGACTGAATCTGATTAGGAAGTCAAAAGACTTGTTATATGAAAAATGGAAATGAAAACTTTGAATTTTATTTTGTATTACTCTTTTCAAACAGTAGAATTTAATGAATGATATTTTGTATTACTATTTATTAGTGTTTATTATTGTCTTTTTTTATCACTCTTTAGTACTATTTATTACTATTTAATACATGACTGCTATTTTGTAAAAGTACAAATTGTAAAACACATGGTGTGTAAAATCAACAACCCACTCACACTTGTAAAACACAGGGTGTTGTAAAGTATTTTGTATTTCTATTGATTAGTGTTTATTCAAATTATTTTGTATTACTTTAATTGCTTTATTACTGTTTATTATTGTATTTCAATATGGACATTTCAAGGTGAAGAACCTCTGACATATGCAATGTAATATCAGAAGTACAATTAACAAGGTATGAATGACCAAATAGGTTTTCAGTAGATTGTGTCATGAACATTGAAGCAATAGTAGGATAGTCACCTTAGCATTTAAGTAAACCTATGGTCAACACTCTCTTTTGCATTTTCAATTTTATTCCCATTTTCATCCATGTAGAATTTACTCAACCTATAGATCCTATTGTTAGCCATAACTTGAGTGGGTGTCAAGGATAGCTTTGAGATTTTGATTACCCAAGAAACAATTGACAAAATTTGGCCTTACCAGATAACATGGGCTGAAAAAGGTTTTTGAAGTTATTGTGGAAAAGAGTTCTTCACAGTATAAGCAATAGTATAAGAATGAGGAGGCTTGGGTTGCGTAAAAGTAGGTTTCCAATATTCTTAGCCTCTTTAGGAAGGCTTGGATTTGTCTCACAAGTTAGGTATACAAAAAGATTCTAGCCAATAACAAGCACATTTTTTCTTCTATGCCACTCATGAAGCATTAGCAAACACCTCAAATTTTTCAATTATTTTACCCATGACCTGCTTGCTCTTAGCTAGTATTATAATCTCTTCATATTCACAGTTTGATCCAAGTTCATTTGCAAAGGTCCTTGATCAGTTTAGAATGTAAACTGGAATGTCAATACTAGAATTCTTCAACTCTCTTTCCCAAGGGAAAGGTGTGTTTTCTGGAGCAACAATCAAAGGCCTGCGTACAAGCTAAACAAATCAACAACCTTTGCAAATGAAATTCAATCCAACTATCAATATGAAGAGATTATAAAACTGGCTTAGAGCAACCAGATCATGGGAATAAAATTTGAGAAATTTGAGGTGTTTTTTGATGCTTGGTGAGTGGAATAGAAGAAAAAGTGTGCTTGTTATTGGCTACAATATTTTTTGTATGCCTCACTTGTGAGACAAATCTGAGCCTTCGTGAAGAGGCTAAGCATATTGGAAACTTGCTTTTACACTTGGCCCAGGCCTCCTTGTTCTTGATGAAGGTCATAAAGCTCGAAATAGCCAATCAAAGATATAGAATTCATGGATGCAAAAGTTGGAAACTTTCAGAATGGATCAAATATATGGAATTTATTGATGAAAGAAATGGAAATCATGGATCAAAGTTATGGTTAACAGCAAGATCTATTGCTCGAGGAAGTTCTTCATGGATGAAATGGAGAATAAAATTAATAATGGTAAAGAGAGTGTTGACCATAGCTTTACTTAAATGTTGTGGTGACTTTCCTACTTTTGGTTAAATGTTCATGGCCTTTATGTACTGAAAAGTTCTTGTTCATTCATACCTTGTTAATTGCACCTATATTTGATATTGCATTACATATGTCTGATGTTCTTCACCTTAAAATGTCCATATTGAAATACACTAATAAATAGTAATAAAGAAATTAAATTAATACAAAATAATTTGAATAAACACTAATCAATAGAAATATAAAATACTTTACAACACCCTATGTTTTACAACTGTGAGTGGGTTGTTTTTACATGTGTTTTACAATCTGTGCTTTACCACATGATGTAGATTGGTAGGGGAAGCAACATCAATTTGAATGATTAGTTGGTCAATGCTAATATTTTTTAGTTTATTTTGTGTAAATAAGGTCTAAAATACCATTCATAATGTATTTTGATGGTTTAGTAGTATAGGTACAAAAGTTGAAAAAAAATGCAATATTGTCAATCATGAAAAGTTGTTAACAGTGTAGATTAAGGAATAGTTAAAATTTTGAGGATAGTTGAGGAAGTTAGGATTTTTTTTTTTTTTAATTCCAAAATGTATTTAAGGCCTCAAAAAGGCTTGAATGAAGGTTGATAAGAGTTGCATTGAAGATTGAATAAGGAAAACAACTTTTACTAACATTTCTAGGTGATTTTCTATTTTTTTGAGCTTTAACACCTTTGTACAAACTTGCATAGGTTTGAGGAGCCTTAAAAATTCATTGGATGTTATACTGACATGTTCTAAGTTCCTTTAGAACAAATTTTGATTGCTTTTTCTTCATTTAAAAGAGAGTTCTTGGTAGTTTTTATTCACAGCCTGTTAATAACAGTAAGTACCCTGTTTTGAAGGGAAAATGGTAAAATAGTCATCCCACCTATTGTATACATCTGTGTCTACATGGGATAACATACCCAATTGTGAAATAGTTGTCCAAATGGTTTGATAGGGTTTGGAGTCGAGTCCTTTTGATACAAAGTGAAGCCCTAGGGCTAGAAATGACATTTTTCTCTTGAAAATGGAGGTTTTAAGTAGAGTTTTTGTGTGCCATGAGTAGAGTTGAGTCAATAATGGTGTAAAAGGTTTGTACATACCCTATTACAAGTTCTTGATGCTTTGGTTGGTGCTTAGGAGCCTGATATTGTGGAAAAATAGTGAAACCCTAGGTTCTTGCATGAAAATGGAAGGTTTAACAAATCAGTCATGTGGAGGCCTTGTAGCAACAAATAAATTAGAGAATTTGGAGTTTTCACACATGTATATTGACTATTTTAAGATTTTTTTCAGACGTAGGTGTTTAGGAGGTACTTTGTTTGTAAAAGTAGGCTAATTATGAAGCCTTTCTCATGGTGGGCCTATTGGAAGTCAACATTGGTCATGAAAGCAATGGATGAGTGTAAGGTCTAGTTGATTGATGTTGATTAGTCATGTTGAGAATGTTTACATCATTCCCAAGTCCTATAATGATGTCTGGATAAGGAAGTCATGTTGGTGATCAAGTTTTTTTGTTGAAAGGAATATTGGGTTTGTTGTGTGTTCAAGAGTATTTGAGAGAAGCTTTTGAGAAAAGTGTTGCTTCCCCTGCCACTCTGCATCACCACATGTTTGTCCCTTTATCATTTGAAATTATTCAATACATTGAAAACTCTATACCTTAGCATGCAAGAAATCATACATAATCCAAAAAATATTTGTTTTGAGAATTGTATGACATGGTAGTAATAAAACAAATATGATGTACTAGAAAGTGTGTAATGACAAAAAGGAACCTGCTCTAAAAAAAAATTGGAGAGAAGTAGACGAAAGTGAACAAGATAGATAATGTATTGAGTGAATAGGTTGTTCATTCTCATGAGATGTGGAGTAAGGAGAATGTGCAGTATGTGCAAGGGGAAAATGGAAATGCAAAAGTGGATTAGCTCGAAAGGTTTTCTATTGCATATGAATTTGTGCAAGCAAAGAAAGAGAGAGATGATGCTATAAGTGGAATTGAAAAAATGAAGGAAAGCATTATTGAAGTTAGCAATTCCATGGAACAAATACAATTGGAAATAGATGATAAGGAAAAGGCAATATCAGATCTAAGTGCATAAAAAGAGAATCAGTTGAGTGGAGGTATGAAAGTCTTATTCGAAAAGGAAAACAAGTTCCATAATCATAAAAAAACTGAAAGACAATAACTAGAAATGCTCAGAGTACAGCAGAAGAAGCAACGAATAAAATTAACCACTTAGAAAAGGAATTAAAACACAAGAAGTTGTCACAGTGAAAAGAAGAGGAACTTAATGCTGTTCGAAGAGAGCTGCAATCTAAAAGATAGGAATTTCGTAAAACAAAGACAACAATGGAAGGTGTTGTTGCACAATTGATAGGTCAAAAGTGAAAGGTGTTGTTGCACAACTGATACAAGTTCAAGATGTGACAACAATAGTTGCATTGGAGGTTGGTGGAGGAGGGAATTTGTGTAATGTGGTATTGGATACAAAACAATTAGGAAAGCTCCCACTTGAAATAGGATATCTACATACAACAATAAGAATTATCCCTTTAGACAAAATCCAAGCCCATACCATTTCCTCCACAACTCAAAAATGACCAGCCAAATTGCTGAGCAATGGATACACAAGGATGCCACTATCTCTTGTTGCCTATGAAGATGAAATTGGAACCACCTATGCCATTTGTATTTCCTAGTGCATGAGTTTGCACTCAATCAGATGCTACAAAGGAGATGTTTTTCAGCCATGTGCTCTTCCTTTATTGGAATGGCAAGGAGGTGAATTGTATGGGCTTGGATTTTATTTAAAGGATAATCATTACTCATGTATGTACATGTCCTATTTCAAGTGGGAGCTTTATTATCTATTATGTATCCACTACCTCATCAACCAAAACCACAAACCATGAAGGGGTACTTCTGACCCAAACAACAATTGAGAAGATCACCCAACAAACTCACTTATATGTTTTCATCAAAATCCATCAATTTCACTTGATTTTACATTTCTACAAAGCCACAAAACATCATAACTTGACTCCAAATATTTATGAGACTGAAACACAAATTAACCTTATCAATTTGAATGAAACATAGCATAAAATTGATTACAGAATTCTTAACCAACCAGCACTACCACCATTCACCAAATAACATATCTTTCCAACTATATTCCAAACAAGGGAATGAGACATTCAATTTGCCAAACTTGCTTCAAACATATTATCAGACCTTGAAACACCTTTCAATAATCATATTGTTTCATAAACAAACCAATAACATACTTACATAATGTTGAACCATCTGATTTCCTGTCTCTGTAGTCAATATACCTTCTTTGCACCTTCAAATCATATTGCTCCATCACCAAAAACAACTATATCTACCTCTAGTGTACTTCCAAGCCATAGATACATCATTGGCATCATTGTTTATAGTTTCAACACAAAACAAATCACTTTTATCTTTGTTTTATCAGAATTACACTTTCTTGCAAACTTAGACCAAAACCCTAGTAGCATAGCAACTTGGCTAAAATGAGTACACCAACAAATCCATATTGAATAAGTGTAGACTATTTACTATATTAGGATCCTTTTTTGACATATATTAACAAAATTCATTTTGAGATATACTTGTTTGGAAGAAAACATCACAAAACTTGATGATAACATTTCAACCTAGGCTCAATTAGGCCTAAATTACCAACCAAGTCATCTTAAATCATCTTGTCAACCACTCTCAAACCAAAACAGTCTTAAATCACAACATTTAATCACAAAATCCGCCATTATTCTCAAAGAAATCACTCTTTTTTGCAGTAATTCATAAAACTGTTATTGTAGCATCAATTTGAAGAAAGCTTGAGAATGCACTCATTGAACAAAGCTTGAGAAATGAGTCACAACCCACTGTGTTTTCCATCATGCAACTAACATGTGCATTTTGTGTTTGAAACATATGAACAAATATTCAAATGAAGTGTTTTACTGAAAGTAAGGGTTTTTAAAAAAATCGAAGGTGAAGTTGAAAATGGTGTTTAGTTATAGTATGCATAAAAGAAAGCACCCATTGAATAAGACTTGAGAAATGATTCACAATGCACTGTGTTTTCCATAATGCAACTACTTCTCACAACCCACTGTATTTTTCATCGTCCAACTACTTCTCACAACCCATTTTGTTTTCCATCCTGCAAGAACTTGTCACAACGCAATGTGTTTTGCATCATGCAACTAATATGTGCATTTTTTGTTCAAAAAATATGAACAAATATTGAAATGGAGTGTTTTTCTAAAAGTAAGGGTTTTAAAAAAAAAACAAAGGTGAAGTTGAAAACAATGTTTACTTATAGTCTACATAAAAGAAAGCACCCATTGAACAAGATTTGAAAAGTGATTTAGAAACCATTGTGTTTACCATCCTGCAAGTACTTGTCACAACCCACTATGTTTTCCATCCTCCAAGTACTTGTCACAACCCACTGTGTTTTCCATCCTCCAAGTACTTGTCACAACCCATTGTGTTTTCCATACTACAACTAATATGTGCATTTTGTGTTTGAAACATATGAAGAGATATTGAAATGGAGTGTTTTGTTGAAAGAAAGGGTTTTTAAAAAATATGAAGCCAAAGTTGAAAATAGTGTTTTGTTACAGTCTACATAAAACAAAGTGCCCATTGAACAAGACTTGAAAAGTGAGTCAAAACCCAATGTGTTTTCCATCTCGCAAGAACTTGTCACAACCCAGTGCGTTTTCCATCATGCAACTAATATGTGCATTTTATGTTCGAAACATACAAATAGACATTGAAATGGAGTATTTTGTTGAAAGTAAGGGTTTTTAAAAAAAAATGAGGGTGACATTGAAAATAGTGTTTAGTTACAGTTTGCATAAAATAAAGCGCCCATTCAACAAGACTTGAAAAGTGAGTCAAAACCCACTTTGTTTTCCATCCTGCAAGTACTTCTGACAACCCACTATGTTTTCCATAGTGCAACTGTTATATTTTTTTTTTCTGAACGAAACATATGAGTAATATCGAAATGGAGTTTTTTCCTAAAACTAAGGGTTGTCATAAAAGAACATTGTTTAGTCATAGTCTGGAAAAACGTAAGAAGTTCTCCACAACCCATTGTGTTTTCCATAATGCAACTATTATGTGCATTTTTTTGTGAATGAAACATATGAGCAGATATTGAAATGGATTTATTTGCTGAAACTGAGGGTTGTCATAAAAGAACATTGTTTAGTCACAGTCTGGAAAAAATAAGAAGTTCGCCACAACCCATTGTGTTTTCCATAGTCCAACTATTATCTGCATTTATTTGTGAATGATACAAATGAGTAGATATTGAAATGAAGTTTTTTTGGTGGAACTAAGGGTTGTCATAAAAGAACATTGTCTAGTCATAGTCCAGAAAAAATAAGAAGTTCGCCATAACCCACTATGTTTTCCATAGTGCAATTGTTATGTGCATTTTTTTGTGAACGAAACATATAAGCAGATATTGAAATGGAGTTTTTTGTTGAAACTGAGGGTTTTCATAAAACAACATTGTTTAGTTATAGCATGAAAAAGATAAGTTCACCACAACCCACTGTGTTTTCCATAGTGCAACTATTATGTGAATTTTTTTGTGAACGAAACATATGAGCAGATATTGAAATGGAGATTTTCGCTAAAACTAAGGGTTGTCCTAAAAGAACATT
>VDFB02193867.1:405833753-405850492 GCA_007258455.2 Sequoia sempervirens
AAACAAAAACTTTGAACAAGCAAATAACTGATAGGGGATAGTGTGTTTTCCAACACTACAAATAATTTGAGCATTTTTTTTCTTGCAATTAGATGAAGATAATGAAATTCCATTTTTACTGTTACAAATAGAATTAAATACGACTATTCATTTGAAAGTATCCATGATGAGAAAAATAGTCAACCTCAAACGATTTAAATGTCAACCTTTTTTCTTTCATCTATAAGCAAGCTACCATAAACAATAAGACTTCAGGTGGCATTGCCTTTTGGTATATTTCATATTAACATAAATATAATGCACATTATAAACACACAACCAAACGATTTTTGATAGTCTACATAATAGAAAGTGGTCATTGAAGAAGAATTGAGAAGTGAGTCACAACCTTTTGTGTTTTCCATAGGACTACAACTATTTTTTGCATTTTGTGTCCCAAACATATGAACATATATTGAAATGGAATGTTTTTTGAAAGTAAGGGTTGTCATAAAATATGAAGGTGAACTTCAAAACATTTTTTTTTTCAGTGTGCATAACAAAAAGTGCTCATTGAACAAGAATTCAGAAGTGAGTCACAACCCTATGTGTTTTCCATCTTGCAACTCTTATGTGCATTTTATGTTTCAAAAATATGATGATATTGAAATGGAATGTTTGTTGAAAGTAAGGGTTTTTAAATGCATTCATACTGTCAATATAATTACCAGTGGGGGATACATAAAAGTATCCAAAATCAATTGAGTTGTCACCAACCAATTGGGTTCTGACAATGTAAGTAGCTAAAATGTTTTCATTACATTCATACTGTCTACTGTGTGATTGCAGGTTCAAAAACATTGGGTATTATGAACCCTACAAACCAAATACTATTTTCAAACCTTTACAAGTAACAACCCAATTGGTTACTCACCCCTTAGGTGAATTTGGATAGTCTTATATATCCCCGACTTGCAACTCCCTACAGAATGACAAAACTAAGAACAAAGAGTTTTTTCCAAGAACAGTACTTGTTACAATCTAAAACCTCTCAATTTCAACCTGCAGAATGAGAAAACCTAGAGCACAATGTGTTTCAATGAACAGTAGTGGTGAAAATTTGAATCTCCCATCCACGTAATAGTTAGCTTGTCACACATGGAAAAAAAGAAAGTCAGCAGAATTCACCGATAGCCTCCTCGCTTCCTGCAACATTTACTTCCATTGTCGGTTTCGTCACTTTAGTCATCCCTCTAGCGGGCCTCACACTACACTTTCTCTTCAAGTTATGTATGTTCCCATGTATGTCGAGGATATGTCAGTATGTATGTTTTTATGCATTTTTGTATGTACATATGTGTGTTTTGTCTAGTAGTTAGCCGACTAGAAAAAGCTAACTCCTAGACAAAATGAACCTATGTTAATATATACATATATATATATATATATATATATATATATAATGATGCCATCCCCATCCCATGCAGTGGAAAAAAGACCCCTGATAGTAAAAGTGGTCAGATAGAAAAAACACACCGATGGAAAGACTTGATAGTCGAACGTTAACTTCATCCTGCTGTCATGTGTCTAGTGTAGGAAAAGGACACACGGCCTCGGTGGGAAAGTCAATAACCCTAAACATTTTCCAAATTTTCTTTTGTTTTTCTCCACCATTTTCTTTTGTGTACATAGTTACTTTTTGTCTAGGAGTTGGAGAAAGCTAACTCCTAGACATAAAACACCTATGTATATAACATATTATATACATGATATCATAACCCCTATACCCCATTCAACACAGTAGGAAAAAAGCACCAAGGAAAAAATTGATGGATAGCTATCCGTTTATCATCAGGTAGCGTTACTAGAAAAGGACACATAGCTGGGTAGGAAAGTCAAAAATCTAGACAAAAACACACCTAACATCGCCATTTTCCACATTTGTATTTTTTAGTTTGGTGGGTGGGGAGTGAGGAGGCATGGGAAAGGAAAATGGACTTGTACACTGCCAAACTAGAGTAAAAATATTTCATTTTTTTATGTACATAGGTGTGTTTTGTCTACATTTTCTAAAAAGCATTGATAAAGAAAAAGGGTTTTCATTGATGGAAAAATGCAATGTTTTGTTTGCATCTAGGGTTTTCATATGAAATACATAGTTATTTTTGTTTATTTGGAATTTATTTACATTCACCACAGTAAGCATCTCACCTATAAAAAAAATCATAACTTCTTAATGCAAAATAAATTTTAGAAGTTTAACTGACCTGTACACTTGCAATTCAAGCTATGATAGCTAGAATCACCTATATTTAGTGCAGAAGCTTCATGTCTCCAAAATCATCCTTCTTAATCTACCTGCCCTTGTTTTCTTCAATTTTGTTTCCTCCAATATATAAACCACCTAGAAGGAAGACAAGTGTTAGCAATAGAATAAATTGACAAATTAAAGACATTTGGTGCTACAAAGAATTATTTTTATTTCAAATTTCACCAATATACAATTTATATGTTCTGGTGAGTGCAAAATTCTAGCTTGCATAGACAATAAACAAACATATTAAACTATACATTAGGAATTAAATTTCCAATTTAACCTATCGCTAACACTAGTAGTATATATTAGCAATTATATCTACAATTCTACCATTCTGCAGGAACTGTGAAGCACTGAACAATTATTCGAATATATAAAAAACTTATCTCTACTAACATATGCAAGAGGCCATAACTTACAATAATCAATAAGAAAATGAAAGATAGAACAAGAAGGATATCACATACCACTATCAAACTTTTGTTTATATTGTGTCTCTGTCAATGCACATCAAAATGACATTGATATTGTAACCATTGTTCAATGATATTGTAAATTGAACCATTACTTGTATAGGCGACTGAAAAAATATAGCTCATTACAAGAACAAAGGTTAACAAGTCAGCAAAAGCCTTGCTAATCACGTTCACTGACCAAAAAATAGCACCTAATCTATTGACAAAACACACCTATGTACATACAAAAATGAATAAAATTATACACAAAAACATACACAAAAACATACATAACATGAAAAGAAGGTAGAAAAGGATGACAATGCAAAAAAGAGAATCAGTTGGATGGAGATATGAGAGTCCTATGTGAAAAGGTAGAAAAAATTTGTAAAAAACTTATTAAAAACAAAATATTTGCATTCTCTAATCAGAAAGACACTCTCATAGCTGAGAATAGTATTTGGGTTGTAGGTTTCATAACACATATTGTTTTCCAACATGCAAGTATGTATAGACAACATTCTTCTAATGAAAACCTTAAAGTTTCTAGACAGTAACAATGTACTGAAGTTCATTCACTTTCACAATTTAATAATTTATAACAACTCTTATAGAAAAAAAATTAAATTCAATTTTGTCATATCATTTAAAAATAAATGCAAAATATAATTTTCAAGTTGGAAAACATTGAAAGTTGAAGGTTGGAGTGCACATGTAGGAGTTGGAGGAGAAAACCAATGTTTTAAAACTTGGAATTTAACAAAATAGCATGAATGTAATTTAGATGGTACAAATGTAATGAAAGCCACCTTATAACAAGACTTATGCAGAATAAAATTTGTGTTTCTATTACTTGATATATGATCTAAATATACATGAACAGTATGATTACATGTTGGAAAACACAGTGGGAGGTGAGCTGATAACATGATTCATGAAACCTCCAACACAAAAAATGTTGTAAAACCCTCTACACACTGAATCCAAATACCTTACTGGCTATCTAGAAAATGGTGCCTATCACCACAGTCCTACAGTCTAAATAACAAAAACCATTTCAATACATTCATGTACTAATTTCAAAAATTCTAGGATACAAAACAATGTGTTTTATAAAACCTGCAACCCACCTAATGTTTCAAAACCATTTAGACACCAATATGGGGGTATGATATCATGTTACATACATAGGTTCTTTTTGTCTTGAAGTTTGCTTGTTCCAGAGTGAGCTAACTACTAGAAAAAACACACCTATCTACATACACACATAAAAACATACATACCAACATATGCCCAACATACATGGTAAAATACATATCATGAAGAGATGGCATAGTGTAGGGCCCACCAGACGGATTACTTAAGTGACATAATCGAAAATGGAAGGAAACATCATGGGAAACAAGGAGGTGTCTCATCGGTGAATTACGCTAGCATTCTTTTCCCTTGTGTGACAAGATAACTATTACACACGGGAAGGGCGGTGATGGGAGATTTAAATCTTAATCGGTATTATTCATTGAAATGCTTTGGGAAACATGTTGTGCTTTGGGTTTTCTCATTCTGCAAGATGTTGTGCTTCAGGTTTTCTCATTCTGCAGGTTGAAATCAAAGGGTTTGAGAGAAAGGGCACATTGCAAGTAGGGGAGAGGACCAATTGACTTGAGGTGAGGGATTTCTAACCAATGGTATCCAATGGTTTTCAAACTTTAAATTGTTCAAAATGTTATGAGGGTATTTTTTTTGTAAATTGTTTTGAAACTTTAAGTGGGTTATGGGTTTTCTAAAACCAAGTGTTTTGCATTTTAGAAATTTAGGAAAGATAATGAATGTCGGTATAAGGGTTATTTAGAGCTTAGCAATTTTAATGAAAGGTGCTATTTTATAAACAACCATTATTTTCCAAGAAGAATTAGCATTGTGTTTCCCCACTTTGAACAAGTTTACTTATTATCAGTGATAATGTCAAGAAATTGGTATTCTTGCTATTAGTAATACAGACATACATATACAGGATTGAAAACCACGAGGGTTTGGGTATATTGTGATGTGGGTTGCATTTTTATAAACACCCTATGTTTTCCCCATGAGGGTTTGGGTATGTTGTGATGTGGGTTTCTTTTTTATAAAAAATTCTAGGATGCAAAACAATGTGTTTTACAAAACCTACAACCCACCTAATGTTTCAAAACCATTTAGACACCAGTATGGGGATACGATATCATGTTACATACATAGGTTTTTTTTTCTAGGAGTTAGCTTCTCGCGTTCCCTCTAATACTGGTATATTATATGAATCAACATTTAATACTTGTATAGTATATCGTTGCTTTTTGTATAGGAGTTAGAAAGCAACGGTATACTATACTAGTAATAAAGGATGATTCATATATAATTTAACATTATTAGAGGGAACAACTTATAGAAGATAGAGTGTTTTCCAACACTACAACTCCATTTCTATGCCAGTGTTGGTTTGGCCACATGTAACTCCATTTCAATGCTTGCGCATCCCTCCCCAACAAACTATAAAATGAAATGAAGAAAATGGTAGAGAAAAACAAAAGAAAATGTGGAAAATGTTTAGGGTTTTTGAGTTTCTCACTGGGGCCACACATCCTTTTTCAGCATTTGACATGTGATGGGATGGGGCTACTAATCCATCAAGTCTTTTTGTCGATGTCTTTTTTCTACCATGTGGGATGGGGGATCAGGGGTACGATATCATGTTACACACATAGGTGCTTTTTGTTTAGGAGTTAGCTTCTTCCATTCCCTCTAATATTTGTATATTAGATGAATCGGCCTTTAATACTAGTATAGTATACCGTTAGGGGAGAAGCTAACTCTTAGGCCGATTCATATAATATACCAATATAAGAGGGAACAACTAATAGGAGACACTATGTTTTCCAACACTACAAATAATGCGAGAATTTTATTTAAACACAACAATGGAATGTGTTATTTTTAAGACATTCATACTATTTTGTAACATTCCATGTTGCAAAACCGTAGATGTTAAGAAGCAAGACATTGTGTTTTCCAACACTGCAAATAATATGAGCATTTTATTTAAACACAACAATGTAGTCTAATTTTATTTAAAAACGTTCATACTATTTTGTAACATTCAATGTTGCAAAATTGTACATGTTAAGAAGCAAGCAACCCACCATGAGACAACCCTTTTCATTTAAACAAGTAGATTCAAATAACTGAAACCCAACATTGTGTTTTCCAAATTACACTTATTTTGTGCACTTTTTCTTTTCAATCATCAGAAATTTAAACACAACAATGGAAGGTGTGATTTTAAAAACATTCCATGTTGCAAAACTGTACATGTTAAGAAGCAAGAAACCCACTGTGAGACAACCCTTTACATTTAAACTGAGAGGAGACAATGTGTTTTCCAATTGTGCAAATAATGCGAGCATTTTAATTGTTCCAATTAGAAGAAAGATAACTTGTAGACAAAAAGCACCTATGCATGCAACATGAGATCAAAATGGCATTTCACTTTCCTCATCTAATTTGACCAAATAAATGCTCACGTTATTTGTAGTATTGGAAAACACACTATCACCATATAAGGTTTTATAAAACCCTTTGCAACTGAGACGAAACAGTGTGTTTTCCAACCATGCAAATAATGCGAACAATTTATTTGTTCCAATTAGGAGAAAGCTAACTCATAAATAAAAAGCACCTATGTATGCAACATGAGATCAAAATGGCATTTCATTTTTATCATTTGATTCAACCAAATAAATGCTCACATTATTTGGGTATGTGTAGGATCATGATGGGCCAAAAAGTGGCAATATGTAAGTGATATGATGGCCCATGTGGCTAATAACTTTATTTTTACCCAAAAATGATGAAACAAAAAGGGTTTTTAAAGGAGATTCTTAGCTTTCCACCAATATAAATTATTCTTTACTTTGAATTTAATAAATAAATATTATTCATTTTCTATTTGAATTATGACTAAAGTCCTGATTAATAGGCTGATTGAAAAACATCTATAGCTTCCAAACGGTATCACATTTTTTGAATCTAAAATATGCATCACATTCTATGCTTCACATACTATAGGATTTTCAAAACAAAAATTGAATTTCATGAAGTTTTGACCAAGTTAAGATGGTCAAACATACAAGTTTTTATATTATTTAAAAGTTTTAATTAAAAAATCATAATTAATTATTTGTTGGAAAAATTACAAAAATATGCATCACATTAGACATGAGTCCTCTACTTATATCTAAAATCTTATAAAAAAATATTATCATTTTATTGTGGTTAGGGGTCTAGAAGACTCCTACTTCTCATTTTTTTCCCTGAAATTTAAGTACTACTACATTAAAATTTCAAATTTTCACCAAATAGATTTAAAAAAAAAACCTCATAGTTTAGAAACTACATTCAATTTTCTATAGATTCTATTCTTACATATTTTTGAAATAATATAAACAACTTATTCAAATTTTTACGTCAAGTTGCCTAACTCTAATTTTTCTAATTTTTTTGCCACTTAAGGGCCTATTTTTTCCATGATGATCCTACACATACCCATCTGTAATTTTGGAAAACACATTGTCTCCATATAAGGTATTAAGAAATGTAAGCAACCCATATAGTGTTGTAAAATCCTTTGCAACTGAGAGAAGAAAGTGTGTTTTCCAATTGTGCAAATAATGCGAGGAATTCATTTGTTCCAATCAGGAGAAAGCTAACTTGTAAACAAAAAGCACCCATGTATGTAACATGATGTAATACCCCTCATGTTTTTGATACTATTTGATATTCGTTGATACTCTGTGATACTCTTATCTGTTGGTTTGATACTTGGTTGTGTGTGGATACATAGTTTAGTTGCTTACTACTCTTGACATTACGTATGACATTGGATGATACATTATGTGTTGGTTATATTATTTTCTTATGTGCTGGTCTTCTTTAATTATATATGTGGAGATGTTGTGACTCCATGATATTATGTTTTCTGATGTAATGGATAGTGAGTCTTGGTAAAAGGACGGAGCAGCATCACTCGCTTGTGAGTGCCCTGCTACCCCGTGATTTCCTTTCACGGTGTGTCTACAATGGAGATTTATATGTTACTTGAGGTTTAACTATATGCAAGAATTGTAGGAATAAAAGCCTTGATTTCACTTGCTTCGACAGGATAGGGCGAGCATAAATTAACCCAATGGGTATGATGTTGTAAAAAGGGTGTTGATAAGGAAGTGTCCCCATCCCAAGTTTGTCACCTTGTTATAAGTTTGTGGTGTCATGTTTTGACCTTGTCCTTGTCCTTGTATTGTTTGATTTTTGATTAATTTATTTTATTTATGGTTAATTGTTATTTAATTTATCTTTAATTTATAAGATTAGTTAATATTGTTTTGTTAATTTGATTAATTGTGATTTAGTAAATGTTGAATTTTAAATATATTAAATTAAAATTTATTTAATTTATTAAAAAGTATGCTTTAATTGAATTTAAAAGATAAGTTTGGTGATAATTATAAATTGTTTTTTTAAAAGTAATTAAATTAGAAAAGCAGAAGATAATATCTTGTGAAAATAATTAATTTTAAATTAAATTTGAGCTTGGAAAGAAAAAAAAAAGAGACCAATGCATGTTTGAGAATTTTGTTGAAAATGAATTATTTAATTTATTTTTAATTATTAATATTTTGATGTGAAGAGGAAAAAAGGAGAACAATTGTAAAATTGAAGGGTATAGTATTTTCCTCTAAAAATTGTTCTATAAGAAGGGATTAAAGGATTGATTCAGAAGTTGGCTAAAGGAAGGCATTTGAAAGGAAACTTCAGAAGGGGTTCTATTTTCAAACAGGGAAGAAGGCTACTGTGTTCAGATTCTTTATCGAACGAAGGACTCCAGGTTCTTATAAATTATCATTTTTTATATTTTATTGTTCTGTAAACAAAATATTGGTTGCTGTGCTTTTGAAAATAAATCTCTCTATGTTTTTGAAAGAGGTTTTTGTTATTGGAATTTTTTTGTTATAAATGTTTGAATTTTTTTGTAGAGAAAAACTATAGTGAAAATTTGTTTTTGAATTTCTTCAATATAATTTAGTTTTGAAAAGAAAATCTTTCCTACTATTGGGTTGATTTTACATGCCCAGATTTTCATGGAATCTATTAAAACCTTGTGTATTCACGTTATTTATTTGAATCTCTTGATGAGGATATATATATATTAACAAAATTAAATATACATATATATGTTTGCACACACACACACATTATAATTCTGATTGTTTTAGTTATATATATATATATATATATATTCTATTTGTTTTGTAAAAAGATTTTATTACTTCATTTTCTGTGTGGAAGAATGATTTTTAAAATCATGATTTATTGTATTTATAATCTGGGCATGAAATTTGGAGGAGAAATTTTATAAAATAAAAGTTACACATTTGTAAGGTGGGAAGGAGTGGTTGGTGGTGGCCATTTACCAATCACTCTCACCCTTTGTGGGTATCACTGCCAGCTTACGGTGACCATTGTAATGTGAAGTCTATGGGGGACCACGGCCTCCCCTTTGGAGGTACATGTAAAGACCCATAACATGGACTCCAGCCTTTGTCTTGTTTTTTTAACCTTTACTCTCATTCTCTAATAATGGGTTTAATGTTTTAAATTTCATGATTTATATACACATATATATATATATGTGTGTGTGTGTGTGTGTGTGTGTATTTTATGTATTATATTTAAATCTATAATTTTATAGTGATAGTTTAGTACTCTTCATAATATGTTTTATAAAAAAATTACTTTATATATATGTTTTATTTAAATTTATATATATATATCTACTTAATAGAGTATATACATACATATATATATATATATATATATATATATATATATATAAGTTTTTTGCCAAAAGTGGTAGCCCACTTGTACTTTTAAATTTAATACATATTGTTGGTTCAGGTGGACATACTGACGGGAGAGAACCAGCAAGAAAACCCCGAGTCATAGTCCGTGTAACAGTTTTTACAAAAAATTATAAAGACTAGAAAAATCATTTACAAATTTTTCCCTACCCAATACAACTGAACCTACCTGATACAACTACACAAAATCCCCATTGATGACCAAAAAGTCCATGACAAATAAATTGACTCAATTCATAACATTATCCCTTAAGCCAAAAACAACCCATGATACAATTACATTATACAATGTGCTAGAAAGATGTAGATTTGCTTCTGGCTCTTTGGAAGCCGTTAACCAAACTTTCCTCTGTTTCCACATGCTTTCCAATATGCAGACAGTCATAAGATGGAACTGTTTTGTTGATGTCAGGAACATAACGGTAGAAAAACTTTCTTTTAACATCTTGTGAAGTGGCTGGGAGTTGTAGATCATGCATACAGATGTGGCTTCTCAAAAATGAAATTGCATGGAACTTTCTTTTGAAAACATCAATTTCTTCCATAGAAATAGCCAATCTATATTTGTTGAGAACCTGATATAGATGCACAAAAGTATCATGCATTGTTGACATTAACATGCCTTGAACTCTGCAAATCTCTTTTTATGAAACAAGAACTGAAGTGGAAACAGACCACCTATAAAGCCATCGCCCAATGTGAAGTCATATTGTTGAACACTATTTAACAGGGCATCATTTTCCAAGTATGCACTAACAACGAACTTGTTAGAAATAGTCTTCAAAACATCAAAATTTTGAAATAGGTCCAAAATATTTGATAAGAAAATAGAAAGAAAATTCACAGGAAAGATTATCCTTTGCAACTCTATATGTAAAATATCTTCTCCAATGATAACTTTGATGCAATTTAAAATAGATCTGCATTTAACTTTAAATACCTTTTACATTTCATCCTTATCGATTGAAGCCAACAAGGGTTCCTCCCAAGGTTTCACTTTAACAGGAACTCTGTAATTGCGAACCTTAAACTCTGCCAATTCCATACTCTCAAATTTTCCAGAACATTAATAACTAAGAGAAAAATTGTTTGAAACAAATGAGCAGAGTAAATAGTATATATCCAAACTTCACATTTGCACGAAGTAACCATTAGAAACAGAACTTCACGTTTGCACAATGTAAACATTGGAAG
Source organism: Sequoia sempervirens (assembly GCA_007258455.2). Classification (NCBI taxonomy): domain Eukaryota; kingdom Viridiplantae; phylum Streptophyta; class Pinopsida; order Cupressales; family Cupressaceae; genus Sequoia; species Sequoia sempervirens. The sequence goes on from VDFB02193867.1 coordinate 405,844,649, forward strand.
ACACCTAGTAAGGATAACACGGGTGAAGGATAATCAAGAGGACATTACAATTTTAAGCTTTCCATACTATAATTCCAGCATTGTACTGTGAATTCCACAAATAAAATGACTTTATATCCTTCAGTAGTGAAGTAACATTATAAACATCATGATAAAATTGATTTACAATTTTAGCAACACTTCAAACCGTGATATCCTTACTAGATACCCAATGTTCGATCAAATTTGTACTGCATAATGTCAACATATGACATGAATTTTGAATCAATCCCTAAATCCTGCCAACTTAACATGATAATCAACAGCAGTCCCCAACTGATGGAATAAGTACTGGGGTCGCACATGCCATTGTATAGCATAGTTTAAATGAATCAACCCAAAATCCTGCAAAATTATCACAGAAAACATTAGTAGTACCAAGCTAACCGAATATTACATGAAGATTCGACATAAAATCCAGCCCATATGCCAACTTGCATGTCAAATGTGTATAAACCATAGATGCCAAATGCCAAAAAGTACCATGACAACTAAAACTACACAATCAACATATGAAATTTGCAATCTTGGCAAACTTTCATGTCAAATGCATTTAAAAAATAGTTTCCAAAAAGTACCGTGACAATTGAAACTGTACAATCAACATATGAAAATTGCATCTTGATATCATAATCATGAACTTGATGATGCAAAAAGTTGGCCAAAATACTTAAAAGAAACATTAAATCAATGAATGTTGAAGATTTAGATGCCCTGTTTGTCATGATTAATTAAATCAAGTAAAATCAGGAATGTCATTATATCAATGGGATCAATTGAATCACTAAGAGCTTTCTGGTTACTTCCCATATCTACTAAATAATCAACAACTTTATTACCTTCACGATATGTATGTGTAATTATTGACCTTTCTAGTTTATCAATTAAGCACCAAACTTTTGAAAGCACATAATGAAGATTCTAGTTTTGAATTCGCCTCATTCTAATTGCATTGATTATTATCAGAGAATCCCCTTCTATATGCAATTTTGAAAAACCTCCTTGAATCACCATTTCCATACCATATAGTAAAGCTTGTGCTTCAACATAATTGTTTGTGGCATTAGACAAGAAAAAGGAATATGCTACTAGCACATCCCTTGATTCATTTCTAAAACATACTCCCACTCATGAGAGACCTGGGTTACCCTTAGAGGCCCCATCAAAATTTAATTTGACAAAAACCTTTGGTGGAGGGAGCCAGGAGACTAAGGCTCTATTAACTTTTGAGGTATCTTTTTTGAAATGGCTACCATCAAAAGTTAGTTTAATAAATTTCCAACTTTTTAGAAGTGTAGTGTCCCAATTTGTAAATGAAGAATTTATAATCTTATCCTTTAAGACACAAGCATTTACCCCCTCTGAAATAGCTTTCTCAATTTTTAACATTAACACTTCAATCGAGGATTTGATTTTTCTGAAGATCCTCAAATTACGCTCCCACCAAATATTCCAGATTACAAGAGCAGGAATGATAATCCATATGCATGCAAAAAAATATGTTTTGAATAAAACCGACCATGCTTGGAAAAGATCCCATAATGTATTTGGAAAAGGGAAACAAATCTAGAGTCGATTTTGGATAAAATTCCAACATTGAGTAGCCACTACACATATGACAAATAGATGATCAACTATTTCAAGTTCTTCATCACATAAGGGACATTTGAAAGGGTCAGTAATTTTCAGTTTTACAAGACAATCACTTGTTAAAATTATTTTTTGTACAGTAAGCCATGCAAAACTCCCAGCCTTTGGAAGGAATTTATTATTCCAACAATATTTGACTGCTCGTTGGAGTTCAAATGGTAAATTTTATTTTGATAAAATCGCATAACCTTCCTTAACTGAATATGAACCAGCTTTCAAAGTTGACCATATTAATTTGTCATCCTTTGAAGATAGATAAACTAATATATCTTTCATTGAATTATTAAACAATTCAATTGGATGATTACTTAATAAAGAAGCTGGTAGTGTTTTCCAAATTACCTTACCAGATATTGGATTTGATGACTAGACATAGTACAATAAATTCTTCCCCCAAGCATTAGATAGGATTTATTTTGACTCCTATAACTCTAGATTAGAACATAAAGGAAGCTTACCTAACCATGAATCATACCAAAATTTAACACTTCTCCCATCATTTACTTCCCAAGAAGAATGCTCTATTATAAGGTTTATGTTGTTTATAATAATGTTACAGACTGATGGTCCCTTTGGAGGATCAGCCACCATGAAAATTCTAAGTGGGTTAGAGCTATCCAAATATTTTGCATGCAAAATTTTCACCCATTTAGCCTCCGGGTTTATGTACATCTTCCATGCAAGTTTTTCCCCAAAGGCTCTATTTCTCCACTTGAGATTATGAACATCTGCCCCACCTTGACTTTTTCCTTTGGCCAGACCATCTAAGGAAATTAGAGGAATCTTTTTTTTTTCGTTAATATTGCCTTTCCATAAGAAATTTCTTATTATCTTTTCAATTTCCAAAATAACAGAGGCAGGGGCTTTAAGAACTAATAAAAAGTAATTCGGGATAGATGATAAAACTGATTTTATCAGAAGAATTCTGCCAGCTAAGGATAGCCATCTAGCTTTCCATGCAAGAATTCTAGATTTTAATCTATCTATGAGCTTGTGCCAATAAAAAGGTTTATTCAAACCTTTAATGAATGGAATACCCAAATATGCACAAGGTAAATTTTCCTCTTGGAAGCCTAAAAGCCCAACAATTTTTCTTTTCAAAACATCAGGGGTATTGAAAATATAAACTTTAGATTTAGCCTCATTTATCTTCTGACCCGAAACTACTGAGTATTTATCCAATACTTTTTAAACCTCTTGTGCCTCCTTTAATGAAGATTTATTAAACAATAAGGTATCATCAGCAAAAAGGTTGTGAGTAACTGAGATTAAAGAATTTGGAATTTGCACACCGTGCCATTGATTTTGAGAATGCCTAAATGTAATATATTTGCTTAATGCTTCAGCCATAATTATAAATAAAAATGGAGAAAGTGGATCACCTTGACGAACACCAAGTGAAGAACCAAAAAAACCTACTGGACTCCCATTTATTACTATAGAGAATTTTTCCCCTGAGAGACATGATCTTACCCATTTCCTCCAATGCGAAGAGAAACAAAATTTTAATAGTACCAAGTTTAGAAATTCCCAATTTACTTTGTCATAAGCTTTCATCATGTCTAATTTAACAATGAATGAAGGAATTTGTGATGTGGTTATTGAATGTAGAACTTCATAAGCTATTATTTCCCCTTCATGAATCTCTCTTCCAGGTACAAATCCTCCTTGTTTAGGGGAGACAGTTTTGGGAATAAGAGATTGTAATCTCAAATAGATTGCTTTTTTGAAAATTTTATATATAGTATTACACAAAGAAATGGGCATGAATTCAACAAATCTTTTAGGATCTTTGATTTTGGGAATTATAGCTATGTTAGTGACATTGAACTATTTTAACATAAATTTCATTCTTCTTGACTCTTCCAGAGCCCAAAGCAATTCAACACATATAAAATCCCAACATTTCTAAAAGAATAAGGTTGTATAACCATCTGGGCCTGGAGCTTTCTCTAATGGTAATGAGAAAACCACATTCTTTAATTCTTCTAAAGTGAAAGGCTTTAATAAATTATCATTTTGTTCATTAGTAATCAGATGAGGAATTGTATCAAGAAGTTCTTTTTCACATTTTCAACATTGGAATTGCTATCCACTGTCTTTTGAGGAGTTGAAAGAAGATCATAAAAGAATTTAATACCTTCATTGATAATATCTTCTTCCTTTGTTAACCAGTTACCAGAAGATATCTCTTGAATAGTGTGAATAGTATTAGAATATTTCTTAATCTGAGCAGAAGAATGAAAAAACTTTGTATTACGATCTCCCTCATGAAGCCACAACTCTCTAGACTTTTGTCTCCAGTAAGATTCTTCCCTTGCACATAGTTCTACCCATTCTGCTTGAAGAGATCACTATCTTAAATACAAGTCCCAAACTAGCCCATTTTTAATAATACTTTCATGTATACCAGTCAGCTCTTTAAATACTAAATCTTTCTACTGAAATATGTTCTTAAAAACCTGAATATTCCATATCTTAATTTGGTACTTTATGTGTACCAGCTTCTTATAAAATTGAAACATTTTGGATCCAACTTCATAAGGTGTAGTCTACCACCATTTTTTTAATAAGTCTATAAACTGGGGATCCCTAAACCACATGCTCTCAAATTTAAAAGAAGATTTATCCTTTACATTAAGATGTCCTGTCTACCTGGCGGATGTTTTCCTTTACGCAGTTGATATCAATAAACACTTGTAGCAGATGGTTTTCCTTTGCGGATGTTCGCTTTGTTGGTTCAATGACAACGTGGGTACAATCCTTTTTGTGATTGGATATTTATGTTTGAGTGTTTAGAGAGTGGCTCTATGTGGGCGATGCACAAAGGGGCTGCTAGGATAACCCTTGTTATATTTACAATAATAAGTGATAACCTAATTAATTAATTAGGGGGTGGGTAATATAACACTAAAAAAGATAATTATGATGCCTCATCCACCTGTTAGTGCTATCACAAACTAAATGGGACTGGGAAGGTCATGGTTGGCAAGATTGTTGCCTTATCTTCACGAGAGGTTAACGGTTTTGCATGAGTAACCCTATGGAGTGGTGTCTTGAGATAGGCTACCTAGAGAACCATAGATGGAGGTGGTTCCTTGTGATTGGTAGGTTGGATAATCCATGTGATACCATGCAATGACACTCTCCTCTAGCATTCCTTTTTGTGATGTTTTATTGGAAATCCTCTGGAAGTGGTCTTTTGTTTTGATTTGATGATTTATTGTTGTTATGAGTTATGAGTGATCACTAATACATTTGACTACAAAATACGATGAAAATGTCTAGGAAATATGTAAAATTTGATGTGTAATTTCCAAATTTTTGAAAGTTTATCCTCGGCGTTAAATTAGAAATGTTAGCTATTATTTTAGATGGTGCGACCAAGCATGAAAAATTACAAAAATCAAATTGTAGGTGACATAAAGAAATTGAATTTCGCCTAATTTATTGCGACAGTGTTTTGCTCTACTTGAGATAGTTTGTGGGGAACTAAGGACAATTTTCTTGGGAAAAATATGAAAAAATTCAAGAAGATATTGCTAGGTTGAGGGTAGTCATTATCTTTTTGCAGAATTTAGTTGTGAAGTCAGTTGTAGTTCGAGGTTTGAAAATCATATTTTAAAAGCAACTTATCTCATCAGATTTTCATTTTTAGAGTTGGTTAAGGGTTTGAAATTTCATGTCACAGATTTTGTTGTGTGGAATTACCATGAGATCCACAACCAAGGCAATTCTTGTAGTAATTATGTGATCCATAACTCTATTGGTCATGTAGCACAGTTGTGCTATAACAATACAAGATGCATTCATGTGTGACCCAAATTTAATGTGGCTATGTTGTGATAGAAATGGAGGCACTCATATAATGTAGTTAATTCAGGTTGTATAATGTAGGTGTCAATCATCATTGGGTGCATTCAGGTTGTCTCAAGTTTAACAGGTTACAATGTAATTATAGCATGATCCAAGAGTGATTACCTCTTGCTGCAATAAAGAGCCTATAACTTTGGTTGATATGAAGAGTGGTTGTGTTATATCAATTATATAGTGCATTCAAGCACAACCCATGTTTAATGGGCTATTCTAGAGAGTGATCAAGATTTTCTAAACCTTATGAATGTTACTTGACATATATTTGCATAATCTCAAATT
>VDFB02193867.1:405850592-405885709 GCA_007258455.2 Sequoia sempervirens
CTCTCCCACTCTCCCAATCTCTCCCACTCTCTCCTTCTGTCTCTCCCATTCTATCCCTCCCTCTCTCCCACTCTCTTGCACTATTTGACTCTCTCCCTCCCTCTCTCCCACTCTATCCCACTCTCCCACCCTCTCTAACCTTATCCCACTCTCTCAGGTCACTCTCTCACACACTCACTTCATCTATCTCTCTCCCCTATACCCTTAACCCTAAAACCCTAAACTTCTATAACCCTCTACCATAAACCCTTAACCCTTAAACCCTCTACCATATTCCTGAAACCCTAAACCTTTAACCCTTAAACCCTCTACCATATACCATTAACCCTTAGGTCTACGTGTACACAAATCGGATATCCAATTTGTAGTACTAAAATCATACTGTTACAAAACATCCTAATTTTTTTTCAAATGAATCGGATATCAGATTATAATAGATATCAAAATTGTGGGCCATAGAAAATCCCCATGTGGGTCATTTTGTCCATTCCAACAGACCCTACATTCTATTTGTAGGTGACACACACATGGTTTCAAATACGAAGAGACAAAGATCAACTTTTTGGAGCATCTTCTACTCAAATATGTCATAAGCAATGATTTTTTAGCATCTTTTATGAGGTATAATGGGGAGTAGTAGTTGTCAGAAGCAAAAACATAAGAGAAAGCTTACAAAAGAAAAAATTGAAGCATATAGACAAAGAGATTGAGAAGGTCGGTATGCTCATTTGAACCAGGTTTTGTAATATCTCCCATTTATATATAATAAATTATAGTGGCTTGCAACTTTTTCTCCTCAAATCCAACTTGGGTGCTACTTCATTTTTAGTAACTTTTTCTCCTCAAATCAAAGATTTCTATTAGGACCTGCACAAGCTTGATCCAACTTTAAATCTTGTTGCCCCCACGTTTCATTGACATTAGCAAGTTGTAACCACCATTTTTGGTGCAGGAGCACCTACACCACAATATCATTGTGGATCATTTCAATGATTAAGTGTTTATATTTTGAGTTTTTGTCTTTAATGAGATCTAATAGTCCTAATGGTCATGTATTAGGAGTTTTTAGGTTTTAGGGTCAAAAAAACATGGAGATCCCAACTTTTCCTAGTTGTTGCTTTGTAGCCCTTGAAGGAAAAATTAGTAAATTTGTTTAGGGACAAGCAAGAACAGTGTTTTGAACATGTAATGATGTAATTTCAAGCCATTAAGTGAGGTCTTAGTAAAGTTAGAAGTGAAAAAGTGCAACATTTCATTATGAGTCATATTAATGTGAAAAATGTTTGTATTTTGGCCTTCAACGGTCATTAAGGTTTCAAAATTCAGTTAATATTGGTGGTTAAAGGCATTGGGAGTTGGATTCCAAGGCATAGAAATTTACTTAAGGCCTTCAAGGGCTCGAGACAGGTTTGGTTGAAGGAGTTTTTTTCTTTGAATCAATAAAGTTTCAATTGCTCAGTTCATATTTTACTGTTTTTTGCCTGTGCACAAGCCATCCAAGCATTTTTGTATCAAAATTTTATTTAGAAATGTAATTACATATCTCAAATTTATTATGACTTCTTAATAGAGGGTTTCTTTATTCATTTTGTGCCTCAAAACTCAGACTTTCTTTAGACGGGTTTTTGAACAGGGGAATAAGAGTTTTGCAATTTTAATGGCTTGAATCTCATCCCACCTACTGTGTGCCAATGTGAGTTGGTGGGATGAGTGGGAGGCATGGAGAAATGGGTTTTGAAATAAAATGAAGAGTTAAAGGTCTAAAAATGGTGGTTTTTTACTTGAAAATAGAGTTTTTAACCCTAGGGTTTGCAAAAATCTTGAGATACGAGAAGTTTCTTTGTTTTCCAAGCATATTAGAGCCTAAATAAAGGTTTCTAGGGTGGTGGTAGAGTCTGAAAGGTTGTGGAAGTGCTACACCCAATAAACCCTGAAGAATTACACTAAAAACAAGGGTTTTCTGATTTGATGGTTACAGGTCCATACAAATGGAATCCAATTATAGAATCTTTGTTTTCTTGGAAATTTATTTGCTTCCCCAAGATTTTAGGGGTCTGTGTGGTGTTTGAAGGTATGTTGCTTTGCATTTTTGGGCTAATTGAGTAGCCTTTTCAAGGGTGAATGTATAGGAAGTCAACGCTGGTCCAAGCGATTCTATGTTGTTTCTCATATATGTTGTGTAACTTGGATATGGGTATTTGAATCAGTCATGTTTTGGTCTGGTGTTTTGGAAAATTGTGGAGTAATTGGACAAAAACTAGTTTCTCACTATTACAAGGGTTTAAGGGGGTTAAAGAGGGAAATGCGTATTTAGTTGCTTGTCAATTTTTATGGGAGTTTTGGACTGTCCAAAGAGGTCAGAATAATCCTTTTAGATGCCTCAAATAGGCAAGTTGTAAAGAGTTTATGATTGTGCCCTTGTGTCTGCATCAATTTTTCACCTAATTTCACTTGGTCCAATGTAGCTCAGAGTGATTCAGCATATTTGGTTACAAAAGAGGACCATCCCTAGCATAAATATACCCATCTAGATGTGTTGGAATAGTCCGTCTAGTCGTACAAGTTGTGGAATGAAAGTTGCACTACTTTGCAACTTTACACTACTTTCATCTGGCAACTTTTCTCTCCACTGAAAAGTCATCACCATAGGAAAATGCCTCCGAGATAGAAAAAACTGAGAGAGGTTTTTGTAGATGGTCCCAACATGATCCCATAGCCTTAGATGGAAAGTTTGTAAGCCTCACGATCTCTAAGAAATATCCCTTCAAAGATTGTTGTCTTTTAGCACTTTGGACTCTTCAGGGAAATCGTTGGTCCAATGTAGCTGAGTGATTTGATGTATATGGGTGCAAAAGATGACCATCCCTAGCATAAATGTACCCATTCGGATGTGTTGGAACAGTCTGTTTGATCGTATGAGTTGTGGAATGAAATATGTACCACTTTACAACTTTACACTACTTGCATCTGGCAACTTTTCCCTCCACTGAAAAGTCATCACCATAGGAAAATGCCTCCGAGATAGAAAAAACTGAGAGATTTTTGGTAGATGGTCCCAACATGATCCCATAGCTGCAGATGGATAGTTTTAAGCCTCATGGTCTCTGAGACATCGCCCTTCAAATATTGTTTCCTTTAAGCACTTTGGACTCTTAAGGAAATCACTGGTCCAATGCAGCTTAGAGTGATTCGGTGTATTTGGGTGCAAAAGATAACCATCCCTAGTGTAAACATACCCATCTAGACATGTTGGAACAGTTCATTTGGTCGTATGAGTTGCAGAATGAAAGTTGCACCACTTTGTAACTTTACGTTGCTTGCATCTGGCAACTTTTCCCTCCACTAAAAAGTCATCACCACAAGAAAACACCTTTGAGATAGCAAAAATTGACAGAGGTTTTTGTAGATGGTCCCAACACAATCCCATATCCTTAGACGAAGATTTTGTAAGCATCACAATCTCCAAGAAATAGCCCTTCAAATATTGCTTCCTTTTAGCACTTTGGACTCTTAAGGGAAACTAGTGGGCAGCAGAGTTAACTTCTTCACAAACTTGGTTTGAAGTAATTTCATTGTTTTTTGTGCATTTAAAATGGATTTTTAAGCCTTCCACCCTAAAACTGACCTCTAAATAACTTCAAACACCTTAACTACCTCATTCTTATTCATTTGTTTTGCAGACAAGAATTCTCATTCCAAGAGGCTAAGCTTTCATTTTTTCTTGTTGGATTGAAAACGGATCATGACACAACTTTCTTTTTTCAAAAATTGTTTAGCATCATTGAGCTAATAATTTATCACACTTATGTAGAGAAACAAAGGAGTACTACAAAGTAAAACACATTTTACTTCGGTTCTCACTGACTTGATGTACTCTCCAACATCTCTCTTCTCTCATGTGGAGAGTTAGAACTGCTTGGCCATGCCTTTGCATCATTAGGGAAGTTTTTCTCTTTTTGAAAATGTCAAAAGCATGGCTGCATACAAATTAGGAAAATTACCTTTCCTTTTAGATTAGCAATGCATGGAAGATTCAAAAAGTATCCTTGATATTACAAAAAGGTATGTGTTTATACACTTCAAACGTGCAATCACCCTTTGGTTCTTTCAAAGAAAAATCTTCCTATGCCACTATTACACTGCAAAAGTAAACCAAATTTTGTATTGTGGACCTATATTAAGCTACCACTCTCAAGACTAATGTAACAATGATACAAAATAACATTTGAGACTAAAAGAAGACATCAAAATGGTTAGTGTACTAAAAAAATTCTTATGATTTCAGAAGAATGTTGATAACTCTACTCAGTTGGCTTCTTTTTTCAATATCATACAAATTGAACCTTGGCATCAATAGACTCTATATATCATAGAATTCCATGCCAAGTTAGGTTTTAATCATAAAACAAGGATACATGTATGTATTTTATACTTAACATACAATTATACCTCTTTGAATAACATTCCAATAGAAAGATGAACATTTCACATAGTTATTAGGAAAAATGAATCGTTCATAGAACTTTGCACAACTATGTAACACCAATGACAACTCAAATGAACTTAGAGTTCAATCAGTTCCAAGAAAGAATTCATAACTTAAAGAAACCATGCAATATATGGTTTGTGTGTGACTTCTCAATTTCTTGGTGGCCTTGGTTTTCTTCTCGAATTTGCTACTGTCTCTAGTGATGCTTTCCCTCTCTATCTTAGAGGGAGATACAAAATCTCCTGCATCCACCTCATCAAGCCAATAAGGTAGCTAGTTTGATTATATAAAGAAAATATGTTGAGAGGCTCAATTGTGATCACTCCTGGATCCTAATCTTGAAGATTATTCCAATCAAGAATATGGTTAATGCCGAAACACATTTTTTAAATAAGACATGGAAAAACTCATGCATATGAGAAAGAGTTAGTGGTAGAGCTATTTTGTAGGCAACCAGGTTAATAACTTCTAAAACTTTGAAAGAACCTACGTATCTAGGTGCTAACTTAGCATACTTTCTAAATTCTCTCAAGCTCTTATGAGGTTCAACTCTTAAGAGTAATTTATCTCCTACCAATAATACAATCTATGTGGTGTGACCTTCTCTAGTTTCTCCAAGGAATCATTCATAAATAAATTGTCTTTAATTTATATAAATTGTTGCATTTAGAATTCTGCAAATGCCCTTAAGTTTCTTTGTTTGTGCAAGTTGTTAATGATATTTTTTTATACCTTTATTCTATCATTTTACACCCAGGTGTCTTATTTCATATATGCATGGAATCCATATTTCTTTCCCACATCATAGGAACCACAACTTAGATTCAATCTTGTATGTTATCTAAATAATTTAAAATTTTATGCAACTCACCTCAAACTATCTTTAAGCACACTTATTTATGCTACCATTATGCAAGTATATATAGACATGAGGAAAATCATGTTAGAAATACATATTTAATTTTATAGTGACTTGAAAGTAAATAGAAAAATAATGTTATACATTTAAGCTTATATTTAATATATAATAGAGAATGATAACATATCCAAATTTTAAAATTTACATAGTCTTTTGAAAATGAGTTTATATCTTTCATCCCTTAAATATACTCTCAATTCTTATTTCTTTTATATGATTAGCATCTTAACATACACAAAATGGAGTTCAAGTTAACATGCATAAGTTGGGGTACAAGTTGAACCTGATTAGATACTAGAGTAGAGGAGGCCCAACCACACATAGTTGATGTCAAGGAGGAGGTCCAACCAAAATTTGATGTTAGAGATGGTTCAGGATTGCTTCCTTCTATATATATGTTATGAGCTATCTAATCGGTTATGATTAATCAGTTATAGAATTCCATATCAAGCTACCAATTATGCCAAGTTTCCTCAAAGAAATGTGGTCTCATAGAATTCCATGACGAGCTAATGCAATTGATAGCTCCTCCTAGTTATTAGTTATGTAATGTGAAGTAATTGCATAACTGCTTAGGTTGACTTTGTAAAAACTATATTGTTATTGAAATTTTTTCATCTATCAGCATCTAGTTGTTACTTATGCAATGTGAAGTAATGCTTTGAGTTTGAAATATGTGCAATGCAATGTAATCAGCAATACGAATATAAACTACATAATATAACCATTCTTTTTATGCTATTGTACATTGATATTTAACCACTGCTCACTTGATTAAATTTTCAAAGAGTTTAATCATGCACATGAGGAAGAAATTAAATTTCGATTGTCAAATTCTATATATCAAATTATCCAATAATCTTGAGTGTATCTCCATATACAAAAATGGCATCAACGCCATCTCAAATGATTTTTTACAAAATGTGGCATATGCCATCTTGATGTCTATTCAAAATTTACATGCCAAAATGTCTATTCAATCCTAAACTACTGGTGGATCATCAAAATGGAGCCTCTTTATAGCACTCGTTGGATCTCAAGGTAGTTGCACAAGAAAAATTCAAACCACAATTGATATTAGTTATGCTATATGATTTAAAATCGAATAATTAACATCAAAATCAATATACATTGAATTATAATTGAACTCTAAAATTGTAATCTTGATTACTTGAAATATTTGTCTCTTCAAAGGGTTAGGAGTCCTAGAATATGCCCATCTCAAAGAACCAACCAAATCAAATTTTGTAATGTCAATCTATATATGTGAAAAACAACATAAAATTGATCCAAGTTAGCATACAATTGTCGGTAATAGGAACATATAAATACCAAACACAAAATAAAATATACACATACCTCTTTAGGCTGATCTTTTTCTTTATTTCCTTTAGGTGTTTCGACACCTCCTCCTTGAGGTGTTTCAACACCTACTCCTTCAAGTGTTCTGAGACATACTCCTTTAGGCATTGTGGCACTTGTCAACAATGATGTATAGCTCATAACTGCCTATACATAAAAATGACAAGCATGTATGAAACTACCAATCTATATTGATATATGTATATAATCGATCTTAAAAATCTTAATTCAATTGAATTTGAGTTGAATTACCTTCCCCTTGTCTAACATTTCACTTCCACAATCTATATAAGGCTGCACCTTGCTCGCACTTGTCAACAATGACGTATAGCTCATAACTACCTGTACATAAAAATGACAAGTACATATGAAACTATTAATCTATGTTGATGTATGTATAATAAATATAAGATCTTAAAATTATTAATTCAATCGAATTTGAGTTCAATTACCTTCCCCTTATCTAACATTGCACTTTCATAATCTGGACAAGGCTACACCTGGCTCGCACTAGGTATTTCCTACAAGAGGAAAATAAGATAAACATATAAGTTATTATATAATTTCATTTATGATAAGCAAGTATATAATAAAAAAATGTAAATGAGTGAGTGTGAAAATATATACTGTGTGTGTGTCAAAGCCAAATGAAATGGCCCTAAGGGTGCTATTAGTCACCTGTTCGAGCTCCTCCTCAGACATAAACTATTAAATAGACCATGTAAATAAATATTAGTACATTATACTGTCTTATTAATATTCATTTAAAAACAAATGCAATTTATGAATTTACAACTTAAATCTTACCTGTGTCACTATTCCAATGTCCCCCTCTCTAGTGGAGAGGACTCTGTAGGGTGCACTCCACTTCCCTGAGTCTGATCTATAATGTCCACATTATGGAGGTCATAATCAGAAGTGTCCAAGGGATGCTCGGTGGGTTGTCCAAGAGGACCCAAGCATATCTGGCAGCACATGGAGCAAGTATGTGGCACAAAAATATGTGGACTTGACGAGGATGATGTAGTAGCACTTGAACCATTGCCAACATCACCAGAATGTGGTTGAGCTACTGTAGAAGCATGCAAAACCAAAAGGTCACTCAAAGAGTGAATAGCCTGGATAGTTTGTGTGGCTGCATCCTGCATAATATCTAGATGATATATTGGAGGTGGCGGAGGGAGGGGAGGAGGGGGAACATATGGGCATGGGACTACTCTAATTGCCCTTGGTCTATCCTGGGGCATACCTCCACCAATGCCTTGGAAGGGTTTAATGTCAAAGTAATTGACATGATGCCCTAACACAAACTCAGCATATAATTTTTTAATAAAGTAAAATGGTATATCACAATTGTTGTTTGATGGTTTATCAGAAACCATACACCAAAAATTGCAAAATTTATCTACAATGTCCCTATGCGTGCATCATTTTATAGAAAGTTTTGGTTTATTAACATTAACTAGAAAACTAGTGCGGGGGTTAACAAATAAAGAAGCTATTTGGGCTTTGGTTATTCTGAGATCTTTCACATCATAATAAGACAATCCACATGCATAATATTCCCTCATGTCTTCTCACCACGAATGACAGGCATTATGTTGGGTGGAGAGGGTTTCTATATTTTTAATTATAGCCTTCAATGTGTTTGACATCTCGAATAATCAAGGGATTCTCTTATAAACTTTAGAAATGCCCTTTAATTGCTACAATTTTTCACCAATTAATTCTTCAATTGATGGTTGTGGAGGTGGTAGAGCGTTTGGTATTTGTGCATTTTCATTCTCAGCTAGTGGATCATTTGGAATTTGTGCATTTTCATTTTTAGCAACCATAATGCCTGATTAAAGATAAAAACTAATTAATCTAATTAAAATTAGATAGTATAAATGAAAATACTGTAAAAATACCCTAGCTTAAAAAAAAACCCTACTTTTTAACAAAAATCTATAAAATTCTCTAATTTTTAATACAAATACATAAACAACACTATTTTTAAATCAAAATCCATAAAAAAAGATTCATTTTTAATCAAAATCCATTCTAAACTCAAAATTTTCATAAAAATTAATCAAAACCCCTATTTTGAAAAAAAAATCATAAAGCCGATAAGGGCGTGGTTTGGTGGTCAAGTCGCTTGGTTGTGGTGACGGCCACCAGGGTTCAAACCTTCGCTGGGCCAAAGTGCTCGCAGGCATTGTGCCTTCGCTGGGCCTTTGTGCTCGCGGGTTTGGTTGTTTCTTGTGGTTTGTTGTATCCGGTTCATAGCTCCGGTCAAAAAAAGCGTTTACCCCTAATATTATGGGTGCATTGCACCTTTTCAAAAAAAAAAAAAAAAATCATAAAAAACTAACTCAAATTATACAAATCTAATTCAAAATTTGATCAAAGCAAAGAAAAATGGAAAATCTAACCTTTTCAAAATGGATATCAGATATGTGGAGAGCCTCCTCACTGTGCGCCACTGCCTGTTTATGAATGCCAAATGATTTTAACATGCCTAATTTTTATATATATATGTTTGCTTCAAATCAAATATCTGATTTGGATCGGATATTTGATATGGAGATCTTGCTTTGGTTTTTTCTTTGGAAGTGTGTACTGATACCTGAACCACAAAAAAGTCAACTCAACATTTCCGCATTTTCGGTTCGATGAAAAACGTAATTTTTTCTCCATTGCCACTTTTTGGCCCATCATGATCCTGCACATACCCTTGAAATGATACAGTCAATTTTTGTGATGTTTTCTTCAAAACAAGTATATCTCAAAATGAAGTTTGTTAATATATGTCAAAAAAGGTTCCTGAAACAGTAAATAGTCTATGTTCATTCAATATGGATTTGTTGGTGTACCCATTTTATCCAAGTTGCTATGCTACTAGGGTTTTGGTCTAAGTTTGCAAGAAAGTGTAATTCTGACAAAACAAAGATAAAAGTGATTTTTTTATGTTGAAACTGCTTAAACAGTGATTTCAATGATGTATCTATGGCTTGGAAGTACACTAGAGGCATATGTAGTTGTTTTTGGTGATGGAGCAATATGATTTTAAGGTGCAAAAAAGGTGTCTTGACTGCAGAGATAGGAAATCCAATGGTTTAGTATTATGTAAGTATGTGATTGGTTTGTTTCTAACAAAGTATGATTGTTGAAAGGTGTTGCAAGGTATGCTAATAGGTTTGAAGCAAGTTTGTAAAATTGAACATCTCATTCCCTTGTTTGGAATATAGTTGCAAAGAGATGTTATTTGGTGAATGTTGGTAGTGTTGGTAGGTTAAGAATTTTGTAATCAAGTTTATGCCATGTTTCATTCAAATTGATGAAGGTTAATTTTTGTTTCAGTCTCAAATATTTGAGGCCAAGTTATGATGTTTTGTGGCTTTGTAGAAATGTAAAATCAAGTGAAATTGATGGATTTTGATGAAAACATATAAGTGAGTTTGTTGGTTGATCTTCTCAGTTGTTGTTTGGGTTAGAAGTACCCCATTCATGGTTTGTGTTTTTGGTTGATGCTCTTGCATTAGTCAAAAATTTAGAGGTGTTGTTGCACAACTTATAAAAGTATGAGATGCCACGTCAATAGTTGCATTGGAGGTTGGTGGAGGAGGGAATTTGTGTAATGCGGTAGTGGATACAGAATAGATAAGAAAGCTCCCACTTGAAATAGGACATTTACATACATGAGTAATGATTATCCCTTTAAACAGAATCCAAGCCCATACAATTCACCTCCTCACCATTCACTTCGACCAATAGGAAGAGCACATGGCTATAAAACATCCCCTTTGCAACATCTGAATTGATGCAAACTCATGCACTAGGAAATACAAATGGCATAGGTGGTTCAATTTCATCTTCATAAGAAACAAGAGATAGTGGCAGCCTTGTGTATCCATTGCTCAGCAATTTGGCTGGTCATTGTTGAGTTGTGGAGGAAATGGTATGGGCTTGGATTTTGTTTAAAGGGATAAATTCTTATTGTTGTATGTAGATATCTTATTTCAAGTGGGAGCTTTCCTTTTTGTTCAGTATCCAATACCGCATTACACAAATTCCCTCCTCCACCAACCTCCAATGTAGCTATTGTTGTCGCATGATCTTAAACTTTTATTAGTTGTGCAACAACACCTTTCAATTTTGGCCTATCAATTGTGCAACAAAACCTTCCATTGTTGTCTTTGTTTTACCTAATTCCTATCTTTTAGATTTTAGCTCTCTCCAAACAACATTAAGTTCCTCTTCTTTTCATTGTGACATCTCTTCTTGTGTTTTAATTCCTTTTCTAAGTGGTAAATTTTAGTCATTGCTTCTTCTGCTCTACTTTGAGCATTTCCAGCTATTGTATTTCAGTGTGTTTATGATTAGGGAACTTGTTTTCCTTTTCAGATAAGACTTTTATGCCTCCACCCAACCGATTCTCTTTTTCTGCACTTAGATCTAATATTGCCTTTTCCTTATCATCTATTTCCAATTGTATTTGTTCTGTGGATTTATAACTTCAATAATTCTTTCCTTCATTTTTTTGAATCCACTTATAGCATCATCTCTCTCTTTCTTTGCTTGCACAAATTCATATGCAATAAAAAACCTTTCGAGCTAATCCACTTCTGCATTTCCATTTTCCCCTTGCACATACTGCACATGCTCCTTCCTCCACATCTCATGAGCACGAACAACCTCTTCACTCAATACATTATTTATCTTGTTCACTTTCATCTGCTTCTTTCCAATTGTTTTTAGAGCAAGTTTTTTTTTGTCATTACACACTTTCCAGTACATCATATGTGTTTTATTACTACCATGTCATACAATTCTCATAACAAATACTTTTTAGATTCTGTCTAATTTTTGGCATGCTAAGGTATAGAGTTTTCAATGTATTGAATACTTTCAAATGATAAAGGGAAAAACATGTGGTGATGCAGAGTGGAAGGGGAAGCAACACTTTTCTCAAAAGCTTCTCTCAAATACTCTTGAACACACAACAAACCCAGTATTCCTTTCAACAAAACAACTTGATCACCAACATGACATCCTTATCCAAACATCATTATAGGACTTGGGAATGATGTAAAAATTCTCAACATGACTAATCGACATCAATCAACTAGACCTTACACTCATCCATTGCTTTCATAACCAATGTTGACTTCCAATAGACACACCATGAGAAAGGCTTCACAATTAGCCTACTTTTACAAATAAAGTACCTCCTAAACACCTGCCCTCTGCAAAAAATCTTCAAACAGTCAATATACATGTGTCAAAACTCTAAATTCTCCAATTTTTTTATTGCTACAAGGCCTCTACATAACTAATCCGTTAAACCCTCCATTTTCATGCAAGAACCTAGGGTGTCACTATTTTTCCACAATATCAAGCTCCTAAGCACCAACCAAAGCATCAAGCACTTTTAATAGGGTATATATAGACCTTCTACACCATTATTGACACAACTCTACTCATGGCACAAATAAACTCTACTTAAAGCCTCCCTTTTCAAGAGAAAAATGTCATTTCCAGCCCTAGGGCTTCACTTTGTATCAAAAGGACTCGACTCCAAACCCTATCAAACCATTTGGACAAATATTTCACCATTGGATATGTCATCCCACCCAAAAACATATGTATATAGTAGGTGGGATGACTATTTTACCATTTTCCCTTCAAAACAAGGTCCACACTCTTATTAACAGGCTGTGAATAAAAACTACTGAGAACTCCCTTTTAAATGAACAAAAAGCAATCAAAATTTGTTCTAAAGGAACTTAGAACATGTTAGTATAACATCCAATGAATTTTCAAGGCTCCTCAAACCTGTACAAGTCCGTAAAGAGGTGTTAAGGCTTAGAAAAATAGAAAATCATCAAGAAATGTCAGTAAAAGTTGTTTTCCTTATTCAATCTTCAATGCAACTCTTACCAACCTTCATTCAAGCCTTTTTGAGGCCTTACATAAATTTTTGAATAAAAAACCAATGCCTAACTTCCTCAACTGTCCTCAAAATGTTAACTAATCCTTAATCTACACTTTTAACAACTTTTCATGATTGACAATATTGCATTTTTTTGTAACTTTTAGACCTATACTACTAAACCATCAAAATACATTATACATAGTCTTTTAGACCTTATTTACATTAAATAAACTAAAAATACTAGCATTGACCTACTAATCATTAAAATTGATGTTGCTTCCCTTTCCACTTTGTATCATGTGGTAAAACACAGATTATAAAACACATCATGTTGTAAAAACAACAACCCACTCACAGTTGTAAAACACAGGGTGTTGTAAAGTATTTTATATTTTTGTTGATCGGTGTTTATTTGAAGTATTTTTTATTACTTTAATTTCTTTATTATTTTTTATTAGTGTATTTCAATATGGAAATTTCAAGGTGAAGAATATCAGACATATGCAATGCAATATCATAGGTACAATTAACAAGGTATGAATGAGCAAGAACTTTTCAGTACATAAAGGCCGTGAACATTGAACCAAAAGTGGGATAGCCACCACAACATTTAAGTAAAGCTATGGTCAACACTCTCTCTACCATTATCAATTTTATTCCCAATTTCATCCATGAAGAACTTCCTCGAGCTATAGATCATGTTGTTAGCCATAACTTTGATCCATTATTTCCATTTCTTTCATCAATGAATTACATATCTTTGATCCATTTTGAACTTTTCCAACCTGTGCATCCATGAATTCTACATCTTTAATTGGATATTTCAAGCTTTACGACCTTCATCAAGAATATGGAGGCTTGGGCTATGTAAAAGTAGGTTTCTAATATGCTTAGCCTCTTCACGAAGGCTCAAATTTGTCTCACAAGTGAGGCATACAAAAAGATTGTAGCCAATAAGAAGCACACTTTTTCTTCTATACCACTCACCAAGCATCAACAAACACCTCAAATTTTATTCCCATGATCTGGTTTCTTTGAGCGAGTTTTATAATCTCTTCATATTGATAGTTGGATTGAATTTCATTTGCAAAGGTTGTTGATCTGTTTAGCTTGTAAGCAGGCCTTTGATTGTTGCTCCAGAAAACATGATTTTCCCTTGGGAAAGAGAGTTGAAGAATTTGACTATTGACATTCTATTTTACATTATAAACTGATCAAGGACCTTTGCAAATGAACTTGAATTGAACTATGAATATGAATAGATTATAAAACTGGCTAAGAGCAAGCGGGTCATGGAAAAAATAATTGAATATTTTGAGGTGTTTGTTGATGCTTCATGAGTGGCATAGAAGAAAAAGTTCGCTTGTTGTTAGCTAGAATATTTTTGTATACCTAACTTGTGAGAAAAATCCAAGCCTTCTTGAAGAGGCTAATCATATTGAAAACCTAATTAAATTACACAACCCAAGCCTTCTTGTTCTTATACTATTGCTTATACTACGAAGAACTCTTTTCCACAATAACTTCAAAAACTTTTTCAACCCATGTTATCTAGTAAAGCCATTTTTTTTCAATTGTTGCTTGGGTAATCAAAAGATCAAAGCTATCCTCGACACCCACTCAAGTTATGGCTAACAATAGGATCTACAGGTTGAGTAAATTCTTCATGGATGAAAATGGGAATAAAATTGAAAATGGAAAAGAGAGTGTTGACTATAGGTTTACTTAAATGTTGAGGTGACTATAGATCCTACTATTGCTTCAATGTTCATGACACAATCTACTAAAAACTTATTTGGTCATTCATACCTTGTTAATTGTACCTATGATATTACATTGCATATGTCAGAGGTTCTTCACCTTGAAACATCCATATTGAAATACAGTAATAAATAGTAATAAAGAAATTAAAGTAATACAAACTACTTTGAATAAACACTAATCAACAGAAATACAAAATACTTTACAACACCCTATGTTTTACAAGTGTGAGTGGGTTGTTGTTTTTACAACACAATGTGTTTTACAATTTGCACTTTTACAAAACAAGAGTCATGTATTAAACAATAATAAATAGTACTAAAGAGTGATAAAAAAATATAGTAATAAAAACTTATAAATAGCAATACAAAATATCATTCATTAAACTGTACTATTTGAAAAGAGTAATACAAAATAAAATTCAAAGTTTTCATTTCCATTTTTCATATAACAAGTCTTTTGACTTCCTAATGAGATTCAGTCTTTACTTCTCTTCCCTCATTGGAATGATAGGATCATCCTGTGCCAAGCCACTGAATAACCCTTTGATCATTTTATGGAACTAGTATAGGATGGTTAAGCAATCTGCGTAGGGAAACATACATCTCCAACCACATGACCATGCAATCGCATTGCTTGGTCAAAAAAATGATCAGCCTCATGTTGTATGGAGCTACTAAATTTTTCCTATAAACACCTTATATTCGGGGATGATTTAAGTAATGAACGGTGGAAGATGCCACCAATGAGGTAGAGATCCTGATCAACATCATATCTTTGCAATGCTACCTCAAGTTGTATGTGATTGATGACATGTCTCCAAACATATTTAGCACACAAAATCTAAACTAGAATATGGTTTCTAAGTAGGTCCATGGCATTTGACAAAAAACTACATGCAACATTAGCCTCAAAATATGGGAGTATAGGTTCGTAGGGCTCGGTAAATCTGTCAATCTTTTGAATGGCATCCTCCACTGTGTAGTAATTGAATTTGAACACATGATGCAGTCTATCTATACTAAAGGGACTAGCATTGTCTTCATCATTTTCATGGGGAAGCTGCCCAATGTGAATTCTTGAGTTCAAAATTTTTTGTTGTGCTGTCAAAAAAAGAGGGACAAAAAGTCAGTAACAAATAGTGCTACAAGCACCTAGAAAAAATTAATATTTAATTCCAACTACTAATTCATCGTCTGTTTCAGCACATAAATAAAGATCACAAAACATTTATGAGAAGAAATTTTTTTAGTTATGTGAATACTATTTTGTAAAACTACATATTGGAAAACACAAGGTGTTATAAAAACTTCAACCCACTAACTCTTGTAAAACTACATTAAAGTACATGAAAGTATTCAATACATTCAAAACTCTATCCATTTTCCTGCAATAAATTGGATAGAATTCAAAAGAAAGTGTGTTATGAGAATTGTATGACATGGTACTAATAAAACAAATATGAAGACGTAATAGAATGTGTGTAATGAAGAAAAGGAATCTACTCTAAAAACAATTGGAAAGAAGTAGACGAAAGTGAACAAGATAATAATGTATTGAGTGAAGAGGTTGTTCACGCTCATGAGATGTGGAGGAAGCAACATATACAGTATGTGCAAGGAGAAAATGGAAATGCAGAAGTGGATTAGCTCAAAAGGTTTTCTATTGCATATGAATTTGTGCAAGCAAAGAAAGAGAGATGATGCTATAAGTGGATTTGAACAAATGAAGGCAAGCATTCTTGAAGTTAGCAATTCCATGAAACAAATACAATTGGAAATGGATGATAAGGAAAAGGAAATATCATATCTAAGTGTAGAAAAAGAGAATTAGTTAGGTGGAGGCATGAAATTCTTATCCAAAAAGAAGAGGATCTTAATGTTGTTTGAAGAGATATACAATCTAAAAGATAGGAATTTTGTAAAACAAAGACAACAATGGAAGGTGTTGTTGCACAATTGATAGGTCAAAAGTGAAAGGTGTTGTTGCACAACTGATAAAAAATTTATTATGCGACGAAAATAGCTGCATTGGAGGTTGGTGGAGGAGGGAATTTGTGTAATGTGGTATTGGATATGGAACAAACAGGAAATCTCCCACTTGAAATAGGAATCTACATACAACAGTAAGAATTATCCCTTTAAACAAAATCCAAACCCATACCATTTCCTCCACAACTCAACAATGACCAACCAAATTGTTGAGCAATGGGTACATAAGGATGCCACTATCTCTTGTTTCCTATGAAGATGAAATTGAACCACCTATGCCATTTGTATTTCCTAGTGCATGAGTTTGCAGTAATTCAGATGCTACAAAGGGGGTGTTTTTTAGCCAAGTGCTCTTCCTATTGGCTAAAGTGAATGGTGATAAGATGAATTGTATGGGCTTGGATTTTTTTTAAATAGATAATCATTACTCGTGTATGTACATGTCCTATTTCAAGTGGGAGATTGATTAAAGCATCTACTGACATCCCACACTGTGTTTTCAAACTTGCAATTATTCAGTGCATTTTGATTTACCATCATATCATGTTTTCTAAACCCAAATTGTAGTCAACCAAAGAGTTGTAATAAATCTTGTAAGTGAGTTTCATGAAGTTCTTAAAGTCTAAAAAACACAAAAGTTTCATTGCAACCATACTGTCTACGTATAATTGCAAGTTGGAAAACACTATGTGATACACAACCCACAACCCACCGTGTTTTCCAGTTTGCAATATCGAGGTGGACTTAAATACATTGTTATAGTGCAGAGAATAGAAAGTGCTCATTGCAGCAAGCCATTTCACTGTCATACGGATTATTTGTGTTTGTGTATTCATGAAACATGGAATGATAGGTTTGAAGACCATAGTTGATTAGAATCTATATATGCTCGAAAGTGTGTATGATCTTTCGTAGTGGGATGGGGTATTCAAGATCTAAATCTTAATCAAGTGAGAAAAACCATAAATCTACCATTGAAACTTATAGCCAACTCATGTCACCCTCCATGTCATCCTTTTCGACCATTGACAAGGGAAACCAAAATGTCTTCCATGTTGAACCTACAGCTATCCATCCTATTTCACCAAAGGAACACCAAAAGTCACCCTGTAAGGAATAGAATACCCGATGCAAAAATGTATTTTAGAAAATGGTAGTCGTAGTCTTCTAGTTCCACCCACTTTCACTTCATCCATCCCATGTTTATCTAGCTCATCCATTTCATATTTTTCCACCTTCATAGCACCCATAGAAAGTGAACCATGTACACACTTGACCTCATTGATCGCCATTTTATGTGAAGATCAAAATAATCCTTCTCATGATCCCAGTTCATTGCATCATTCCATTCCATTTCATGACACCATACCATCTCATGATCGAAGTATGTCAACTCCATACCATAATTGTAATGTATAAATTTATTAAAAAAAGCTTTCCATCCATTCAATAATCAAGACCCCCAAGGTATAAGCATTTCCCTCACATCTCATGATAATCCTAAACTTTTGCAAGATCCTATTCATGAACCACAGACATATAAGTTTGGTTCATCCACCTTTATAAAAGTTGGTTTTCTTTTACAATACCACATGTGTTCATGAGTTCCATTTACCTACACACCCTAATATTCAAACACATCTCAATTTTTATGGCCTTGGCTACATACCTCCTTCTTAAGATGTTGGTAGCTATTTCAAACAAAAGAGGCATCCCTTTAGATCGATACATCCACCTCCTCCATCATCTTCGCCATCTATTGTTGGATCATATCCATGAACCCTTGCATCCATCATGGGCCCATATGTTCCTAATGCATATCCTTAGGTGCCCTTTCAATAACAAAAAGGCACATACCCTTGAATTCATTCCAACACCTTCCACTTCAAAATCCTCTCATTTCATAAAATCCCTCTATGGCCTATCCAAGCAATTGGGATACCAAAGAAGAAATGTATAAATCGAAGAATCCACAAAACCTAAATATCATCATGTCTCACTAAAAAGACATGCCAAAATAAAGAAAAATTTGCTCCAAAATCAAAAGCAAAACATTTCCAAGAAAATGGAAGGTGCCTATTAAGAAAAAATGAAAAGGCTATAAAGAAAAATGAAAAGTGAAAATAGTGTGGGTTACAAAAAAGAAAAAAAATCCATGCATTCAAATAAAAAAACAAAATTGTATCCCTACTTGCTAATAAAAAAGACTCCATTATTCCACCATCATCCATTCCTACATTATTCGTCCTCCAAATCGGTTTTCCATCCTTATATGCCCAGCTTTATTATCCCAACCCACTCTCAATCCTTCAACTTTCACCACCCTTCAAGGTGTGTACCAATGTTGTTCTTTCCCAGATTCCCTCATAAGGACTCCATTCTATACTTCCATCCAAGCTTCATCCCTCATTCCATAGCTTTAATCCAATCCTTTGCATGAATACTTAGCCCCCTTCTGCCTACCACCATGCATTCCATTATCTTTACCAATTTTCCTACCAATGTTTATAAGTGGGAACATGTTATCCATGGTCTATAAGAAACATTTAGTTAGTGGGGTACTATTTCTGCAAAGAGATAATTGAGTCATCCATTCATATCCATACACCTCCATCAGCTTCCATTTCCATGGCCATTCATATCCACTACTTTTCACATCCATACACATACCCTTGCTTGTACACTTGGGGGAAAGACTTTTCCATTTGTATGATACATTATTGGTTATCCTGTTTTCACTTATCCATCATATTCCTTCATTTATATTCCATGCTATCTACTTTATCCATCCACCTTCCTTTGATCTTGCATAAAGTATTGGGGAAAAATACCAAGAAATTAAATCTAATGCATGCTTTACACCATGTGTGTCTTCCATCCTCCATATCACTTGTCATCCATGCCATGTTTCCTTTCATGTCCATTTATCTTCCATATCCATTTCATGTCATTATAACTTGTCATACCATGGGGGCATGTTATTACTTTCACATGCCATCTTTGGAGTCCTCCATAGGTCCTCTATTTCTCCTTTGTATAAGAGTAAAAATTTTGGGTTCACTTGTCATTGGATCACTCCACCCATAGCATTCCATACTTTGATCCATCTATCTTCATCCTTGATATAAGGTGTGTCCTTACATTTCCTATCATTTACCCATATCATTGATCCCTATCCATCCATGGGTCCTTTGGTTTTTAGCTTGAGTAAGGAATAAGATATTGCTTATCATTATCATTGAAATTCTTATTTACCATTGTGTTATCATTGTTATTACTAAAACATTTAAACAAACCATAAACTCTTTAACATACTAAAACATTGGGCTTTACTGAGTTACAACACACTTTCCATCCTACCACTATTTTGTGCACTGGTCGTTATCATATGCATTAGCATTTGCATTTTTTCATTATCATGATATTGCATATTTATCATTTTCATACTGCATGCATGACAACTTGTGCTTTATCTTAATTTTTGTCTCTTGTCTCCTTCAATATAATTATCTTTTTATATCTTTTCTTTTCTTGTCACATTCTGAGGAAGCTCAAGCATCTCTACACCTTGTTGTGTACGAAGGAGATTGAGGAATGGGGCATGATTTTTTCTTATGTGTATGTATCAATTCAATTCACCGTATGATGATTACAAAAAGCATAAACAATAACAAAGGGGGAATTGTTCCACTCTATTATGAAAGAAATGATCACTTCATAGCCTTTCCATTCCATTCATTTTCTTATCTAGCCTTCCATATCCTTTCCTCCCATATTGAATACATTTCATAAACCATTTGTATTCTTTCCTTGCATCACATCAATGTTTTGCATTCCTTTCTCCTTTGGATCCACCTAGGTCATTCATATTTTTATATCTTGCATATCATTTTCTACATACAACTCAAAAATGATGAATTGATAGCATTTCCATTACATTCATTTGCATATCCATCCTTTCATATCCTTTCCTCCCATATCAAATACTTTTCATAAGCCATTTATATTCCTTTCTTGCATCTCATCAATCTATCACATTCCTTTCTTTGTTTCACCCAACTAGGTCATTCATATTTTTAAATCTTGCATATCTTTATCTATCTACAACTCAAACATACCTTCATGCATCATAACAAGATTCACACCATACCATACGAGGAAAAATATGAAGGAAATATCAAGGTTATGCAATCAAACATTGATGGCTTTCAAGATAAATATCATAACATAAAGTTGTATTCAAGGGTTTTTTTTTAAAAAGTCTTTTGTAAGACTTGTTTTATGGAGAGCCCTAGAGCTTGGGCTAGGGCACAACATAAAAAGTTAAGGCATCGAAGAACTTGGTAACCTGGGAAAGTCTTGTGGTAGCATGACAAGTTTGGAAGGAAGCCTGACAGTTTGGTGAAGGCTGAAATGTTTGATCAAGTTGGAAAAATCAATCATCAGTAGTGTGAACCACAGGTGTCACCGCTTCCTCTCTCTTAGTGTTAAGAATTTTTTTCTTGCTTAAGTTTTTGAGTTTCCTTTTTCTTGGTTGTCAGTTCTTGAGAAGAAAGTAAATCTTATTGTTATCTTTCATAATCTTTGTTATTATTGGATGTAAATCTATGAAACCCTCTTTGGATGCTACATAGAATGTTGGGCATCGAGTCAAAGCTGATTTTTTCTCTTTTTTTTGGCTAAAGTTCTTATTATCTCATATCTGTAACTTAATCCATGTTAGCATTATGGTTATTTATTGTGAAGCTTTGTTCATATGATTAGCATTTTTTATCTGCATTGTGTCAATTGTTAGTTTTTCCTGTCATGGTTTAGTTTTCTTTCTCATTTGGGAACACAAGTTATAATTTCAAATATCTTTATGATATACTATTATGTCAGGACAGCGGGCATTTTTTCAAGGAAGTATTGATTAAAATTTGTTTAAAAACATTTTAGTTTTGTAACTGTTACCTGTTAAGGGACAGTTAGAGAAGAAAGTTACTTTTCAATTTCAAAAGATACTCCAGTTCAATAATCCATAACATTATATATATATAGATATATATATGTCCTTACATGCATTCTTTCAAAAAGATGGTGAGCAGAAAAGAAGTATATTTCTTAGTTTAGAAATGGCTTTTCATTGATTCATATTTGAAAGTTATTTAGCTAGCACATTTAGTGCTTTGTGAAATTAATAAATTATGTTGTACTTAAACTTCTATATCTCAATCTTGAGTGATGCGAGATCGGAACGTTTTTAAAAAAAAATAGAGGTGATACTCTATGTATCATTAAAATAGTGATTGAAAATGTTGATATATACCCAACAAGGCATTGTAAACAAGTTTTGAGATTAAGCCAGTGAGGCAATTTTTGAGTGCTTTTTCTACCCCAAGAGGGTTTTCCACTCAAGACAAATATGGTCTTATAGTCTCATTGATTTTTTATGGTTGTGAAGGTTTTTCAATTGATTTAATATTACTTATCTCAGCCTAATGATTGAATTCAATTCATGAATATGTTAATCATTGCAATATAAAGAGCATATATTGTTTAGATTCATTAAAGGAAAAAATTTATCTAAGACACTGACTAAAATAATACTTTCGTATTAATGAAGTTTGTTAATTTGGTTTTAAATGAACTTCCTCCTATTATCATATTTGTTTCATTACTTTTGTCTAATTTATTAATTTTACTGATATTTTAATGAGTAGGTGTTACAATGACAATCCATATTGCAACAAGTTACAATATCAATTGTCATGGCATTCCATCACCACAAGGCCAAATTTTGTTGAGGCATTTTATGAAACAGTTCACTATGCTAACACAATTTTCATTCATGTCTAAGAAAGAAATCTAGCAAATAGTTCATTGCCTTGCTTTTATGGCTAAAATCCTAAAATAGGCTCTTTTGAACAAGCTACACATGCTTACAAAAAACATATCAAAGTATAATAGTAAATATGGATTCTCATGGCTTCGAACACCATGGCTGAATAGTAAATATGGATTGTTGAAAAAATGTGTCCAAGCATAATTGAAAATATGGATTGTCATTGCATTCCACCACCATCATCTTGGAATGGCATGACAAGCCATAGAAAAACAATAGAAATAGTTCATTTTCTACTCTATGGCTTGTCATGGCATTCCAATCACCATGGTGTTGCAATGCCATGACAATCCATATTTACTATTATGCTTTCGTTCTAAATACCCAATGTTTTCCAACAAGTATATACATGTGCAATAGGATTCCAAGTTGGAAAACACAGTGTGAGGTGAGTACATGTCTGCAAAAAAACAATGGGAACCCATAGATAAGAAATCATACACATAAATAGTTCACTTCCTTTTTTATGACTTGTCATGGCATTCCAATCACCATGGTGTTGCAATGCCATAAAAATCCATATTTACTACACGCTTTGATAGTAAACACCCATTTTTTTCCAAAAAGCATATACATGCACAATACGATTGGAAGTTGGAAAACATAGTGTGAGGTGAGTATATGTCTGCCAAAACACAGTGGCAACCTGTAGATAAGCAGCCATACACAAAAATAGATCATTTCCTTGTCTATGTAAATTGACCTTTATATAGTATTGTCCACCTTATGTTGAAGAGTATGCAATCAGTGAATCAAGTTGACTATGATCTGTTCATAGCATCTATCATTGTCCTAATGTAATGAAAATCCATTGTAAATTGAAAAAAATTACAATGTACAAAGTAGAAAATTTGACCTCCTAGGACCGAAAATAATACCCTTATGATACTAGTTACAAAAAAATCCATTAACTTTGTGTTATGCCTTAGGTTGGAGATGTCATACACTAAGCCTCCATGATTCTTGTTTTAAACTACAAGTCGGCTTAGACTGAACCTACTTGGATAATTCTTTGTTGTATTGAGGGATGTTTCAACAAATCCTATTATCAATGCTTCAAGGACATACATCATACTATCAACCACGTGGCTGATCAATTGGATATCAAAGCCTATACCAAAACCTACACAGCTGAATGCTTCAATTGGTTATTATTCAATTGGTACTATTTCAATTTACAGTTTTCTCTTGCTTCAGTCCCATTAGGTACGTGACAGATTTATTTTTCTTTCTATTTTCATTTTTCTCTTCTTTGGAAGGCTAATATGTATCTTGATTCGATTGCTGCTATCTAGCTATACTAGTTATGGCTATTGCTTAAGAATAGCCATGTTTCTCTATATTTTTCTCAACAACTTTAATTCAATAAAACAAGAAAAAAAATGCTATGTACTTGCTCAAATGGACAACTTTCTCCAATGAAAATTATGTAACTATAGAATCAAAATTTAAAAATGTAGTATTATGTATTATGACAATTCTACAACATAAATGCATTAATTCAGTAGTACAACAACCAAAACCTGATATCAAGTTGACCTTCCATCAGACAATTTCGTAAGAAGTTATGTCCTCAATCATAACCAAAATTATACTCTACATTGCTATTGTACCATCCATATCACAAGAAACTCATTTCTATGCCAAAAGATAAAACAAGGTTATCATATATGACAAAGACAAATGCAACTTATATTCCATGGATTTCTTCTGTCAAGTTGTGGAAAGCTACTTTTGGTTGCAAGTAAAACAAGGCCAGAATTGGGAATTAGTAGCATGTAGCAGTATAAAATAGTGAATATTTATTCTATTATATATCCTCACTCGTGGACATATTGGATATGTGTATTAAGTTGAACATTAGAAATACTTGTAGATTAACCTAGTTTGAGCTTAGCATGCCATTAAAATAAAGCTCCATATTGATACAACAAAGCAAGTATACTATAAGCTCTGATCTCAAACTTGCATATTTGTATTCCACATTTACAAATTTCTTCTAGCAGTTGAAACATAGAATATGCAACAAATGATGCTTTGTTTGGGAAAGAGAGGGAAGAAAATTATTTAAATTATTTTATAAATGCAATTGAGACTAGTTCTTGCGATCATTTTGCATACATGGAATAGAGAGGAAATGATAATATCAAGAAAAAACAATGTAAACTAACCCCATAAAATGGCAGAATTATTTCAAAAGACTAATCATTTCATTCTAATGCAAGAAGTGAATTGGACTACTCAAGACAATCTTTGAATCTTACCTAGGAGGATAAAGGTTGCTTCCCAATCCTCAGCCCATAAAGTTCCAAAGTTTTCACAAAAAACTAATAGTAATACTAATCTTGTCACTCTAATGCAAGCAATAAAACAAAAAATGAAAATGGTCTTCCAATCTTACCTGATCACTATGGATTACCTTGTAGTCTCCATCCCCCAAAAAATAATCAAAGTGCAATAGAACAAAAAATTGAATTGCACAATAGATAATACACTTCTAACAATTATTATGGTATGATGCATGGAAGCTTACACAACAAAATGTGCAATGGATTCTTGTTGTTAGAGTAAGTGGTAAAATACATATAAGATAATGGATAGTGTGATTGGAAGTTGGAAAGCATAGTGTGAGGTGAGTCGGATGGTGAATTATTATCAATAAAGGGGAAAATGTTTAACATCAAGTCTAATGCAAGGCGTTGATCACTCCTATATTGTAATTTAAATTTTTTCATCTATCTATGAGCAACTACTTATTAGTTATGCAGTGTGAAGTAATCCTTTTTGTTTGAAATACATCCAATGCAATGAAATGGAAAACACAGGGTGTTTATAAAAATGCAACCCACATCAAAACATACCCAAACCCTTATGGGGAAAAACATAGGGTGTTTATAAAAATGCAACCTAAATCAAACATACCCAAACCCTCGAGGAGAAAACATAGGGTGTTTATAAAAATGCAACCCACATCACAACAAAGCCAAACCCTCATGCAGAAAACACAAGGTGTTTATAAAAATGCAACCCACATACCCAACCCCTCATGCGGAAAACACACAGTGTTTCTAAAAATGCAACCCACATCACAACATACCCAAACCTTGGAGGGGAAAACATAGGGTGTTTATAAAAATGCAACCCACATCACAACATACCTAAATCCTTGTGCGGAAAACACTGGGTGTTTATAAAAATGCAACCCACATACCCAACCCTTCGTGCTGAAAAAATAGGGTGTTTCTAAAAATGCAACCCACATACCAAACCCCTCGTGCAGAAAACATGGCGTGTTTCTAAAAATGCAACCCACATCACAACATACCCAAACCCTATACGGGAAAACACGGGGTGTTTATAAAAATGCAACCCACATACCCAACTCCTCATGTGGAAAACACACAACATTTCTAAAAATGCAACCCACATCACAACATACCCAAACCCTCATAGGGAAAACACATTGTGTTTACAAAAAAGCAACCCACATCACAACATACCCAAACCCTCATGGTTTTCAATCCTATATATGTACATGTGCATTACAAATAGCATAAGCACCAATTTCTTGACATTATCACTAATAATAACTAAACTTGTTCAAAATGGGGAAACAAAGTGTTCATTCTTCTTGGAAAACAATGGTTGTTTATAAAACAATGTCTTTCAATAAAATTCCTCAGCTCTAAATAACACTTATAAAGACATTCATTTTCTTTCCTAAACTTCTAAAATGCAAAGCACTAGGTTGTACAAAA
Organism: Sequoia sempervirens; assembly: GCA_007258455.2. Taxonomy (NCBI): domain Eukaryota; kingdom Viridiplantae; phylum Streptophyta; class Pinopsida; order Cupressales; family Cupressaceae; genus Sequoia; species Sequoia sempervirens. The sequence continues at coordinate 405,876,674 of VDFB02193867.1, forward strand.
CCCACAACCCACTTAAAGTTTCAAAACAATTTACAAACAAAAACCCTCATAACATTTCAAACAAATTAAAGTTTGAAAACCATTGCATACACTCGGTTAGAAACCCCTCACCTCAAGTTTCCTAGTCCTCTCCCTTTCTTGCAGAGCGCCCTTGCTCTCAAACCTTTCGATTTCAACCTATAGAATGAGAAAACTCGAAGCACAATGTCCTGCAGAATGAGAAAACCTAGAGAACAACATGTTTCCCAAAGCGTTTCAATGAACACCCAAAGAACATCATGTTTCCCAAAGCATTTCAATGAACAGTGCCTATTAAAATTTAAATCTTCCATCACATTCAAATTCTAAAATGCAAAACACTGGGTTTTAGAAAACCCACAACCCACTTAAAGTCTTAAAACAATTTACAAAAAAAAACCCTCATAACATTTCAAACAATTTAAAGTTTTAAAACCATTGCATACACTTGGTTAGAAACCCCTCACCTTAAGTTAGTTGGTCCTCTCCCCTACCAATAGTGCACCCTTGCTCTCAAACCTTTCAATTCAACCTCTAGAATGAGAAAATCTGAAGCACAACATCTTGCAGAATGAGAAAACCTAGAGAACAGTGTGTTTCCCATAGCATTTCAATGAACTCCTAGAGAACAATGTGTTTCTCAAAGAATTTCAATGAATAGTACCTGTTAAAATTTAAATCTCTTGTCACATTCAAATTCTAAAATGCAAAACACTAGGTTTTAGAAAACCCACAACCCACTTAAAGTCTCAAAACAATTTCCAAACAAAAACCCTCATAAAATTCCAAACAATTTAAAGTTTTAAAACCATTTCATACACTTGATTAGAAACCCCTCACCTCAAGTCAACTAGTCCTTTTCACTACCTGCAATGCACCCTTGCTCTCAAACCTTTCGATTTCAACCTGCAGAATGAGAAAAACTGAAGCACGTCCTATAGAATGAGAAAACCTAGAGAACAACATGTTTCCCAAAGCATTTCAATGAACACCCAGAGAACAACGTGTTTCCCAAAGTGTTTCAATGAACAATACCTGTTAAAATTTAAATTTCTCATCACATTCAAATTCTAAAATGCAAAACACTAGGTTTTAGAAAACCCACAACCCACTTAAAATCTCAAAATAATTTACAAACAAAAACCCTCATAACATTTCAAACAATTTAAAGTTTAAAAACCATTACATACACTCGGTTAGAAACCCCTCACTTTAAGTCTGTTGGTCCTCTCCCCTTCCCGTAGTGCACCCTTGCTCTCAAACCTTTCAACTTCAACCTAGAGAATGAGAAAACCTAAAGCACGTCCTACAAAATGAGAAAACCCAGAGAACAACATGTTTCCCAAAGCGTTTCAATGAACACCCAAAGAACATCATGTTTCCCAAAGCATTTCAATGAACAGTACCTATTAAAATTTAAATCTCCCATCACATTCAAATTCTAAAATGCAAAACACTAGATTTTAGAAAACCCACAACCCACTTAAAGTCTCAAAACAATTTACAAACAAAAACCCTCATAACATTTCAAACAATTTAAAGTTTTAAAACCATTGCATACACTCAGTTAGAAACCCCTCACCTTAAGTCAGTTGGTCCTCTCCCTTGCTTGCAGTGCACCCTTGCTCTCAAACCTTTTGATTTCAACCTACAAAATGAGAAAACCCAAAGCACAATGTCTTGCAGAATGAGAAAACCTAGAGAATAGTGTGTTTCCCAAAGCGTTTCAATGAACACCCAAAGAACATGTTTCCCAAAGCATTTCAATGAACAGTACCTATTAAAATTGAAATCTCTCATCACATTCAAATTTTAAAATGCAAAACACTGGGTTTTAGAAAACCCACAACCCACTTAAAGTCTCAAAACAATTTACAAACAAAAACCCTCATAAAATTTCAAACAATTTAAATTTTTAAAACCATTGCATACACTTGGCTAGAAACCCCTCACCTCAAGTCGGTTGGTCCTCTCCCCTACCTATAGTGTGCCCTTGCTTTCAAACCTTTCGATTTCAACCTATAGAATGAGAAAACCCGAAGCACATTCTGCAGAATGAGAAAACCCAGAGAACAACGTGTTTCTCAAAGCATTTCAATGAACACCTAGAGAAAAACATGTTTCCCAAAGTGTTTCAATGAACAATACCTGTTAAAATTTAAATCTCCTGTCACATTCAAATTCTAAAATGCAAAAAACTGGGTTTTAGAAAACCCATAGCCCACTTAAAGTCTCAAAACAATTTACAAACAAAAACCCTCATAACATTTCAAAAAATTGAAAGTTTAAAAACCATTGCATACACTTGGTTAGAAACCCCTCACCTCAAGTCTACTGATCCTCTCCCCTACCCACAGTGTGCCCTTACTCTCAAACCTTTCGACTTCAACCTGCAGAATGAGAAAAGGTGAGGCACAACATCCTGTAGAATGAGAAAACCCAGAGAACAACGTGTTTCCCAAAGTGTTTCAATGAACAGTACCTATTAAAATTTAAATATCTCGTCACATTCAATTGTTTTGAGACTTTAAGTGGGTTGTGGGTTTTCTAAAACCTAGTGTTTTGTATTTAGAATTAAAAAATTTAAAGTTTTAAAACCATTGCATAGACTCAGGTAGAAACCCCTCACCTCAAGTCGGCTGGTCCTCTCCCCTACTTGCAGTGCGCCCTTGCTCTCAAACATTTCGATTTCAACTTGCAAAATGAGAAAACCTGAAGCACAACGTCCTACAAAATGAGAAAACTCAGACCACAACGTGTTTCCCAAAGTGTTTCAATGAACAGTAGCAGTGAAAATTTAAATCTCCTATCACCGCCCTTCCCTTCCCGCGTAATGGTTAGCTTGTCACATGGCAAAAAAGAACAATGGCGTAATTCACCGACGGTTTCCTCGCTTCCCGCGACATTTCCTTCCATTGTCAATTCCATCACTTTAGTCATCTCACAAAAAAGAACGCTAGCGTAATTCACCGATGGTCTCCTCACTTCCTACGACGTTTCCTTTCATTGTTGGTTCTGTCACATTAGTCATCCCTCTGGCGGGCCTCGCACTAGGCTGTCTCTTCATGTTATGTATGCTACCATGTATGTTGGGGATATGTTGGTATGTATGTTTTTATGCACTTTTGTATGTACATGGGTGCATTTTGTCTAGTAGTTAGTTGTCTCCTTAAATAATTATATAATGAAAAATAGATATTTAAGATATATGATAAAAATATGAGACATTTTAATAGGAACTTTGTATTAGGAGGGAGTATAAAAAATTAAGATATAGGGATAGAAATTAAAATTAGGGATATTATTAAAGGTTTCATGATTAAAGGTGATATAGTGTGAGTTTACTAAGTGAATCTGTCAAGATAAAAATAAACCTAGACTCTATAATACATGCTAGAGTTCCAACTAAGATTTAAGGTTTCTATTAGCAATGGTCTCATGTGATGGCACAAGGTGGAAGTTAAATTATTTGAATTTGAAAAATCTAAAATGTTTCTTAACAATGTCTAGAATGGTGTTTGTAGTTAAATAAAACATGGTATCCCCAAGATATGACAAATTTAAAAATTAAGAGAAGGCCTTACTAACCTTTAAAGTTGTAAGATTATTGAATTGATGCCACACAAAATAAAATATCAATATAGTAGATTGGACGTGAAGAACATTTTGTAAATAATTGCACTATAGATGCAATATCAAAAACCCTTTGGACTATTGCATAAACATCTCTAAATTCTTAGTACATCTCAACTAAAAGTGTAGAATTTGACTCTAAATACTCTATGAGGAACCTACATAACAAACATACATATAAAAAAAGCAATTTTTTTTAGTTGATGCAAAATGACTCTTGAACTAGGAATTCCCTTTTATCACCAAATAACTTAAAATAATCCAGCATCTCTAAAAAGATATGCCAAGCTACAACACCATGAAATTTACATCTTGATGACAATTCTCTTTGTATTGATTTTTAAAAGAAAACGAAAAAGTCTAAAAATAGAAATTGAAGTAATTTTTCGTGGGATTTTGAAAAATTACATTGTGAGTAATGATCAAGAATTTAAGACAATATTTTACATCGTGATATTACTTATAAAAAAACATAGTATCTGAAATTATTCAAGATTTTTGATAATTTAAATTTTAAATTTTCACCACTTTTCAAAACGTTTAATAATATAATATTTCCACCTTCTAGATTGTGTGAAAAAATATTAGATATTTTATTATTATTAGGTGAGATCCAGGCTATCCAGCCCTAGGAATGCACAGCCCCATACCATGCCCATCATCACACATACCATAAGCCCCGTAACTGCAATTTATAAGATAACGGTTTTTGTCAGGCAGTACTGTCTATAGTTGGAAAACTCGGCAGTGAATTCCAAGTCAAGGCAGTACTGTTCGTAGTCAGCAAATTCCAAGCAACTCTGCAGTTTTAATGTATACTGCCACCCGCTTTTATTAATATCCAACGCTTCAAAATTGAACTCCAAAACTCGCCTAAATTTCCCGCTGTTTCAATGAAATTTAAATTTGAATAGTAAAGAGTCAGCTTAACTCTGCTTTTTTGGATAGCCACTGCCATGAAAGAGGCAGTCGCACTGTCACCAGATGGAAACCTCCAGCCGGATCAGCTTACATATGCCAGAATAGTTCTAGCCTGTGCTGAAATGGGAGCGTTGGAATAGGGTATAGCTATCCATATAAGCATAAAGGATAGAGGAATTTTGTTTGATGAAAACACTCTCGCAGACATGTATACAAAATGTGGAAGCATTGACAAGGCATGCGAACTGTTTGACCGAATTCCTTAAAGAACTGTGGTCTCATGGAATTCCATGATTGCAAGATATACGCAAAATGTATTTGTTGAAAAGGCTTTAGGAACTTTCAAGCAAATGCGATTGGCAGGTGTAAAGCCAGACTTCGCAACCTTTGCCGGCAGCCTCCTTACCTGTACCAAAATGGGAGCTTTGGAAAAGAGTATGGAATCTGTCAAAGATAAAGGACAAGGGAATTTTTTTAGATGTTGTAGTTGCAACTAACCTGGTAGACATGTATGCAAAATGTGGAAGCACAGACAAGGGGCGTGAACTATTTGACATGATACCTAAAAGAAATGTGATCTCGTGGATTGCCATGATTGCAGGATACACAAAATGTGGAAGCATGGACAAGTTTAACAGAATTCCTTGAAGAAAGGCGTTCTCATGGGATGCCCTGATTGCAGATTATTCACAAAGTCGATCTTTTTAAAAGGCTTTAAGACCTTTCAAGCAAATGCAATTGGCAGATGTTAAGACAGACTTTGTAACCTTTGTCAGCATCCTCCTAGCCTGTGATGAAATGGGACCTTTGGAATAGGGTATGGACGTCCATCAAAGCATAAAGGATAAAGCAATTTTGTCAGATGTTTTAGTTGCAACTGCTGTGGTAGACATGCTTCAAAAATGTGGAAGTATAGAGAACGGGTGTGAACTATTTTGAAACCACATTTCTTACACATTTACAAGGACCCATATTCTATTCTTCATTTCTTCAAAAAAATTGCACTCTTTTGTTTTGTTTGTTGCTATCTATCGTATTTTTAAAAAATATTGCATGTAATAATGGTATTATTCCACTCTACAAGGGTGCCAACATACTTTTATAAAAACTAGACTTTGTTCTTCCTACCAGCAACTAGCTTATCTAATTTCTATATTTCATTATTTTACTTTTTATCTAAACATCTTTAAACAATCTTGTTATTCATAAATTTTATAGCTAGTAGATCACCTAATTTCTTGTTTCATTTCTCAATGAAATCTCATTTAGATGAAGGATTGAATTTAAGTAAGACATGTTAAGCAATCTAATTAGAAAGAAAAATAATTTGTTAATTAATTGGTAGAGAATTTGTTTGTGTTTGCATTAACTTAAGGCAACCTATTTATGATAGATTGCTTTTTGAATCCTAATATAGACAATTGAAAATACTTTCTTGCATTTAAAATATGTAGGCTATCTATTTTCTATATATATTTGTAGTGAACTTGATGCAAATCCTAACCTTCATTATTTGTTCATTTTTTCATCATCAAAAGAATTTTTCTCTCTAAATGACAAACTCTCATTCTAATGTCCAATTAGTTAATTTTACATTGATTTTTTAATTTTGTCATCATTCAACAAAACTTTTTTTGAGTAAACATAAACATAGTCACAACATATAGACCTATCACAATTAGGTTAGTGCCCATTTAGTACACTATTATCTTTGTCTTTTATTTTCACCAAAACTAAAAACTCAACATTTTTCTACTCAAATTTTATATAGTATATACGAATGAATCATTTTTGTTGTTCTTCAATAGAAATCAATATCCCTCCCTCTTTGACTATCCCTTCCTCATACATTATCTCTTATAGGAACCCTCATCTAAGACTATCCATGTATCTTCCTCACACTTCCTTCTTTCATTACCCTTCCTTCCTTCCTTCATTATCATCCACCCCACACGATGTCTCACTCTACATGACTCACAATGATGACCACTTTGATAATGAAGCCCCATTAGATGATGCTAGTTTTGTCACTCACCAAAATTGACCACCATTTGTCTCTCCTCCAAAATAGCCTACCTAATAATGTCATTTAATCCCAAATCACATCACTCACATGCTCCTTGAAAAATATCATCATCACCCATCTTGGGGAGCTAGAGATATTGCAAGGTAGAGGATATATTATTCACATTCATGTCCCTTTATAATCTAATTTTATTACTTTCATCCCTCTTTTCTAGCTAACCTCTTTTCTTTTTCCTACCACTCAATATTCCTTCACCTAATTTTTTATGCTTAGTCCTTCTCATATAACCCACATTTGTACCATGTATGTCTCTCTCCATTCCTCATTTTAACTATAATCACATCCCTTTAGGCAATTGATTTACCTCTTGCTCCTATTTTTCACCCTTTCAACCCCTGCCCTTCACTTATGTTGCTTGATTATCTCCTACCATTATTGCCATTCCCTATACTATCCTACCATTAACCTCACAACCCTTACCACATTCTTATCAAAACATATAAAACATCTAGCCCCTACTCTCAATGTCCCAACAGATACCCCTAATCCTATCATTTACCACCTAGTTCAAGAAATTTCAATAATGCAATTTTCTCATATCCTTCCTTGTTTGAATATTGATCTTCATCCTTTGAGAGAGACCCTTTTGTTCACTCTCCTCCTGATAACTCCCCCCCAAAAAAAAAAAATCTTCTCCTCATAACTCTCCTCCACACAACTCTCCATTGAAATATTCCCACTCCTCCAATTCCAAACCCACCACATCAGACTCCAATTCCTCCACCTCCTCATTCTTCCCCACCTATAATTATTCCTCCATCCCCTCACACATAGCTAGAGGACCAATGTGAAGGAGATGGTGACAAAATGGATTTCATTTTCCAACTCTAATTTGAAATTAAATCGATTTCATCATTTCCTACTTAATTATACATTCTCCCATATATTTGACTAGGATTGTATTATAGTGATCATGTCTACCATCCTTATATGAAGAGGAAATATTTTTATCTACTTCTACTACAATGTGAGTGGTAAGCACTAAAATATGAAGGTTTATTCTAGTTTCTTAACCTCACTTTTAAATCATTTTTCATCATATTTTACTAATTCCTCAATTTTTTCATCCTCCATATTTTATTTATGTTTTTTATTCATACATTAGGTGAATGGAAATTTGTCAAAAATAAGTCACTCAATTCTTTCCATGTTTTTGTTGAATGCACAAGACAACTAAGAGTGGGGGGGTAACGAGGGGGGGAGAATCAGTTGTTCATTAAAACATCAAAACACTCATTAACATTCAGATCCACATTAACATTATTAGCATTTAATCTGTTAAAGTGATTTAGCATGGAAGCAAATAACAAAAACTGAAACACATTAACACCATACACAACATAACACCAGATTTATGTGGAAAACCTAATAAGGGAAAAACCACGGTGAGAATTAGCTTACAATATAAAGTAATTATGATACCAAATACAATAGGCTCATGGCCAAAGGGCTCACTGCCCAAAAGAAAGAAGGGATCATTGTCGGATTATAAAAAAGAAGAAGATTGTTACAATGAGAAATCCATCTCAAAGAAATAGAAAATATCCACCACAACATCACTAGTACATTTGAACAGTGTCTCTAAAGAATGTAGACACATTCTGCTCATTACTTCCAATAGTCTAACACATTAAAGCTCGCACTGCATTTCACACTTTTGCACTTCACAACTCTACACTTTGCATCACACACACACTTCACACAGACATCCTTCACTAGTTCATCACTTATTTATACCATCCTCAACCTTGAAAACATTCTCCAAGGTCAACTATTTACCTCAACCATGCAAATTCAAATTAGGTCAGTACCAAAACATTCCCATGATGGAAATGAATGAAGGTAGACCACATCACACCTTAACTCAAACCTAAATTCACACATACACACCACACCATGCTTCCACAAACACTGAAGCAAATTCATAATTTGTGTAAACACCCAATATCAATCAAACCCGTGTAAACACCATTAAACATTTAATTGCATGCTTCCTTTGATCCAAAGATGACTCGTAGAAAACACACATCACTTGAACACAATCTAGATTATTCCATCAACAGCCTAAAATCCAACAAATCCTTTGCAACAACTTTAATCTGAAGAATATACTCATTATGTACACACAGTTAACCTTCCACACACTATAACTCATGAAACCATCCTTGGAGAGCACCAAATCACAAATTGTATAAGAGCAAAATTGCACCCTTGCGATTTCCCCTACATTCTTGTTTCCACATTAGTGTCTGCTTCTTTAGCATCCTGAGTAGGCTCATTTTAGCCCTAGCATCAACCTCTTTCCCTCTCAAGATGCTCCAACACCCCTTTTTAGCGACCACCCTTGCGTGTTAACTTTGTATCAGACTTTGTGCCTT
>VDFB02193867.1:405885809-405915636 GCA_007258455.2 Sequoia sempervirens
ATTAATTATTTACTTGGAAAAAAATTACAAAAAAATATGCATCACATCCGGACATGATTCCTCTACTTATATAAAAATCTTACAAAAAAATATTATCATTTTATTATGGTTAGGGTGGTCAGAAGACACCTACTTCTTATTTTTTCCTTGAAATTTAAGTACTACTGCATTGAAATTTCAAATTTTCACCAAATAGATTTTAAAAAATAAATAAAACCTAGTATTTTAGAAACTAAATTCAATTTTCTATAGATTCTATTCTAACATATTTTTGAAATAATATAGATAACTTTATTCAAATATTTACTGGGTTGCCTAACACTAATTTTTCTAAATTTTTTGCCACTTAAGGGCCTATTTTTTGCATGATGATCCTGCACATACCAATAAGGAACTCTAGTCATGTCCTCCATCTCAATAGGAGATTTTGGATAGTCTTCAATAGATAGCTTTGTTCCCTTTAAAACTGGAACAACTAGTTGCTTGCACTCAATCATACAAAATCTCTCCAAAACAGTATTAATATACTTACTCTGACTAAGCCAAAGTTTTCTACTCTCCCTGTCCCTAGTTATTTCCATTCATAGAATATACTTGGTTGCACCAAGATCTTTCATTTCAAACTTTGTAGATAACTAATATTTTAGATCAAAAATCATTAACTTACTATTTCCTATGAACATATCATCAACATAGAGAGAAATAATAATAATACGATCATTTTCAGCTTTGTAGTACACATAATGATCATATTTTGATCTTACAAATCCCAATGACAAAACAAACATGTCAAACTTCTGGTACCACATTCTAGGAGATTGTTTTAATCCATACAGATATTTTTTTAACTTGCAAACCAAATTTTCTTTACCTTTTTCCACAAAGTGCTCAGGCTGGGACATATAAATCTCTTCTTCAAAGTCACCGTGAAGAAATGTTGTCTTCACATCCATCTGTTCAACCTCTAATTTAGATGTTGTTGCAAGTGACAAAAGAAATCTGATAGATGTCAGCTTAGCTACAGGAGAAAAAAATTCTCCATAATCAATTCCCTCTACCTGGGAATACCCCTTCGCAACCAACCTCGCCTTATAGTTTTCCACGCTGCCATCCAAAACTATTTTATTTTTAAATACCCATTTGCAGCCAATAACTTTTTTTTCTTCAGGCAAGGGCACCAAACTCCAAGTATCATTCTTTTCTAATGATGCCAAATTTCTTCATTCATGGCTTCTAACCAAGAGTTTGAATTAGACATTCTAAATGCCTCTTTCACAGTCCTAGGCTCATCAGTGCTAGAAATTAAAGCATAGGCACAAGTAGAATCTAACAAAGAAAACCCATACCTATCAAGTTTCTTTCTTTCACGTGTTGACCTCCTCATAGGCTGAGACTGAGGTTGATCTTCTTCTTCAGAACTCTTAGAACTACTTGAGCTCTCCTCAGTTTTAGGTACATTTTGAATTTTCAATTCCTCTTTATCTAGCATCGGAGGAATTTCAACTACATCCTTTTTATCTTCTGATATTGTCTCTGACTGCAGATCTAAAGTAGAGGGCTTTAACTCATGAAAAATAACACTTCTATTGTATAGAACCTTCTCCATATCAAGATTCCAAAGCTTGTATCCTTTTATGCCAGCACTATAACCAATAAAAATACATTTAACAACTTTTTTTTCAAATTTAGACCTTTTTTCATTCGGCACATATGCATATGCCTCATAGCCAAAGACACGAATGTGTCTCAGAGAGGGCTTCTTTCCAGACCATGCTTCCAAAGGTGTTTTCTCAACAAGAGTGGAATTCGAAGAATGGTTTATCAGATAACATGTTGCAACTGCCTCAGCCCAAAAATTCTCCTCCAAGCCAGCACTGCTTAGCATACTTCATACTCTTTCCATCACTATCCTACTGAACCATTTAGCAACTCCATTTTGTTGAGGAGTGTAGGGTGTAGTTTTATGTCTTTTAATCCCATGATCTTTACAGTACCTTTCAAACTCATTAGAACAAAACTCACCGCCATTATCAGTCCTTAAACATTTTATTTTTCTTCCAGTCTGATTTTCCACAAGGTTTTTAAATTCCTTAAAATGACTGAACACTTCTGATTTACTTTTCAAAAAATAAACAAATGCCCTTCTTGAATAATCATCAATGAATGATACATAATATCTTGATTTAGACAAAGAAAGAACATTTACTGGACCAAAAACATCAGAATGTATGTAATCAAGTAAACTATAAGATTTGTGAGGACTGCAGTAAAATGAAACACAGTGTTGTGTACCATATATACAATGTTCACAAAACTCGAATTCGAGGTTAAATCATCAAGCCCTTCAACCAGGTTTTTATTTTTCAAGGTTTTTAAACCTTTTTCTCCAATGTGGCCTAGCCTATGATGCTAGAGCATAGTCTTTTCTTCTAGAAGTTTAACTTCCATAGAGTTTGCAGTATCAAGAACTTTTCCCTCCTTTTCTCCATGAGTAGCCTTCTGTGACTTTGCAGAGACACTATTGCATTGAACAACAAGTGCATCTAGCTTATACAAAGTACCAATACGAGCACCCCTAGCTAGCACCATTGAGCCTCTAGTCATTTTGCAACCATTTCCAGAGAATGAGACCTGCACTCCAACATCGTTCAACTTACTAACAGAAAGTAAATTTTGAGCCAGACCTGGTATATGCATTACATCATTGATTCCCTTCACTCTTCCATCATGGACCTGAATTCTGACTCTTCCACAGCCAACTATTTCCAGAGATGAATCGCTTGCCAAATACACCCTTCCACCATCATATTTTTCATACTTAGTGAACTAGTCTCTATGAGATGTCATGTGGAAAGATGCTCCAGAATCAATCAGCCAGACATCATCTGATGCCTATGTAGCCAAGGCTGCAATGAAAGCATCTGCATCACTCTGAGAAGAATCATTGTTGGAAGAATTTTTCTTCTTCTTTTTCTCCTCTTTGCAATCCTTTCAGACATGACTAGGTTTCCCATAATTCTAGCACTTCACCTTGGATTTCTTGCCAAGAGACTTTGATCTCCCTTCTGATTTTGATTTGGACTTCTTGTCCTTCTTCTTTCCTTTTTCTTTCAATCTACCTCTAACAGTAAGAGCCTCCTTTTCCATATCAGAAGATTTTCTTCTCATATCTTCTAATAACAAAGAAGCAACAACATCTTCCATCTTAAAATTGGATGTCGTACTCCCAATAGCCATCACCAAGTGATCCCATGAATTTGGCAAAGAACATAAAAATAGCATATAGCGATCTTCTTCATCAATCTTCACACCCACAAATGCTAACTGAGCAATCAACATGTTGAAAGCATTCAAATGATCAACAATAGATGCTCCTTCCTGCATTTTCAAAGAGTACAACTTCTTTCTCAAGAACAACTTATTCACCAAGGACTTGCCCTAATAAATGGCTCCTAGTCTTTTCCACAAAGAAGATGCAGTATTTTGTTCATGAACATTTAGAAGAACAGATTCTACTAAATAGAGCCTTATCAGCCCCTTTGATTTTTTATCTGCAAGGTCCCAATCCTCTTGCATGCCTGTAGGCTTTGTTCTAGACATAGCAAGCCAAACATCAGAATCAGCTAACAGATCTTCTATTTTAAGTTTCCACAACTCAAAATTGCTGCCATTGAATTTCTCAATTTTGATCTTTCCTGACGTGCTTGCCATCTTAATCTGTAATTCGAATTACCATACTTCTACAAGACTCCCACTGAACAAAATTGACACAAAAAACCCAACATACCCACAAGGATAACACAACTGGCTAGTCTCTTATACCACTTGTAAGGAAAGCTTAGGTTCGAAACAAAATCTCCTAACGTCAAAAACCTTAGGGAAGAATGCAGATATGACTTTAAATTTTGCAATTACAATTCAATAAGATACACATGAAAAGAATTAACAAAAAAGAGAAATGAACACATACACAATTGGACACCAGATTTACGTGGGAAAACCCTTACAGGAGAAAAACCCACCACACCAAGAAAAGTATCTTTGTATTACAGTAAACAAAATTACATACAGAGTACAAACTTCACTTTCTGATGTCAATTTTATAGCAACAACATTCACTGATCAATCTTGTACAAAACATTAATCTCACAATGCTCTCAGACGCATACAATGAACCCACTTAGATCAATCTGTGTTCAGTATCGAACATAAATCTCTATTACCCAAGCCGATCATTGTCATTCGTTATAGAGTATATCTCATTTTTTTCATTGTTTGTTGATCTTCCACACAAGAACGGTTGCAACAATTCAACTACCAACCGTTCTCCTTCCGCTTCTCTCATTGGTTCAAAACAGACCACGTCGGACAATCATTCGGTCAAAAAGTTCAACTATATCGCATGTCGGTGCGACACTAGACCATGTCTCCCCGATGCCAAAATACCCGATCACATAGCTATTGGAAAGACCAAAGGTATTGGCAAGAGATCATACCAAATGCAAAACCATTGTCCAGAGCAACTCTATCGACAAGAATTCTCACTGATGTCCATTGCAGAACTATCGGCAAGACCATCGTTGTCGCTAGGAATTCCAAGAAGCTCAACCATCGACAATATCCCACATTAACGTGGAATATTAGTAGTCATTAGTTTATAAATAAAATCCCGAAGACTTTAGGTATCCACGAGTTGGTCCTTTTATTACCAACTTACTCATACATCGCATTTGACCATCACACCGAACTGTTGGTCATTCCCTATGGTCTCCACCATGACACACGTTCACGGCTTTTGCATTTCTATAGAATCAAACTGGGAATCTACAATATTCTCAACAAGTCTCCCAGAATTCCAAGTGGTCCCCACATCCATCGGCTTGTCGCTCAATCAGAGAAAACACAAACTTACAACTTCCACAATAGGTTAGGAAAATCCCGAACACTGTGACATTGAAGGAGATCGACCAATTGGGAAGTTAAGAAACTTTTGAACTGTGTGACAAGGTTCCAAGGTTTAGGATTTGGATGATAGGCTGATAAAGAAGACCAATAAAGGGTAAATCCACTAAGTCTTCAGCAGAGATACAAGCCAGCAAGTTGAGGCACAATTTCCAACAAAAACCTCTCAACTAAAAGTTTAGAATTTGACTCTAAATACTCAAGGACATAACAAAGATACATATAAGTGAAATTTTTTTGTTTTTATTTGATACAAAATGACTCTTGAACTAGGAATTCCCCTTTATCACCAAATAACTTAAAAGAAACCTACATCTCTAAAAGATATGTGAAGCTGCAACACCATGAATTTTACGTCTTGATGATAAAATTCCCTTTGCATTGATTTTAGAGGGAAATGAAAAGTATAAAAATAGAATTTGAAGTAATTTCTCCCAGGATTTTGAACAGTTACATTATAAGTTATTTTACATCATGTTGTTACTTAAAGCAAGCAAAAGTATAGTATCTAAAAATATTAAATATTTTTGGTAATTTAAGTTTTAAATTTTCATGACTTTTCAAAACTTTTTTTTGGAAAAAGCTAATATTTATTATTGATATATCTTAAATAATTTAAAATTTGATACAACAATAAAAAAAAATACCACCATAAAAAAGACAAGGTGACTTGTAGGTGTAAATGCAAGCTTTTGGTTTAAATTGTATATGTTTTTCAATCTATGTTTTAGATCACATTCTCAATAATAGATTACTAAATGTGATCCAAAACTTCAATTGAAAAAAAATACACAATTTAAAACAAAAATCATACATTTTACATCGACTTCATAGATTTTGAAAACCTCAAACTAACTACATTTGCATCTACTTAAAAGACTCTGAAAAACTCAAACTAATTTCATGTACATCTACTTCATAAACTCTGAAAAATACAAACTAACTAAAATGAATTGTGATCTTTAAATCGATGTGCCATAAATTAACTCATAATTTTCTTCAACTATAACCAATACATACTTCACGACTTTAAAACGTTCGTATATGAAATATGTTTTTCTCTACACGACTTGACCTTGTTAATGATGAAAATGATCAATGTCAGTTGAAGAAATCCCTTCAAAATAGAGACACCTTATCAGTCAAATATTAATTTAATTGCGTAAATTGTAAGCAAGCCCACTTCATTTATAATGTGAGTTTTGATTTTCAAAGTTTTACTTTTCTATGAGTGAAGACTGACAAGTGATGGGCACCGTCGTATGTATTTTCCTTACGCGGTGTCGTGAATTTTCTGTCTCATTGAATTTTAAGAGAGAAACAGAATTATTGAATAGTATGTATAAATTAATTTAAAGATAAGGTAGAACTATTATGATGAGAATCGTGTGTATATGTCTCAAGAAAAATGTGAATCTCAAGGCTCTTCTTTTACTCTCTCAAAATTCAATTGAAATTCAGATTTGATTGTTGTTCAGTCTACCCAAATTATAGCGGTGAGGCATCTCTATGGGCACGGATTTCTCATATGGGTGACGTTAATCACTTCAGTATTTATCTAACATTAGGTTTTATGAATCAGTAGTTTATTTATTAGAAGTTTCATATATATTTGCATAGGGTTAATATATACTAGCAATTGCACTTTAGTGTACAATGGGTACGCCGAAGAAGTGTGGAAGGTCAATTAGGATAAATTTTGATGTATTTTTTCCATACATTTATGCAATACATGAGGTCAATTGGTAGGCCATTTAGCAGATGATGTTTGTGCAACAAAGATCTGAATGGAGAAGTGATAGCTTCAAATCAACTATGCATCCACTTACAAGGATCCAAACATGATTGAAATAAAACCTCTAAATCAAAAAGATAATTAGGCTCCATTAATAATAGGCTCATGTTATGTTTGAAATAAGGAGAGAGGGAGAGAGAAAGGGAGAGATAGTGATAGAAAGAGGGAGAGATAGAGGGGGGAAGAGCAAGAGAGAGAGGGGTAAGGAGATAGAGATAGAGAGGAAGATAGAGATAGAGATGGATATGGAGAAGGTGAAGGAGATGTTTGTTTCTCTTTTCCTTCATTTATTTTTTCCTATCTCCCTCACTATTAAACCTCTTTCTATGTCCCTATTTATTCCTCTATATCTCTACTATCTCTCTATATCTATTTGCCTCCCTCTTTATCTCTCTATTTCTATTTATCTCTCTTTCTCTCTCTATCTCTATCTATATTTATCTCTCTCTCTCTCTATCTTTGTTTCTCTCTCTTCTCTCTTTTTTTCTCTATATCCCTCTTTTTATACCTTTATTTCTTTGTCTCTTTCTCCTTTGTCTCATTTTTCTCCCTCTCACTCTCCTATTTTTTCTCTCTTCACCGATTTATATATTATCTCTATCTCCCTCTCCCTTTTCTCTTCCTTTCTCTTTCTCTCTCTATATGTTTGTCTCCTTAAGTGTGCAATGGGTACATTGAAGAGGTCTTAAAGGTGAATTATCATATCGTTGATCAAATGACATGCTACCTTGAGCATAACTCCCCAAGGAAACATGCCATCCTTGGATTGTTAACATGAAACAACCAATCAAAAGTTAGTTTCTCTTTTCTCTATTCCCCCCCCCACTCTCTCTCTCTCTGTCTATATATATATATATAAACCATTTACATTTAATGGTAAACATTATGAGTGGTTTAAAAAAAGTTTTAGTTGTCATTTATTTGTAAACCATTTATGTTTAATAGTAAAATCCTCTAAAATATTAGGTAAAAGCCTCTAAAATCTCACTTATCACAAAAAATCTAGATAAATGGGTATGTGCAGGATCATCATTGAAAAAATAGGCCCTTAAGTGGCAAAAAATTTAGAAAAATCAGAGTTAGGCAACTTGACGTAAAACTTTCAATAATTTATCTATATTATTTCAAAAATATGTAAAAATAGAATCTATAGAAAATTAAATTTAGTTTCTAAACTATTAATTTTATTTAAAAAAAAAACTATTTCGAGTGAAAATTTGAAATTTCAATGTAGTAGTACTTAAATTTCAGGGAAAAAATAAGAAGTCTGTCTGACCACCCTAACCACAATAAAATGATAATATTTTTTTTATAAGATTTTAGATATAAGTAGAGGATGCATGTCCCAATGTGATGAATATTGTTTTGTAATTTTTTTCCAAGTACATAATTAATTATGATTTTTTTATTACAACTTTTAAAAAATATAAAAACTCGTATGTCTGACCACCTTAACTTGGTCAAAACTTCATGAAATTCATTTTTTTCTTTTTTAATCCTATAGTATGCAAAACATAGAATGTGATGCATGTTTCAGATTAAAAAAATGTGATACCGTTTGAAAGCTATAGATTTTTTTCAATCAGCCTATCAATTAGGACTTTAATCGTAATTCAAATAGAAAATGACTAATAATTATTTATTAAATTCAAAGTAAAACATAATTTATATTGGTGGAAAGATGAGAATCTCCTTTAAAAACCCTTTTCATTTCATCAATTTTGGGTAAAAAAAAAGTCGTCAGCCACATACCCTACACATAGCCATCATATCACCACTTTTTGGCCCATCATGATCTTGCACATACCCAAATATTGATTTGACAACTAGATGGAAATATTATATTTCCATTTGCAGTATTTTTTGTCAATTTTGTAAATAGGATTACATTCTGTCAATTGTGTAAATTGATTGCATTAATTCTTTAAAATTATTGATGTTATGCTTCATAGTTAGTATTTAAATGGGAATATAATGATTCAAGGTTGTAGAGATAAAGGATGAATAGAGGATTGCATTTCCCATGGAGGCTAAATTTGGACTAGGGTGAAATGTGTGGAGGAAGAAAAAGTTACGCTCTTGGGGATTTCTATACTCTCTAACATCTATGAAAGGTTTGAAATTCATGAAATCAAGATGAAAAGCGAAATAATCCACATTTAGTGAGCAATTAAAATCTATGAAAATGATGAATTTGTAAAGGTCAAAATCCAGACAAGATACGATCTTCCTCTCAAATGCACAGTAGCAATTAATTAAGAAGAGGATTCTCACCAACCGGTTGAAATTGGTCGTTTGAGACTCTACAACGAACACTTTCGATATTTTAGGGTGGTGGAAAAAGCCAATCCAAATGGCAGCTACATAGAGTTTAAATTTCTTTAGAATTTTCAATAGAAATAATGAGTAGCAACATTTTGCTTGATTATGAAAATTCTCTAGCATAGTAGAAAATAATCATGGAAAGGCACCATTCTACTGGTAAGATCCTCTTGATATTTCTCAAAGGCCCTCTCAGTAAATTCCAGAACGCAATCTTCTACCACTCGCACTTGCTGAGTAGATGATTTTTATGGCATTTAAAGCAAAGATTTGTCTGCCAGAATTAGATTAGATTATTTTGATTAAACGGATCTCAATGCAAGACGAGGTGATGGTACTAGCCTATCAATGCAAGACGATTAAACAAATCTCACCCATTCATCAAATTTTGTCCTTTTTTTGTCTTTTTTTATTGTATTTTTGCTGCTTTCCCTGCCTTTGTTAGTATTCGCTCCTCCAAACTCTTCTTGGTATTAACCTTTCACTTCTCCAATTTGGTGAGTTGCAACCTGAAAATAAGGTTTTGATGAGGGTTATAGAGTATCTTCATATTCATTCAGCCAGTTGCTGATGTTTATCCAGTATGGAGAGTTTGTACTTTGACCATTTGCATTGCTTTAGAGTGATCAAATCAGACACGTTGGAACTCCTCTTCTCCACACAAAGATAGATGACTAGATTTAAAAGATAGAGCATTAATTCCTCAGAGACAAAGGATTGAACTGGTGCGATGAAAGAAATCATCTCCCAACTGCTATAACACCGTAGATTATAAAATTTAGCTTAGTTCATTTCAAATTGGATACACCTTCGGCATAAATTATTAATTTTAAGTATTAAATCAATTAATTTTAACTAATGGAATAGTATTTGTTTTTGAAATATTATTAAAACGAGAATTTTAATAATGCATTTTAATAAGAGAACAAAAAATTACTTATTCTTTCTTTTCAATCAATTTGTATTTGCTACATGGAGAATAAGCTTCATTATAATATATATGTCAAGTGTGGAAGTTTGGTGGATGCCCTTAAACAAATAGGTCTCCAACAAGATAACTTCATATTTGTTGGTATATTCTATGTCAAAACATCAAATCCTTCATTTTTATTTGTTATGATAATATTATTTTATTTACTCCTTTTATAATAATTTTGATTTACTCTTAGTATAGTGTATTATGTCAATTAATATATTAATTACATCATATTTATATATTATTATACAATTACAATACAATACAATATATAATTATACTTATTTTAATTATTATAATCGATCATATAATATTAAAATATTAATTATATTATTAATATTTGTTATAATACATTAATATATTATACCTAATTTGTGATTTAATTCCCTTAAACATATAATTTTTAGAGAGCAATAAATGTATAATTTATGCTTCAAACTTTTTATTCCAACTGCACCTTTGGGATGTATATTTTTTCCTTATCCAAAGTAAAATGTTGAGATAATTACTTTGAAATATATCAAAAATAATAATTAATAATCTAATCTCAATTTTTATTACATATTCTTAATGAAACATTGAAACCATGTTTAAAGACTAGTCTAGGATTTGGTATGGACAATTGGTGATATTAGATAGTTAATTAATTATTTAGCTTCTATTTAACAAATATGGTGTTCTCATAAGTTGAATTAATGTAAGAATATGTCATTTGTAGATTATTCATTGCATTTGGGAAATTCTAATCAAAGTGGGTCCAAAGCACAAGGGAGAAAGGACATGTGTAGGCAATTTTTATTAATAATCTTATCTAGTATAATGGGATTGAAGATTTATATGTACTTCAAAATATGAAAATGAATAAAAGAAGGAAAATGAAAAAATAAAAAATAAGAGATAATATAATTTGAAAAACACTACAAGATAGAGTCATAATGAAAAAGATGAAGTGTGCTTTGCTAGGGTTTTTTCCTTTGTCTACATAACTTGGCTTTCCATTGTGGTTTTTTCTTATGTCATACCACATTTATTGTAGGATTTTAAAGCCTCTCTTTATATGGCCTCAACCGATTTCAACCTAGACGTTCTTGTTGGTGTTGATGGTTTGGAGACTCTTAATCACGGATCCTCTAAACAAGAATCCCAAAAAAATTGTGTCAAAAGTATTCCATGAGGCATGTCTATTAAAACTCCAATAGATGTCATTCTACCCATCCCTAAATTTGATAGTGCATGTAAATGGTAAGAGCACCATACTCTTATTATTTATTTTGTCGGGAGAAATCGAATTGAAAGTATACTAAGGGATTGGGTTGTTAAATATTGGGCCCCGCATGAGGTTTTCCTCCATGTTCAAAACCTCACTAAGGGGTTTTATATTTTCTATAAATTCTTAAGGTCAATCATGCCCAGGCTATTCTTTAGCATGGCCCATTATGTGTTTGGTCATCTCTATTGGTATTTCAAACATGGACCTAATAATTTTCCATCTTAGATGATAAAAAACTTTGTGTGCATGTATGACTTGAATTTCCTTGTCTCCCCTTGCCTTGTTAGAATTTTTTTTCATGTTATTGTCTCCTCTCTAGGGAAGGTTTTTTACATTGATCCGGATCATCTTTATCAAGACCACCCTTAGAAATGGATTTGTGTTGAGGTGGATAAATGTCTAAATACTTGAAAGAGTCATTAGATATCCAAATTGGAAATCTCCATCAGTCTCAACAGGTCTCACATTTAAATTTATCTAATAATTACTTTAGATATCAATCCTCTAAAAACAAAATTAAGGATTTCCCTTTGGCAACACCTAGGGTTAAGTCTCCACTCTAGATTTTAGAGTCTCCTCATTCTTCTGAGACTACCACTTGAAAGGACAACGATAAATGGAAAAGAAATACTAATCAAAGAGTAAAATCCACCTTTGTTATTGGTACCCAAAATAAATCTCAATATTCTTTGACTGTTGTGAGATGGGGTTAGAAATGAAATAGAATAGACAAAGTGACAACCAACACTTCTAAACTATTAACCTCATCCAAACAAGAGAAAACAATTATATGAAAGGAGCAAAATGAAAATACTGAAATAAAGCAATCCCCATTGAACTTGAATCACTTCTCTTGCTCTCCTTTTTCTTGTTATGCAACTTTTCCCTCATATTTGTTGAAATACTTGTGCAAAACCTATAAATGGTAGCAAGAAAGTTGGAGACAATTAGCTGTTAAGCTGAAAATGGAGAAGGAAGGTTGCTTTTATAGACAATCCTTCGAATGGACAGCTGAGATTAATCCTCTAGAAGGATTCCAAGATCAATGGTCCAGAATTGATGCACCAAGAATATGCTATTCTTGGAGGAATCATGACAGGAGGACATGCAAGGACATGCAAGCTATGATAGACATGCAGGGACATGTAGGGTGTGACAGGGACATGCAGACTATGACATGAAATAATGATAGAGTATCTTTGACCAAGTGGAGGTGCATAAATAATTTATTTTAAATTATTTATTCAAAATGGAGGAAAATGACAATTGGAAAATAAATTATTTAACCAAATTATTTATTTAGATAAAATGACAAAACGAGCATTGAATTAAATTAATCAATTTAATTAAATGGGGAGGTAGAAATTAGACATGGATAATTAATTTGAATTATTTATCCAAAAGAGAGGAATGAAACACAATTAAATAATTTTGAAAATTATTTAATTATAGGAATAAAAGGTCAAATAATGATTATTATTATTATCTAACTATAGATGAAAGATAAATAATAAATAAAAAATGATTTATTTAATTATTGAAGAAAGCGATATATTAGTGACACAATTACATAATTATAATTGATCAAGATAGAATAAAGATGAGAAAGTGAATTAATTAAATAATTAAAATTTATTTAATTAATAGAGGAATGTGGTCAAACTTAATTGAATAATTAAAATTATTCAATTATCGAAGGAAAACGACCAAGAAAAATGATGCTTGTGGACTTAGGACATTTTTCAATGTCTACATTTTGCCGCTCTTTGACATAATGTAGTTCATCGCATTGTGTCAAAGAAATTTAATTCTGAAATATGCCCCAGTGAAAACAAGGTACGGGTATGCCCTAGTGAATGAAGAATGACGAGGAGGGTTGTGTATGCCCCCTCGAGAGGATAGGTGAGTTCAAAGAACATGAATGTGCTCTCAAAATGGATGATAAGACTAGAGGGTGAAGGATAGAAGAAATGTTAACTTGGAAGGGGATGGTTATTAGCATGGAAGAGAAAGGAGGATGAGGATGGAAAGCTAGACAAAAAATCATAAGGGAACCAACTTTCATGCTTACATTTTTATATTTATCATCATTGGGCGTCAAAATGTCGCAAATGGTCCACAAACACCATGGTATGACATAGACCCAGGTTTGCAAGGTGACCATTTGCAAAACATTCACAGAAAAGGAATGTCCTAACTCATACTAAGGGCAAAGTTGCCCTAATCTTTTTGTCAAGACAATCCATAGACATCAGTCAAAGAAAAAAAAAATAGGTCTTGAGACATCATCACACCTCTAAATCCTTCAAGGGACATCCTCGAGGTATCTAGTAACATGACCAAGAGACAAAACGACAAAACATAAGACAAAATAACAAAAAGATCAGACAAAAATGGACAAAAGGTAAGACAAAATAGACCAGAAAAATAAAGAGCCATTCAATGCATTTTCCAATGTTTGTTTTGTTGAAGACGAATTTCATGATAGTTTGTCACTTTGACAGTTTTGACAGGTTGCCAATTCGATGGTGTTCACAGTTTGACAGGGCCTATTGTCAGGAAGGACACATCCTGAAAAAGGAAAATGATGTTTTGATGAGGTCCAAGTCCAAGAAGGACACATCCTGGAGGGGACCAAAGAGTGACAAGATTGACATTGTTTTGGCAATTTGACTAATTTTGACTAGATGATTGATTGGACTATGTTGTATGTTGGTTCACAATTTAAATGTCAATGTTTTGAATGACTGATTTTGTTCGAGTGCCACTATGTCTGACTTATTTGATTGATGCAACTATGTTTGACTTATATGACCGATGTGATGAATGTTGACTCTGTTTTGGGATTTTTGGGAGTTATTTGATATTTTTTTATTATTTTTTTTATTTTTATTTTTTTCTTCAAGACATTTTTTGATGTTTAGGTCTTTTTTTAGGACATTTTATGATGTTTTGGTCTTTTTTTAGGACATTTTATGATTTTTTTAGGACTTTTTATGATTTTTTAGAGGTCTTTTTTAAGGACATTTTTTGATTTTTAGGTCTTTTTTCAAAACATTTTTCAATTTTTAGGTATTTTTTAGGACATTTTATGATTTTTAGGGATTTTTGACATATTTATGATGCATGTGAATGATTCCAAGGATAGACATGATTGTGCCACTAGTCAAGTTGAATACCAATTGACAGGTGATAATGAGGACATTGTTTGATGGGGGGTTGCATAGCATGATTGGAATGACTTGTGTTCATGACCAAATTGGATGATGGAGTATCCTTAGACAATTGACAAGGGAAAACCAAGATAGGTGATAGACATGAAAGACTGATAGGTGGCCTTGGTAGGAGACATGTGACTAGAGGCATTGGCATATGATCCTCAAGAACTGTGTCACATAGGGATAATGAGGTTATGATGGAAATGACATGATGTTGCATGCATAGTTTGTGACCAAAGGATTGACATGTCAAGACCTTTCCCCAAAGCATGATTTATGTTTGCATATTTTATGTCAAGACCAAGGTAGGTGGGAAAATGGGTAGGGGAATGATATGGATTAAATGGATGAATGAAAATGTCATGAGGAAATGCATGGGAAATGAAATGACTTGCCCCCAAGTGTAATGGTCCACATAGACAATATATTTTACACATGATGCTTGTTTGTCAGGTTTTCATCATGGTACTTATCCAGGGCGCCTGTTTGCCAGGTTTTCACCATTGGATGAAATTTTTCTCTTTACTATTTTCTTGAAATTTTCTTTTTGGTTTCACCAAGATGCCTGTTTGCTAGGTTTTCATCAGGGTGACGATGTTTTACATTTTTTTTTTGTATTTTTGGATAGCTTGGATGCTTTAGATGACCACTGACTGTTCTGAATCCATTGACGGTGTCGATGTAGAGACTGGTGCCATGATATGCCAATAATGTCCTTTCTAAGTAGTTGGCTTGTCATAATGATAGCACTTGCATACAATTGATTGATGTCGTCATGGTCCTTTTTGATACTAGAATTGGCCTTATCAGAATACACACATCACGATAAAGTGCCATTAGAATCCTTGTGATAAAGAGTTGTTGCCATGATGCGATGGATTTGTGACATGGGATTTTTGGACTTTAGGCGAGATGTAGGATTATGACAGATGATGGTAGACATGGAAAATTTGTTTGGGCGTTTGGATGAATCACTTTTTATTTTCCAAACTTGGTATGATGGATGATGGATTTTGGAGGGATGGCATTTGGAACCAACACCTTTAGATGCCTTGCTTGATGACCATTTTGAAGGAGGTGGACATGTGTTATATATGGTGAGTCCTCTTGTCTTGTGGCTGCACATTTTAATTAACTTTTTTCTTTTGACATATTTTCTTTGCTTGATCCACTTTTCTTTGGGATCCATTTTAATTTCATTTGTCCACTTGTATTTTTTCCTGATTCGATGGCCTTTGACATTTGATTTTCAAATTTGTAAGACTTTTGTTTTTGTTGGTTCCAAAGGGAAGGTTTAAGATGTTGAGAATGAGGGTTTATGGTGTGGGTGGATGAGGTGTTGGCAACAATCTTATGACAAGGATTTCTCATGGACTCTATTTTGATGTTTGTATCTGACAAGGTTGCCCCCAGTATTGAGGAGGTTCCACTGACATCATTTGATTTGCTAACTAAAGAATAGTCAAGACCTTGATGTCTATAATTTGCCTGAAGCTGTATTGGTTCTTGAATGCCTTGCTCGTGTATGCCTAGTCCTTTTCCTTGATAATTTGTGCTTTGACAGATTCTATTTGCAATGGGGTATTTATTGTTTTGAAAGCAAGATGCTAACCCATCATGATGTATGTGGACACTGTCACCTAGAATATTTTCGTCTACAAGAAAGCCTGCTATGACAAAGATAGATGACCCTAGTTGATAAAGTGTCTTAGATTCATTGTCATGCTGGCCATATTTCTGACTGATATCTTTGGTCTGATATCTTTGGTCTAATCTTGTGACATGTCATGTTTAGATGATTCTATTGGTGCTTCCAAGTCAATGTCGAAGCCATCGTTATGGTCAGTGTCATGGATTCCAATGAAGTCAACTATAGCTCGATCATTTGAAAATATGTCCATAATGGAAGACTCTTGTTCTTGAGGAATATCATCTGTGTGTCATGGAGGAAAGTGTCTCATCTTGGAAAGTTTTGATAGTCAGGGCCTGAATAGGGTTGTCAAGTGTTTGATTATAAATGG
The DNA here is from genome assembly GCA_007258455.2 of Sequoia sempervirens. Classification (NCBI taxonomy): domain Eukaryota; kingdom Viridiplantae; phylum Streptophyta; class Pinopsida; order Cupressales; family Cupressaceae; genus Sequoia; species Sequoia sempervirens. The sequence goes on from VDFB02193867.1 coordinate 405,902,374, forward strand.
CGTAAAGGTCAAGGAGTGGATCATTTTGGATTTCTTGGTCAACAGTAGGGTCTTGGTCAAAGATGGGGTTGTCATGGATTTGGACTTCTTGGTCAATGGTAGGGTCTTGGTCAAAGATGAGGTTGTTATGGATGATATAATCGGAAATAGAATTTTTGTTAAGGATAGGTGTGTTTTGGATGTCATAATTATTTTGAAGGACTTCTTGAATGGACTTTGAAATAGGGTCATGGGATGGACTACCTTGATCCTAACATGAAGGTGACGTTATAATGTCATGCTTTGGGCTTTCATTTTGACATGTATCCTCAAGTTTAGACAATGGGATTTGACTTTGGACAATGATAGAATTTTCATGACTAAATGTGGCTTGTGAGGGAGTGACTTGAAAACATTAATGGATGAAGGACTAGGATAGGACATGGAGACTTGGACTGGATTAATAAGGTATTATTTTGAGACTTGACATGAGTTGGTAGATGGTTGATAAGGCATGTAGACTTGGACGGGATTGGTAGGTGAAGGACTAGAATATGACGTGGAGACTTGTAATGGACTAGTGGATAGTTGGTTTCCCTTGTCAATGTTAGGATAAGGGTAATAACTAGACATGTGTTGGAGATTAATGATAGGATTTTAGTTAAGTGATTCTTGATAGTGAGGGTTGATGGATGGAAGATTTGGACTGATGGATTGTTGGTAGGAAGGGTACGTAAGTGATTGACCATGGGTTGCGACTGTTTTGGATTTGAAGTGGAGATAATCTCTTTTGAAGTCTTTGGCTAGTTGAATGTGACCATTATGGATAAAGTTGTATTCAACTTGACTAGCAAGCATATCAAGGTGACTTGAAGACATGATGGTGGATGCCATGATACTATGACTATGCTTTTGGATTTTTTGGATAAAGGATGACAATGCAAGACTATTTTTTGGATTTTTTGACAATAAGGGATGCAATATGACAATGTTGTCTAAAGAAAATGGCTAATTCCAAAGGACAATGAAGACTGAGATGACAAGTTATGACACTAGTTTTTTTTTGTATTTTTGGAGGATGTCAATGCAAGGTGATAATGACGTTTTCCTAAGGAAAATGAATAATGCAAGGTGATAAATTTTTAATAAAGGATGTCAAATGCCAAGGTGATAGTGAAGACTAATGTGAAAATGTTGGTTAAATAAATGACCAATGCAAAGTCTAGATGCCAAATGAGGACTATGATGACAATATTTTGGATTTTAAAGATATGCAAGGTGAGGACTAAAATGATTTGAATGTCTAAGGTATGAAAATGTAAAGGTCTAAAATGATTTGGAAGAAGGTTTCCTAACCACCCTATGCTTGATCTATGTCTCAATTTTGGAATATCAAAGGACTTGTTTGAAGGATTAAAGGACAAGGACAAAATGATAAGTGAGTCTTCCTAACTAGACTTTTGAGTTGGAAGGATCTCACAAAAGGACAATGACTAAAGGAGATAATGATGTCTAAGTACAATGATAACATAATTTTTCAAAGTGAGGTAAGGTTTTCCTAATCCAAAATATGCAAAATGAGATGAGGACCTAAGTTTTTGGTTTATGACTGAAAATGCAAATGGTGAAGCCTAAGGATGAAGCTCAATATTTGCAAAGATGACCCTATGGTAAGATGCAAGCTAAAGTGTACAAGGAATGAGATATTTGAGAAATTTTATGATTTGGTTTCTAACAAAGACCTCTTAGGGTGATCCCACAATAGTGGTTTACAATTTTTGGCCAAACTATACACTGAAATTATTATTTTTAACTAAATTTTCACATTCAAGCACCTATAGCGGCTAAACCGTGAGGAATTTGAAGATGATGCAAACTAGAGTCTCGTCACATTTTTTCTGTAGATTCTAAAAATATTTTTGTCAAAAATTTTAGAATCAAATTGAACTTCTTTTTCCATCTCCCACGAAAATTGGTTTGTTTCAAAAAACAACATTTTTAAAAAGTGACGCACACCGTATAACACATAACTTTTTTTCCATGAAGGATAAAATTCTAATTCTTTTGAATTTAGATTTGTAACTCTGATGTCTAGTGCTTCCACTTGGTTAGATAGTTTTTAATTGAATATTTTTTTTGTAATCAAGTTTTGAAGTCAAACCAATTACAATTTAGGCATAGCACGACCATATAACACATAACTTTTTTTGTATATATCAAAATTCAATTTTTTTTGGTTGGATCAAGGACTTCAATATCTGGTGCACTCATATTTTTTTTGATATCTACTACTTTTCCACATGTGCAAAACATAGACCTTCATTTTTGGTGAAAAACTATGTTTAATAAAACTAAAAAATCAAACACATAATAAAATAAAAACATACAAAACTTATATTCATTGGATAGCTCATTCCGAGGACTATCCAATTCCAAAAGGGTTTCTAAAGACTTCTCCATTTTGATCCTCAACCTGAGCTTTGAAGCGTAAAAAAATAGACTATTTTTGTGTCTCAGGAGGGGGATGAGGGGCAAGGGAGGTTTGAATGAACCCCCTTTTCTATGCATTTTTTTGTTTTTTGGCGGCCAAAATTTAAAGGGGTTTGCTCGAACACTGGTTCAAGCGAACCCCCTAATGCGTTCGGTCGAACGAGTAAGTTCGTACGAACCCTAAAAATCACTTTTTTGCTTTGGGGTCATTTTTTGTGAGTTTTCCTTCCTCACTTGAATTGTAAACCACTATTGTGGCTTCACTCCTTAGAAAAAATGTTTGATAGCAGGCTGAGACTGTTGTTTTGATGTTTTATTGAAAAGTTTGAGTTGTCTGAGGTTGATTCCTTGTGTCTAGATTTGTGAATGTTGTGTATATTGTTTGAAAATCTAGAAAACACTTGAAAAGCATGATGTTTTGTTGTATGCAAATGCACATGAGACAAGCACAATCCCAATAGGCCAATAGGCCAAGGCTTTGTATACTTGATATAGCCCACCGATATACCCCGGATTGGTGCTAAACACCTTTCCTTCTCAAGAGCGGATAGCTTAGAAGTTTGGTGGCATTGGATCCCCTCCATGGCTCATTAACGTCATTTAGGCACACCAACTTCGGATTCTTGGGTAGTCACTTCCCAATAATTGCTATCTCTACTCAAGGGGATCAGTAGTGAGTGTCTTCGGGCATGATACTATACCCTGCACTATACCAAGCAACGACTGAAAAATGGTTGGCTTCTAAAACAATAGGTGTTTAATAAGGGCATTTCGTTCGTAGGGCATGATCCATGCGGCGAGAGTCCCCTTTCAGATCCATCTCATCGGAACCATATGCATGATTCTTAGGCTTTCCCCAGGAATCCACTTTTATATACTAGCTGGAAGTCCCTCGGGTTCAAGGTGCTACCAGTTTGAGTTGTCTTGGGGTGAGTATTTTTTCCCACCAGAATAGGCCCAAGTTCTAGAGTCAGTAACTGTTTCTCTTACACCCAAGATCGCCTAAAAACGTAAGGGGAGAGGATACTTCAATTACTAAGTCTTGAGGGTGACAAAAAATAAGGAGGGTTTGGTTTTCTGATCACCTAGTTTTCACAAGGTGAGAGCATAATCACCTACCACCTTCAAGCACAGTTAGACAGAATCAAGCACATGTTCATTTTAATGCACCAATGGAAGTGTTTTCTAAACTAGAAATCGCAAACACATTGTTTGAGAAATGACTCTTTGACTAACAGAGCTACAAAACCACAAGTTAGTAGTTTCCTAAATGTCTTGGAACAATGAGAAAGCTACAAAAAAAACTAAGTTAGGACAAGAGATTAAAAACTAAATTAAAACTTAAAAATCAGTAAATAACTAAGCTAGAAAATAAAAAGACTAAACTAAACTAAAAAAAAAAAATCCAAGAAAACTAAAAACTAAGAGCTCAATTTTTTTGTTGCTCCAAAAGAAGTAGTTTTTGGGAGCCCCATTCCAAAGCCACATACTACAAACAAAATATTAGTAAACCAAAAAGAAACTTGAATGAAAACAATAAACTAAAATAGCAATAACTTTCTCAAAACTAAACAAAATTTTAAACCATAGATATCTATGGAAAGTTAAGACATAGACCTTCAAAACCTAGAATTTTTTTTGCAAAATCCTACAAGACAAAAGTGTTATAAACAAAAGAAAATTCAAGTTTTAACAACTAAATTTTAAAAGTTGTGATCACTAAAATGGCCATAACTTTCTCAAATCTTAACAAAATTTTAAACCGTTTGAAGTTCCAGAAAGCTAAGGATGAGGCATAAAAAAACCTAGATAATCATTTTAAAATATTTTATACGCCTATTTTCTATGCTTAAAAGAATATGATGGGATTTCATATGAATTCTTGGCTGTAACCTTTAAAACAATGAAAATAAACAAGAAAACACACAAATTTCTCTAAAAAAATGTCGGGTTCACCAATGTGAGATGGGGTTAGAAATCAAATAGAATAGACAAAGTGACAGCCAACACTTCTAAACTATTAACCTCATCCAAACAAGAGAAAACAATCATATGAAAGGAGCAAAATGAAAAAATGAAATAAAACACTCCCCATTGAACTTTAATCACTTCTCTTGCTCTCTTTTTTCTTGTAATGCAACTTTTCCCTTAGATTTTTTGAAATACTTGTGCAAAACCTACAAATGGTAGCAAGAAAGTTGGAGACAATTAGCTGGTAAGCTGAAAATTGAGAAGGAAGATTGCTTTTATAGACAATCCTTCAAATGGATGACTGAGATTAATCATTTAGAAGGATTCCAAGATCAATGGTCTGAAATTGATGCACCAAGAATATGCTATTCTTGGAGGAATCATGACAGGAAGACATGCAGGGACATGCAGGCTATGACAGGGACATGTAGACTATGACATGAAATAATGACAGGGTATCTTTGACCAAGTGGAGGTGCATAAATAATTTATTTTAAATTATTTATTCAAAATGGAGGAAAATGACAAGTGGAAAATAAATAATTTATCCAAATTATTTATTTAGATAAAATGACAAAAGGAGCATTTAATTAAATTAATCAATTTAATTAAATGGGGAGGTGGAAATTAGACATGGTTAATTAATTTGAATTATTTATCCAAAAGAGAGGAATGAAACACAATTAAATAATTTTGACAATTATTTAATTATAGAAGAATAGAAGGTCAAATAATGATTATTATTATTATCTGACTATAGATGAAAGATAAATAATTAAATAAAAAATGATTTATTTAATTATTGAAGAAAGGGATATATTAGTGATGCAATTAAATAATTATAATTGATCAAGATAGAATAAAGATGAGAAGGTGAATTAATTAAATAATTAAAATTTATTTAATTAATAGAGGAATGTGGTCAAACTTAATTGAATAATTAAAATTATTCAATTATCGAAGGACAACGACCAAGAAAAATGATGCTCGTGGACTTAGGACATTTTTCATTGTCTACAACTATTATACAAGCACAACCCATTATTTCAAACCCTATTTATAAGGGCAAGGAAGTTATGGTTACTTCAACTAACCTTCTTGCTCATCCAAAGTATTCTTGGATGCCTCAACCAGCAATGGTGTTTTCATCACAATCAAAATTTCTAATGCATCCTTCCACATCACCAAATACCTTGCAACATTATCATAGCCCTCTCAAGCGTGTGGAGGATGGTGAGTTTGCTTAATAGAAAAATAAATAAATTTCATGCTCATCATACAACTAGGCTCCATCTCATCATTTTTTATCAAAAAAAATATTTTCCACTTTCGATGAGTTAGTTTGTGGTGATATGCAAGAGTCCAGCTCATGAATTTTATATTTAGGAATTTATGAGGTCTTATTGACCTCATTGGGAATTATTTTATATGATACAATCACCAAAGATATTATAGTTTATATTTTTCTACATTCAAGAAGTTAAGGCTTCAAGTTTTATGGTTTTTGTAGCATGTTGGGTTATTTGGCCAAATGGGAACTTGTTCAAAATCAATCACAAAGTTTATTGTGAAGGCATTGCCACTTCTCTAGTGATATGGTGGCATTCCTATGTGGTGGACCATGGGTTTAATTCAAATCATTCGCTTGTCTAGACCCTAATGAATGTTGGAAATCATTTATTTGGCATCATTCATGTTTATGCTCTCAATGATGCTATGAAGAGATATTTTTTAAGGCAATGGATTATAGATTCAATGCCCCTACCACTTTGGTTTTGTGCATTGATTTTGAAGCTATGAAAAATTATTGAAGATAAAAAATGAAAACATAAAGAAAAATCATACAAATAGTTATACCTCAATGGAATTTAACTTCCATGGTTGAGGCTCTACACAAGATTTTCACCCAATAAACTTGTTGATTTTCTCTCTTACTTTCTGGTTTGGATTTCTCAATAAATCAAGCATAATCTAGCTATTGTTCAAGAATTGATGATAAGTTGAGGTTGAAAAATTCTATTTATAGAAATAGGCTCCAAGGGATGAATTCTTGTGAATTAATGGCTTAGGTTGAGACATGCTCTCAAGCAAGAGAAAGAGGAAAAGTTTCATGTGAGGGATTGAGGAGATTGTGAGATTGGATGGCAATAATTGGAAGGGATAGAGGTATAATTTAAAATTGGATTTTATGGAGTGAAGAAAGATAGCCCCATACAAATTCAACTAAAAAAAGTGACATTTTTCTTTAGTGGATTTAATGAGATGGAGGTGGGCATTTATTGGAGACATGAGGAAGCAAGCATGTGAGGGGAAGGGCATGTGACATTGGAAGAACTTAAAATTAGGGAAAAAGGCTAAGTGTATATTAATGAATGGGGATTAAATTAATTAATCTAAGATCAACTAATTAGTGGACTTTGAGGGGAAAAAGACTAAGTTGTATTAAATAAATAATTTAACCTTAGCTAGGAGAACAAGGTAGTAGTGAAAATTAATTAATTAAATATAATATTTAATTAATTTAAGAGGGAAAGTGGGATAGTTAAATAATTTCTAAATTTAATTAATTAAGGGATAAAGATGGTATTTAATTAATTAAATACTATAATATTTGATTATTTATGGGGTAATGGTAGTGATTAATTAAAATTTAAAATTTTAATTAATTTAAAACTTGCAATGTTAGAATTGGGGTGTCTACCTTTTTCCCCTCTTCGATGCAACATCAAAAGTGATGTTGTGTCAAATAATTTTAATTTTTGACTCAATAGGGTAAATGGAATAGGAGATGATGCCCCCTTGAGAGGTCAACCAAAAAAAAGTCAAAACTAATTTTTGATGTGATATCAAAAAGGTGAGTTTAGAAGAGAATAATGTGTGTTAAGGGAGAGGAGAATGAAAAGGAAGAGGGTGATAGGTCTTGAAATATGATTTTGGGTGTGATGACTTATATAGTGAAAAGAAGAAAACTTACATTATTATACAAATACAATACAATATAATATAATCATACTTATAATAATTATAATAATCAATCATATAATATTAACATACTAATTATATTATTAAAAACATACTAATTATATTTTTTCCTTGATCAAAAAAATACTAATTATATTATTAATATAATTTTTTACAATAAATTAATATATGATACATAATTTGTGATTTAATTATGTTAAACATATAATTTTTTAGAGAGCGATACATGTATAATTTGTACATCAAACCTTTTATTCCAACTGCATCTTTGGGATGCATAGTTAGTATTTCCTTATCTAAAGTAAAATGTTGAGATAATTACTTTGAAATATCAAGAATAAAAAATATAATAATCTAATCTCGAATTTAATTACATAATTTTAATGAAACATTGAAAACATGTTTAAAGACTAGTCTAGGATTTGGTATGCACAATTGGTGATATTAGATAGTTAATTATGTATGTAGCTTCTATTTAAAAAATATGGTGTTCTCATGAGTTGATTTCATATAATAATATGTCATTTGTAGATTAGTCATTGCATTTAGGACACTCTAATCAAAGTGGGTCCAAAGCATAAGGTAGAAAGGGCATGTGTAGGCAATTTTTATTAATAATCTTATCTAGTATAATGGGATTGAAGATTTATATGTACTTCAAAATATGAAAATAAATAGAAGAAAGAAAATGAAAAAAATACAAAATAAGAGAATATAATTTGAATATGCTACAAGATAGAGTCATAACGAAAAAGATGAAATGTGCTTTGCTAGGGTTTTATCCTTTGTCTACATAACTTGGCTTTTCCCTTGTGGTTTTTTCTTATGTCATACCACATTTATTGCAGGATTTTTAAGCCTCTGTTTATATGGCCTCAACCAATTTCAACCTAGAAGTTCTTGTTGGTTTTGATGGTTTGACGACTCTTAATCATGGATCCTCTAAACAAGAATCACAAAAAAATTGTGTTGAAAGTATTCCATGAGGCATGCCTACTGAAACTCCAACAATGTCATTTTACCTATCCCTAAATTTGGTAGTGCATGTAAATGGTTAGAGAACCATACTATTATTATGTATTTTGTGGGGAGAACTCCAATTGAAAGAATTCTAAGGGATTGGGTTGTCAAATATTGGGCCTTGCATGGGGTTTTCCTAGATGTTGTTCGAAACCTCACTAAGGGGTTTTATATTTTCTATAAATTGTAAAGGTCAATCATGCCTAGGCTATTATTTAGCATGGCCCATGGTATGTTTGGTCATCTCGATTGGTATTTCAACCATGGACCTAATATTTTTCCAACTCAGATGATAAAAAAAAATTGTGCATGTATGACTTCAATTTGCTTCTCTCCCCTTGCCTTGTTAGACTTTTTCTTTCATGTTATTGTGTCCTAGCTAGGGAAGGTTGTTTGCATTGATCTAAATCATTTTTACCAAGCACACCCTTAGAAATGGGTTTGTGTTGAGGTCAATTTTTCTAAATACTTGAAAGAGTTGATAGATATCCAAATTGGAAATCTTCATCACTCTCAACAACTCAAAAAGTGGCATTTGTCTTTAGTGGATTTAATGAGATGGAGGTAGAATTCATTGGAGACATGAGGAAGCAAGCATGTAAGGGGAATAGCATGTGGCATTGGAAGAACTTAAAATTAGGGAAAAAGGCTAAGTGGACCATATTAATGAAGGGGGTTCAATTAATTAATCTAAGATTAACTAATTAGTGGCTTTTGAGGGGAAAAGACTAAGTTGTATTAAATAAATACTTTAACCTTAGCTAGGAGAATAAGATAGTGGTGAAAATTAATTAAATTAAATATTTAATTAACTTAGAATAGAGGTGGAACATTTAATTAAATAAATACAATATTTAATTGATTTAATAGGGAAAGTGGGATAGTTAATTGAATTCTAAATTTATTTAATGAAGGGATAAAGATGGAATTTATTTAATCAAGTACTATAATGTTTAATTATTTATGGGGTAATGGTAGGGATTAATTAAAATTTAAAATTTAAATTAATTTAAAACTTGCAATGTTAGAATTGGGGTGTCTACATTTTCCCCCTCTTTGATGCAACATCCAAAGTAATGTGTCAAATAATTTTAATGTTTGACCCAATAGGGTAAATGGAATAGGAGGTAATGCCCCCTTGGGAAATTAGCCAAAAAAAAGTTAAAAATTATTTTTGATGCGATGTCAAAAAGGTAAGTTTAGAAGAGAATAATGTGTGTTAAGGAAGAAAAGAATGAAAAGGAAGAGGGTGTTAGGCCTTGAAATATGCGGTATTAAAAAAATTAGGTTATTTTCCACATGCCTTGGAATAACTAGGGTTAGAGGTCTATAAATAGGCCTTGGGGTCCCAAAGGTGTCATTTTCACCTTTCTAATTGAGACAAGAAGAGTAGAGTGAGTAAATGAGAGATGGAAATTGTTCCTTAGCATTTTCATTGTGTGGAGCGAGTTTGAGAGTACTAACGAGCAATGAAGGTGGGAGATTTAGGGCTTTCAAGGTAGTTAGGGGTAATAAATGTGGGTATATTAGGATAGGAAGAGGTAAAAATAGAGGCATGGTTTTATCAAATCATGCTTGTGTGCATGATTGTGGTGCTTCTACTACATGAAGTTTTTCTTATGCCTAAAACAACACTTGCGAAGAAAAATGGTACTCATGTTTAATAAATTGACACTTTTGGGGGGAAATTACACTTTTTCTAGGTACTACATGTACACTTATGGGTTCAAAACTGTGTTGGATAACTCCACACTTGTGCTAAAGTGGTGCTTGCATTTTTTAAGTTCACACCTATGAAGGTCAAGTATACACTTGCACTAGAAGTGGTGCTTGTATAGGCTATGCAGGAACCTGTGTTGAAAATGATCCTTGTATAGGTTAAGGATGCACCTGTGTTGGAAATTATGCTTGTGTAGGTCAAGGATGTACTTGCATCAGAAGTGATGCTTGTACATGGTAAACTACATGCTTTTGTTAGAAGTAGTTCTTATGCATAGTAAATATACATGTAAACTGGTAGTGGTGCTTGTGCATTACAAAGACACACTTGTGCATAGTAAAGACATACTTGTGTAGGGTAAAGATGTTCTTGTGTTGGAAGAAAAGCATGCATTAGAAGTAACACTTACACAATATAAGGATACATTTGTGTTGGAAGTGGTGCTTTCACAAGACAAAGGCATGTTTTGTAGGAATACATGAATGTGTGGGGTTTTTAGGATTGAATTGAAAGGGATTTATTTTATTTTATGGAGGAATAACACTAGTTTGTGGTATGATGCAAGAGCCTCTGGTGACACTACTGTGAAATGAGCGATAAATTTGAGTTATGACCTAGTTATGTCACCAACTCATGAAGATGGATGGGGAGTGGTTGTGATTGATGGGTTTGTTCTATGCATCAAGGATGCCTTGATTGGGGGCATATAAGATGATGATAGACCTAGTAGAGTGATGGCACATCGATGCTAGCAGTTTCCACCTACCTACTAGTGAGGCAACCATTACCTTGGAGGAAGTATGATCGAACTTGAGACTACCTATATGAGGGAGCTTGTAGAGTATGATTTGATGCATGTTGAGGAGGCACTAGCTTGGGTTTCAATTGTTGAATGCACAAGATAATCGAGGGGGGAAGTGAATCAGTTGTTCATTAAAACATAAAAACCCTCATTAACATTTAGATCCTTATTATCCTTTAATGTGTTAAATTAATTTAACATGAAAGTAAATAATAGAAATAGAAACACATCAACATGATACTAAACATAACACCAAATTTACATGGAAAACCCAAGAAGGGAAAAACCATGGTGAGGATTAGCTCACAATATAAATTAATTACAATACCAAATACAATAGGCTCATTTTTGAAGGGTTCAATGCCCAAAAGAAAGAAGGGCTCACTACCAAATTATAGAAATGAATATAGAAGATTGTTACAATGAAAAATCCATATCAGAGCAATAGTTCAAAGATCCACCATTACATTACTAGATCATTTGCAACCTCTCTAAAGAATGTAGAAACCTTCTGCTCACTACTTCTAGTAGTCTTAGGCTTCAAAGCTCATAGATCATTTTTCACTTTCACACTTCACCTCACAATAATTCACTTTGCACACACTTCACACACTTATCCTCCATAAATTCACCACTCATATATACCATCCACAACCTTGAAAATAATCTCCATGGTTGACTATGCACCTCAAACATACAAATTCAAAATAGTTTGGTACCAAAACATTCTTGCAATGGAGAGGAATGAAGTTTGAACACATCACAACTTCTCAAACCCAAATCTATATATACATGCTAAGCCACACTTCCACAAACATTGAAACACATTTGCAATTAGTGTAAACACCCAAGTTTGGTCAAATTTGTTTTAACACCATTAAAAATTTAAGTACATGCTTCCTTTGATCTAAGGATGAATTACAGACAAACAAGCAACACTTAAACACAATCTATAATATTCCATCAGCACCCTGAAATCCAAAAATTCCTTCATGACAACATTCACCTGAAACATATATTCATTATGTACAACGAGTTAACCTTCCACGCCCTGCAACTTATGAATCCAACCTTGCAGACAACCAAACCTCAAACAATTATGAAGGAAGATAGATATAGAAATTGTAGACACATCTCTCTATCAACAAGACCAGAAACCAAAACACAGAGAAATGTGAACCAAAACCATTTCTCCTAGACAACACTGCTTTCACAGTTCTCACACAGGTGAACACGTTTTCTTGTATAGAACAATATAGAACAAGAAACTTTAGATATAACACCTCTAAACACCTCTTATAAAAATATCTAAACCAGAAAAGCATAGATTCAATACCAAAAGAAATGTGGATCAAGAACTAAAACACTACTTTGCCACACTAAACTCAGTATTATTCAAAAAAATTATAAAGCACTTGGAAACCAAGCATCACAAACACTATCTCATCATTTGTAACACTTTCACAACATCTATAGTACTCTACAACACATCCAAGAAGCTTTCGTAACAATACATGAGTAATACTTCAATGAAAACACCAACAACTCCAGACACATCATTAATACTAGGAGCATACCAACTCAACTTACTTCCTCTAAGGTTGACGTCAATGCAACAACACTCTGTTGACATCAATGACAACACAATATTCTAAAAATCTCCCCCTTTGTCATTGATGGCAACACATAATATGAAAAATCATCAACAATAAAAACAACTCTAATCACCAACACATATTTCACAATAGTGCACACTGCTCCCCTTAAATAAGCATTTATTCTTTACAAAACTTTCCCTTTCTCCCCTATCTTCATGTGGTTTTTAAGCTCACTCTCTCCCCCTTTGACATCAATTGCAAAGGACAACACATAGTTTCTTTTATTCCTCCTTTTTCATTACTCGCATATACCTACTCTCCCCCAAAGGAAAAACCTATAAGGGACAATGATTGCACTACATTCCTTTGATAGATCTTCAAAGGAAAACACCAACAACTAAATTATTTTCTATCACTCCACCAATTAGCAACCATTGCTACCTACTCCCCCTGAAAGGTAGCCTCCAACATCACTCCCAAATAGGGAATGAATCTTGAAATCCATTGGACTAATGCATAGACTTATGCATTTAATTGAAAGGGGGGGAATAACCCCTAACTTCTCCCAGAGATACTCAAATGTATCTTTAGGAAGGGCCTTAGTGAAGATATCAACAACCTAATCCATTGTAGGGACATATTATAGCTTCACTTAATTTTTTGCAACCTTCTCTCTCAAAAGTGATATTGGATTGAGATAT
>VDFB02193867.1:405916326-405940428 GCA_007258455.2 Sequoia sempervirens
GAGGTGAGATAGAGAGTAGAGAGATATATAGAGATAGAATGAGAGGGAGGGAGATAGAGAAATTTAGAGAGGGAGGGAGGGAGATAGAGAGAGAGAGATGGACATGTAGTGAGGTAGTTCTTGAGCTCAAGGGAGAGAGTTAGATAAAGGGATGGAGACAGTGAGACAAAATTCTAGAGCATAAGAGTTGAAAATGAGTCAGATATATAGAGAGAGAGATGATACAACTTGTTGATTATTTAAATTTGACCTCCTGATTACTAAAATTTGACATGTTGATTACTGAAATTTGACTATCTAAAAAATTATAAGATTTTCCAAAAATTAGAATTTGTATTATAAATCCAAGAGTTTCAAAACCACTCTCAAACATCCTAAAACTATATACATAAAATATAACTTAAACTATAAGAAAGTAAATGTCCATATGTGACTGTCCACTTATACTTTTTCTAGCATTGCAAAAAGTCATGCTTCACAAAAATGTTTATTTAACTTAAATGTTTATTTCATGTATATAGTTTCTCTAGTAGAGAAAGAGAAAAATAAAGAGTTCACAAAAACACATTGAAAAAATTCATCTTCACATTTAGCAAGCGCCAAATTAGGCACTAGCCAAATGGAGCACTTCATTTGATGAGCACCAAATTTGGCACTAGCCAAATGGAGCTTACTTCATTTGACAAGTGCCAAATTTGATGCTAGCCAAATGGAGCATTGGATTTGATGAGTGCCAAATTATATGCTCACCAAATAGAGCACTTCATTTGGATAGCATGAAATGGAGCACTTTGCCAAATGATGAACTTCATTTGGCTAGCGCAAAATCTGATGCTTGCCAAATGGGTTGCATTGGAAAATACCAATCCAAAAGGGTTGGATTTTTCCTTGGGCATCGAACCCAAATGGTTGGATAACCATTTCATGCCAAGGATGTGATTTTTTTAAAGGGTAACAAAATTTCACACATTTTTGGTCGTACTAACTCCAAGTTTGCATGTATTTCAATACAATTTTATTAAAAAGGTTGTGATGATGTTAGGCTCTCTCTTACCTATATAACCATATAATTTTTTAACATTTTGATTATGTTAAGGTTTTCATCTAGATAACTTCGCTTGTTAATGCCTCCATTTTTTGTAAAAAACCAACATGTTCTATTTTTATTATAGATTTTTACTTGTTCATCAAATTTTGAAACAAATTACTTTTTTATAAACTAGACTCCATTCTACCTGTAATGAAAAAAATGATTTTCAATTAGTTTTAAAAAAATTTATGGGGGGGGCATGCTCAAATTTCAACTTTTCAGGATGTGTCCACTTTGAAAACTTGTAAAATATTATATATTCATTAAAAAATTAGCCAAAAGAACTAGGGTAAACTACATGGTGTTAGCTAATATCTCACTATTAATATTTTTGAAATTCTAAAAAAAAAAAAGGTAACAAAAAAGGATGGTCACAACAGACACTCTGCTATTTTCTTTTTTGAGAAAAATAGGACCACTTTTGGTGACCCCCCTTTTTGAAACCCTTAATCTTCATTATTATTTTTTTTAAAGTATTTTGGAAAGTAGATTCATAGCATTACAACTCTTGTTCTTGTTGCATCTTCAAATTTTGAGTGTAACTATCTTCATTTTCTCATGAACATCAAACTTTGTTGGTTTTAAAAAAAAGTGGTATTTTAAGAGCCATTTTTATGTCACAACTTGGTACACTTACCCTATATGAGA
Source organism: Sequoia sempervirens (assembly GCA_007258455.2). Taxonomy (NCBI): domain Eukaryota; kingdom Viridiplantae; phylum Streptophyta; class Pinopsida; order Cupressales; family Cupressaceae; genus Sequoia; species Sequoia sempervirens. The sequence continues at coordinate 405,918,065 of VDFB02193867.1, forward strand.
TTGGACATGACAAACCTTTTTGTGAATAATTGCATCATAGATGCGATAGAAAAAACCGTTTGCACTATTGCATAAACATCTCTAAATTCTTAAAACCACTCAACTAAAAGTTTAGAATTTGACTCTAAATACTCAAGGAACCTACATAACAACGATACATATAAAAGAAAGCATTCTTTTTAGTTGATACAAAATGGCTCTTGAACTATGAATTCCCTTTTGGTGATAAATTAAAATGAACTAGCATTTCTAAAAAGATATGTGAAGCTACAACACCATGAATTTAATGTATTGATGACAATTGCTTTGTATTAATTTTCAGAGGGAAATGAGAAGTCTAAAAATATAATTTGAAGTGATTTCTTCTAGGATTTTGTACAATTACATTATAAGTAATGCTCAAGAATTTAAGACTATATTATACATCATAATGCTACATGACTTAAAAACGTTCGTATATGAAATATGTTTTTCTCTGCACGACTTGACTTTGTTAATGATGAAAATGATCAATGCCGGTTGAAGAAATCCCTTCAAAATAGAGACACGTTATCAGTCAAATATCGATTTAATTGCGTAAATTGGAAGCAAGCCCACTTCGATTTTCAAACTTTTACTTTTGTGTGAGTGACAACTGACAAGTGATAGGCACCATTGTATGAATTTTCCTTACGCGGTTTCTCCCCGTCCATTGAATTTTATAGGAGAGAAAAAAAAATTATTCAATGGTATAAAAATACTTTTAAAGATAAGTTGGAATTATTACAATGAGAATCGTGTGTATATGTCTAAAGAAAAACATGTAGCTCAAGATTGTTCTTCTCTGCCATTTTGATTTTTACTCAATTGAAACCCAGATTTGACTGTTCTTTAGTCCACCCAAAATATGGGCACAGATTTCTCATATGGGTGATGTTGGTCACTTCAGTTGAAATTAAATTTTATGAATGGACAATTTATTTATTAGAAGTTATATATATTATATATTTGTATAAAGGTGGGTTAATTTAATTTAATAATATGCATATTTATATATATATATATAAACATATTAATTTGGATTACTAAATTAATAAATTTTATATAATAGAATAGTATTTGTTTTTGAAATATTATTAGAATGAGAATTGTAATAATATATTTTAACAAGAAAAAGAAAATTCATTTTTTCATTATTTTCAATCAATTTGCATTTGCTAAATATAGAATAAGCTTCATTACATGTATGTCAAGTGTGGATTGGTTGACGCCCTTAAATAAATAGGTCTCCAACTAGATAACCTCACATTTGTTGGTATACTCTATATCAAAACATCAAATCCTTCACATTTATTTGTTATGATAATATTATTTTATTTACTCCATTTATAAGAATTTTGATTTACTCTTAGTATAGTGTAAATTATGTCAATCAATATATTAATTACATCATATTTATATATTATTATACAATTACAATACAATACAATATAGATATAATATAATTATACTTATAATAATTATTATAATCAATCATATAATATTCACATATTAATTATATTATTAATATTTGTTATAACACATTAATATATTATACATAATTTGTGATTTAACTCCCTTAAACATATAAATTTTTAGAGTGGGATAAATGTATAATTTATGCATCAATTTTTTTATTCCAAGTACATCTTTGGGATTTATAGTTAGTTTTTCCTTACCAAAAGTAAATGTTGAGCTAATTACTTTTGAAATATCAAGATTAATAAATATAATAATCCAATCTCAAACTTTATTACCAATTCTTAATGAAACATTGAAGCCATGTTTAAAGACTAGTCTAGGATTTGGCATCGACAATTGGAAATATTAGATAGTTAATTAATTATTTATCTTCTATCTAACAAATATGGTGTTGTCATGAGTTCAATTCATATAAGAATATGCCATTTGTAGATTAAACATTGAATTCAGGACACACTAATCAAAGTGGGTCCAAAGCATAAGGGAAAAAAGGCATGTGAAGGCATTTTTTTTAATAATCTTAGTTGGTATAATGAGATTGAAGATTTTGTAATGACAGAAAAAGGGTAAGCCTTTTCCTTGCTTAATTTGGGAATAACTATTGGACTTGATATTGCCTTGATCTAGTGTTGTGATGAGTTTTACACATCCACATTAGGTTTTGGGCCCTTCTAAGCTAAATAAACTTAACTTTTCCCTAATTTAATGTTGTAAAGTGTATTTATTGACACCTTCACATTAAATTTAGGAGGCTTTAAATTAAGTGGACCTAATCTAGTGTTGTAATGTGTTTTACACATTCACATGGGATTTAGGGCCCTTATAAGCTATATAGACCCAATTGTGCCTTAATTTAGTGTTTTAAAGTGCATTTATTCACACTTTCACATTGGATTTTGAGCCCTATTGCATTTATGACCTTTATATCATCATTAATAGGCCCCTATGACCCCATATTATGCATCCCAAGGTATATTTTTCTCAAAAACCTGACTATATCAACATATACACCTAATTTACACACTCCCTGGTATTTTAGCAAGTAAAATAGCCCCTGTGGGACCCATTCGCCACTTTGGGAAAATGAATCCCATCTAGGTGGGAGTCATTCGCCCAGAATGGTGAATGAGTCCCATTTGACCTATTTTCAATGTTTGAGCAGGAAACAATGGGTTTTAAGTTCAAATTTCTTCTATGTTGGCCTTGGGGATCAAATAAATGGTCATTTGAGTGGATTTCCTATGTAAAAAAGCTTTCAAATCATTATTTAATCATGCATTCATGATATCAAGTCAAGCAAGCAAGAGTTAAAGCATTCCAAGACTTCACAAGATCACTAAGAGGGCATTAAAGATCATTTCTAAGGCATTCAAGGGCAGAATTCTCCATCAATTGTTGCAGGAATTCAAGATCCATTATCATGTCAATCATATCAAGCATCAAGCATGTTATTGATCTAGTGTTGTGATGTAGCATTAAAGATCCAAGATCAAGCATTGTTCCACTCCTATTGTCAAGATCAAGATCTAAATCTTTCATGGCCATTTTATATTGAGTTGCAGATTTACAAGACATCATTTACAAGAAATCATTCAAGGTATCATTTTTCATGTTTCATATCCTATGTTTCATGCTTTATGTCCTCATTTTATTGTTTCATCATTTGGTTTAATACCTAAAAGGGGTTTGACCAAGGCAAACCCCTATTCACTAACAATCAGTTGCAAGTTTTCTCTTCTTTACATGTGTGATTGTAGATCTAGATTTCTTGGAGCTTGAAATATCATTGAATATTAGGTTACAAGATTTTTGGAGTTGTCTCTCCATTTGCAAGGTCATAATATTCATTAAAATGTCATCTACATCCCCAAAATCAAAGTTTTGGATCCAAAAACCTGGAGAAGCAGATTGGGCAAACTGAGAGGTGCAGATCAAAACTTTGAAGTTCCAAAAAATCCAAACTAGACTTATTCACCACAAGTGGTGAATGAGTCCCACTATAGGTGTTTTTTTAAAATATTTACATATTCAGATACCCTTTTGTTCGAAACCTGCTCTTGTGCAAAAATCTAGAACTGGGACTTATTCGCCCAGAATGGTGAATGAGTCCCACTAGGTCAAAAAGTTAGAATTTCTAGTATTTCAGAGCTCCTTCCAGTCATCTTCAGATTTCCAAGTGCACACATTCTATTTTGTATCTTTCTGTTTTGTTCCATTTGCATTTCTAGGCCATTTAAATCAAGTTTGCATCATATTAGGGTTTTGCATTTCATCTTGCATTTCATTGTATTTTCCAAGTTTAAACTTGGTGGTGAACCCCTCATTCAGTTTTAATTAATCTCTAAATATACCCTAAGATACCAAGTATTGTCAGATCTCTCCCTCCATTCTTCATTGGATTGAGATCTCTATCCAGTGTCCTTGAGTGTAGCAAGTGTGAAATAGGAACCCTATCCTTGCGCTTTATTCCTCCAAGGTGGGGTGTACTATTTTTTAGGTTACATTTTGGTGAACCTATATTTAGAATACCTTCTTTATTGATTTGGAGTCCATCATCATCCTATATCTCATTTACTTTTCATTAGGATTCATGTTATTTGATTGGTATCTAGGGTTTCTAAATGTTTACATTAGTGAAAGTGCATATAGGTTGCATTTTTGCATCTCAAATCATTGCAAACCATTTGAAAACTATATTTACACTTAGGTTACACATCATACAAACTAAAAAACATAAAAATCACTTAAAATCCTTTGAAAATTTTCAAAAAAATCTCCACTAGGACTCATTCACCACCTTGGGCGAATTAGTCCTAGTACACCCCTAAAAATGCCTTTTTCAGCATTAAAAACCTTCTTTCTACACTTTTTTTTTGCTGCCATTAACTATCTGTTTCAGTTGATTAAGTTTCTGTTACATGCATTTCACTAAATCTAGCTTAAAGTGCTTCATTTCAAGCATTGCTCAATTCCAAATTTGCATTTACAACATTTCATCTTTTAGGTTGTTGCATAGTGTAATTAGTAAATTACCTTGTTTCAAATCTGAAAATTGCATTTAAACATTTCACTTTAGATCTTTGCATTGCACTTTCTTTACTTTTCCTTGATAGCATGTTTTCTTTAAAAGAGATGTGGCTTTGATATGGTTAAAAATGGATTTCATAAGTACAACATCCCCTCTTATGAGTTCAATTTAGAATACAACAATGAGGTCATTAAGAAACATGTTAGTCATCCTTCTACTATCTTTCATAGTTATGAGAACATCTTAGAGAAAGTGGATCAAACCATTGAAACAATCCTTAATATCACATTGCCTATTGGTGAGGATGGTATGATATAGGAGGATGTAAGTGTAGACAATCATAATAATCATACTTGTTCCTCTCCCGATACCTCTCCTATTAGTGATGAAGGTATCTTGGTGAAAGAAGATACAAGCATTGAGGGTCTTGATTGTCCCTCTCCTCTTCCCCCTTTGGAAGATATTAGAAAACAAGAAGAAGAGATCATAGAAACATTTCTAAACATCACAATACCTAGTCTTCATTCATCCCTTGCTTATGAGAATGTTTTAGCAAAAGAGGGTGATATCATAGATAACCATAATTTTCCTTCTCATAATATTCCTCCTCGATGCAAAGATGATAGGTTGGTGTTAGAAGATGCACCTATTGATAGTCATGATAATCTTGTTCCTCCCTTCCCTAATGCTCCCACCATTTGGAAATATCTATTTGGTAAACATGAAGATCATAGTTTTCCTTCTCTTGATGCCTCCCCAATTTGTGATGAAGCTAGTTTACAAAATCTAACAATGGAATGTGATGAACATCTTACAATCTCTCCTACTAGGGTAGCTATTAGGGCACAAGAGAATGAGACCTTAGAAAAAAGGGACAATCAAATGGAGCCTTCTAATATCCCCACTATTGATGAACAAGAAAATCCAACCATTGATAACTCCCTTACTTGCGATGAAGTCATTTTAGTAGAAGCAACCTTTAAAGGTCATGAAGATCTAGTTGGTAGTTCTCCTAAAAACTCTCCTCCTAGGGAGGATATAATGGTGCAAGAAAAGGATAACATTAACAATAATGATATAGTGCCTTTAGATGAAGATGATGAAGTAACATTAGAATCTCACTCACTAAGGGACATTAATATTATTCAACATCAACTCATCCTTTATCCACCTTCACACAAACCTCAAACTCAAAACAAACCCGAACTTATCCTTTACCTACCTAAGAATAATGTGTCACACCAGCTGAGTCATAATATCATTGCTCATACATATAACACCAGAAACAATCTGTAGCCAAGACAACTAACCCCAACATCCCTCCCATTTCCTAATCCTATCTTATTAGGTCCTCCTTGTTTTCCTCCACAAAGTAGAAAATAGTATGATCTTGTTGAACAACTTAAGAATACTTCTACAAAGATATCCCTATGGGACCTAATTCAGAATTCACCTAATTATCACACTATGCTTTAAACAGCCTTGTAACAGGTTGTGGTTCCCTCTAGTGCAAATCTGAATGGCATAACAACCATGATTCAAGGAATAAATGCTGACATTTTTTTCCATCAAAGTGAGCTCCCTCCTTTGGAAGTGCTAAAACAAAATGAGGCTTTTATAATAATAGCTAAATACAATAGAGTAGGGATAAAGAAAACCCTTGTTGACAATGGCTTAGCACTTAATGTGTGTAGTGTAAACCTTTTGGATAGGATTCGTGTCAATAAATCAAAAATTCAACTTGATTCCTTGTATATCCGTGGATTTGACAATGTAGGAACACAACCACTTGGTGTAATCACTTTATCTATTACAGTTGGAAAGGCCACATTAGAAACACCAATCCATGTTATGCCAAATGATCTTTCATATAATCTCCTTTTGGGAAGGCCATGGATTCATGCAATGAATGGGGTGCCTTCTACCCTTCATCGTAGAATGAAATACATATACAATAACAAAGTGTACACACTTGAAGTTGACCTTGATCCAAATAGTTGTTTAAAAAATGAGAGAGGCAAGGAAAATCCTTTGGAAACATTAACAACAACCATACAAGTGGGACCTATGCAACAAAAAGACAAAGAAAAACATATTGAAGAAGTCACAGAGCTATTAGAAGATGATTGGGGTTCCTTATATTTGGAACCTACATTCATGGGAGAATACAAGATCATAAACAAAGAGTCTAAAAAGGGAAAAGAAAAATCTGTAATGTCAACACAAAATTTGGAAGATCCTTCGAAATCATCCACCTCAACCACAATGCACAGAGGTATTAATGACCAAGGTGGCTTTGTATCTATTTTATGGACTTTGACTCTACAAATAAGGAGTATTCTTGCTCATACTAGACATACAAAAACCTTGTTATGAGTGTATAGGTTAGAAGTTTAGAATATTTCAGACTAGTGCATAGAGAGGTATGAAGAACCTCGCATACAAGGCCACTTTAGTTACATGGAACATCTTCCACACACACAAGGTAAGTATTCACCATTGTTGTATTGCAAAAATATCCTCCAAACACACTATATAAAATCAAATTCTAAAAAATATATTATGTAGGAAAAGTGTGTAAGAGAATGATGAATTCTCAAATACTATACATACACCCATATATTTTGATATTGTGACATATCCATTACCCATGTGTTTTATGGGAACATGATTTCAATGTATAATTGAAAGGTGACCTCAACACCAGCCATTTTTACTATAGGTGTCTAGTGTTACTTGGGGGTCTTCATAGGGGTTTGTATTGGGCCTAAAAGGGGTTTTCTATCTTAGGCACCATGTCCCTAGGCTAAACATCTTGTGCTTGGGGTTAGGTATTTGGAGGCTACAAATATAAGGTGTCCTATTCTAGTTGGGCCACTATGTGAGCATTCTCTACTTGAGGGTGTGGGTTTTGCCTCTATGGAGGTAGATTTTAGTGGGTTCCCTTGTTCCCCTCCTATTTTGTGGGTGCCAAAATATTGGAAAATCCATTTAAATATGAGTAAATTTGTATAATTTTAAGTGGAAAGTAGGAGTGGGAGTGTGAGAGGGAGTCGCAGAGCAAGGTTTGAATCCTCCACAAGTGGGATAAAGGATGATGAATATGAGGATGGAGAACACTATTATGGAAATGATATTTGGGATGGGTGTTTGGGTTTGAATGATGATGAGATCCTTCTTGAAATCCTTCTAGAGGTGTAGCATAGATTTTTGGCACCCACTTGCTTTCTAGCTCTCCTAGGGTTTTTCACCTAGAAGGAGAAAGATGGTTCAAAAATGCTCATGTTACATTAAAATTCAATGCAATATGAATAAAATAAGGATGAAATATGCCTAGATATAATGCTTGAATGCAAGAAATGAATGAGATTGATTGACTAATGAGTAGAAACTAAAGGAAAACAACTTGTTTTAAAACACATTGTGTATTGCAAAATCACCTACAAATGAATAGAAAGATGCAACATAAATGAATTAGATTGAAAGTGAAAACTTGGAACTTTGATGAGGACTGGAAATTGCTTTTGAAATGTTGTTGATGATTTTTTTCAATCCTGAAGGGACTCATTCGCCATTCTGGACGAATTAGTCCTAGTTCTGGTAAACTGAGTCGGGATCTATTTCTGACAAAAGGGTGTCAAAAAATGCATAAAAAATTAGAAATGGGACTCATTCACCACCCATGGAGAATGAGTCCACTTTTGAATTTCTAAATATTCAAGAGTGGATTCTGAAGCTTCTGATATGCACTTTGATGCCCTACAAGTGTCTGCTTCTAAAACTCTGATTTACAAGCCTGAAAGTGGATTTTTGTTGATATTTTGAATTGATAGATGAGGAGAAGACTTTAGAAACCTTGCAACTTGATCTTAAATGATTTCAAAGCTTCCAAAAGACCTAAATCTGCAAACACACAAGAAGAAGAGAAGAAATGTTGATTGTTAAGGCATGGGGGTTTGCCTTGCTCAAACCCCTTTTAGGTAATTAAACCAAAATGATGAAAGAAAGGAATGAAACATGCATCAATGGAATGGATTACCTTTCTATTATGATTTATCTTGAAATTCTGCAGCAAATCATGGAGGATCTACCCTTGAAAGTCTAAAAAATGATGTCTTAATGCCTTGAAATGATAAAGCCTAAGTTGCTTGGCATGAGAGAGAAGATCGGTGGATGAATAATGATAAGAGATGTGAAAATGAGTTAAAATACTTGTATTTATAGGAAAATCATCTTATTTTCCCATTAATACCTCATCATAGGCCGACATGAAGAAATAATAAACTCAAATTTCACTTTTTTCCCACTCAAAGGTCAAAATTGAGCCAAATGGGACTCATTCGCCGCACATGGTGAATGGATCCCACCTGGATGGGATTGATTTACCATGCATGGTGAATGGGTCCCACAGGGGCCAATTTGACAGCTCAGATGCCAAGAGATAAGGAAATAAGGTCTAAAATGCAACTTTGTTAGGTATTTAATCAATTTAAGCCTCGAGGTGCACAATATGGGTTAATAGGGGCCTATTCTAGTGATGATGTGAATGTCAAATAGGGCTTGGGACACAGAATTCAATGTGAAAGTGTGATTAAAGACACCTTACAACACTAAAATGAGGTCCACATAGCCTAGGAAGGCACAAGAACCAATGTGAATGTGCAAGACACATTACAACACTAGTTTAACATTAAGTTTAATTCAAAAACCTTCTAGATTGATGTAATAATGTTATTAAAAACATTTTATAATGTTGAATTAGGGATCTAAATAAGTTTATTAAGTCTAGAAAAGTGTGATAGTATCTTACAACACTTTACAACACCTTTACAAGATGTCAATAAACATATTTTATTCAGTGTGTAAGGGTCCAAAACCTAGTGTGGATGCATAAAATGTCTCACAACACTAGATTAAGACCTCATTAAGTCCATTTTATCATGAATTAATCCCATGTCAAGCAAAGGGTACTTTTTTCTACAACACAAGAGGATAGAGGTGTTTTGTTAGAAGATAGAGGTGTTTTCACTCTCAAGCATTGTATCCTCAAGCTAAAATTCGTATTCTTGGGATCGAGTCTTTGGAGACTATGAATACTAGGTGCACTATTATAGTTGGGAAACTGTGGGAGGATTCTTTGTGTGAGGGCATGGATTTTGACTCTATGGAGTTAGCTTGTATCATGTGTACTTTTTCCCCTCTTGTTTTGTAGGTGCCACTTGATTAACAAAGATATTTCTACAGAGTAACTTTATATAATTTTAAATGAAAAGAAAGAGTAGGAGCATGAGAGGGAGTGGGAGAGAATGGTTTGAATTATATAAAAGTGGGACAAAGGATGATGAAGATGAGAATGGAGAATACTATAAGGCCCACGACATCTTGACCCTTCTTGAAATCTTATTAGAGACTAGATTGAAGGATACTCCCTTTGCGTAGGATTCTTTTAGTTAGGAATCTTCCCAAGTTTTTGTGTTGGGTCTATAGAGGGCTTTTCTCTCTCATGCATAATTTCATCAAGATAAACTTCTTGTACCTACCAGGGTCTAATCTTTGGAGGCTATGAATGTTGAGTTCTCTACTTTAGCTAGGCTGCTATTTAAGGATTCTCTATGTGAGTGAATGAATTTTTTATTTTATGGAGGCATATTTTATTGAGTCCCCTTGTTCCCTTCCTATTTTGTAGCTGCCATAAGTTAGTGTTTCCTTTCTAAGATTATATATATGGTATGAGGTTGCTTCTTTAAACCTAATAATGTTAGTTTTTACATCTTGGTTTTGGTTCCTTTTTCTAGTGACATTATGTCTACTGTTCAATCTTTCTTACGGATTCCAAATTCCTTGGTCAATAAAGCTATTGCCTCAATTGACAATGCTCCCATTGGAAGGTTCTTTGGCCCCACCTGAATATTGATGTTGTTCATTGTTAGCCCTTGAAAATATGGGGTTTTTGGTTAGATCAAGGTGGTTGGAATATATCAAGGTTTTTTCAGGTGTTCCTCCAATCCCTTGAGGAGAGCAGGTGCGTTTTGTCTAGTAGGCCTTGGTTTTTAGATAAATATGACCTCCATTTGAGAAGACAAATTGCTAGATTGGTTGTGTCGGGGGAAAAAATCAAATCGGTCCATAATTGGGTGAGGATACCAACCCTCCCTCTGGAATATGGAATGAAAAGATATTTAAAGTAATTTCTAATTGTCTTAGTTCCTTTTTAGAAATTGAAAAGGTAACTAAAGACATGAAATGGTTGTTTTATGCCAAGTTTTATCTTTTTCTTTATATTGGAAAGGTTCTTCCAAATTTTATTAAGATTTAATCCAAATGGGGTGTTTGGGAGAAAAATATGCATTATGATTCTTTCTCACTCATTTGATCTCAATTCCATAGAGTTGTTCATTTTCCCAACTTGCGCTAGTATTTTAAAGAGAAGCTTCATACTTCGTCTAAAATAATCCTTCCTTCTTCTCAATACTCATTGGTTCATGTTGAAGGAAATGATTTAGGCTTCATTGGGGTGAGCCCTACTAGAAAATATAAGGGGTATCCAATAATGGATAAGAATGGTGTTGTGTGTCCTTTGGTTCATGTTACAAAGTTAGATAAGGGATTGAAACCTAATGTTGTGGATTTTGTTGAGAACCTCAAAGGAGTTCCTCATATGGATTATCCTTTTCATGAGATTTTTTCTTTCAACAAACATAAAATGAACCATCTGGTTCGAAATCCAAACCAGAGCTCCTTGGTTAGTGATGATCATCAAAGCTTGTGCCTCTTCAACAGTCTTATGGGAAATTTAGTGAGTGGGGGACAAATTGCGTCTCATTGAATACCTCTATTTTTTTTATAGAAATTCTACTCTTCTTTTGGGGTTTTGAGATAAGGGGAGAGGGAAATGTAAACATAAAACATAAAAGGTGATGCGCCAAAACTCTTACGACATTTCAAACCCTAAATTATTCATATGATTGATATAAATAGACACAAAACACCACAACCCTTCATTGTTGGAAAGAGAACAAACAACAAAGGCTAACTTCAAGCACAGTGCAGACTTTCAGATATTTCCGCAGGTAGTGTTCATTAAGGTCTGATCAAACATAAAGATTTCTTATGGGCAAAAGAACAATATTTCATAAATCACATGAGCTCTATCTCCCAACACAGTACAACACAAGAAAACAACAACTTTCAAAAAATAGAGAAGTCCAATGACATAATCCAATTTTCCTAAGCCACTATTCTACCATACAAGCATAAAACATAGAAATCCACTACTTAAACTATCTGGATACAGCTTGCTAGACACAGTGTTTCATTCAAAATGACAATATAAAGGAAGGAAGCTTGAAAAAGGCCATACATTCACAGTCTCAACAAATTATCTTCAATAGTTTGTGCTTTAATTATAATCTGATGAACTTTGAAAAAAAGGTCCGATGCCAATTCAATAATAGTTTAAACCTTAATAGATATAACATGCCAGAATAAAGTAGTTCTATAACTTGTTTCTGAAAAATAATTCTAAAAAACCTTAAGAAAACTAAAGAAACACTTTCTTTTAACAAAGAAAACTGTCACTTGGAAAAATCTATCATCTAGATCTCTCTTTTCTATGTCGTCACCCTCCCTATATAGCCAGAACAAAAGATATACACCGCCTCAGCCCAGAAGTAATTATCGCTAGGTGTTGATAGTTGATAGCACACGATCCAATCATTGACCCTTGGTTAGGCCGCAAAAGACCCTTGCATTTAATTATCAACTACTGCATTAATACCCTTCAGATATTTTAGCAAAGATAAAAACTCATACACGATCAGATCCTAAAAACAACAGCCTGGAAAAAGGACCTAGTTGACTAATCACATCACTCCCAAGTATCGTCTCAAAACTTCCATCCCAAAGATTGAGGAAAAGAAAAGAAAAATCCAGTCAACTCTGACAAACTCCTCAATCAGATTATTTTATAGGTGGTGCAAATAACCCACAGCGAAGAGATGACGTGTCAACAAGGTAGAAACTCCCGAGCTTGTAAATATAGCTCCCAAGAAAATGTCTAACAAGTAAACACGTGTTCTAAAATTTCTCCCGAAAGGAAGACAAAAGGTAAAAGATGCACAGCTACCACATGGCACATTGCGCATCTTTCCGATGATTTTTTTTTAGTGTAGGTGCACCCGATGCCGAAGACATTTATACAAACAAAAAAATCAAAATGATTGATGCAAAAAAATTACTTCATAGTTAGGTTTATCTTAAATCCTCCTTGAATATTTTGGTAATTCTTGTGTTGATTATTCAGCTGTTGGATTTCCTAGGGCCTTTATTTCTACTAGTCCCTGCTACCAATTTTTTATAAGAAAATATTATATTTTATCTTGTAACAATTTTTCCTATCCCATGGAAACTTTTTCTCCATAAAGATAGGAATAAAAGTAGCTATCTTCCTATTATAATAGTGAGAAATTTAATTGCAATCCTATCTATAATATGTTATGCATGACTACAAGGCTCAAATGCCCGCTCTTCATCCTCTACTTTGTTTCTATTTATTTTGAGCCTTTTCTATTTTTTTGGAGACTTTTCACATTATTTTCTTGGTCCATGATATTGGTACCCATGGTATTTTAAAACTATATTATTTTCTTGGTCCATGATATTGATACCCATTAGTTCCCATGGTTCTATTGTAGAGAGAGTCATGTTGAATAGTATCGAGATGAATCAAGGAAAGAGTTTGAATAGGGTCATAATGATACTTGTGTTGATGTTTATATGAGCAATCTAAATGAAAACAAAACACAATTAATAGAATGTTATACTGAAGAAATTCAAATAAAGAAATAAAGATAATTCTCAAAAGCGTTCCATCTTCCTCTATCTCCAGAGATTTGAAGCTGCTGCTCTCAGATTTTGTATAAAGTCAGCTTCTCCAAATGGCTACTGTAGAATAAGTTATGCAAAAGGAAATTCTATCCTATATGCTATGAATATGAAAATGCTCATGGATATGGACAGGGGTTGTGGATTATGCACAGGGGCTATGAATGGAAGATGTCATGATTCTATGCTATGAAAGTACTGTGAATCCTATGAATGCTATGAATGCTTATACTACTTGCAATTTGACTATAATTTTCCTTCTTAAAACTTCTCTCATTTGGAGTACCCGACAGTCATATTTATAGTTTTTTTTGCAGGCACAATCCTGGCTGGCAAGGATCTACGGCTGTGAGATTGTCTGGTAGAATTGAAAGGTGAGAGATGAAGAGGTTGAGAAGAAGATGGAAGAGGTTGAGAGGTTGGAGAGAAGGATGGATTCTTGTCTTCAACCCACGGGAACAAGCCTGCACAGAAACAGAGAAAATTAAATTTTTTGTTTTGACCGTTTGCTTCTTGAGTGTTGAAGATAATCCCCAAATTAAATAAATAAATAAATTTATTTAATTTCGTTTAATGCATTTTGATTTTTGATTTTAAAAACTATGGAAGATTTAATTAAATATTTTGAGATATTTAATTATGATATGACTTTAGAAGAATATGAAATATTATAAGAATTAATTAAATATCTTGGAATATTTAATTATGAATAGATATATGAAGAATTTGAAATGACTTAAGAATTAATTAAATATTTTGGAATATTTAATTATGAATGGATATTAGAATCGAATTAGAGGAATTAATTAAATATTTGAAATATTTAATTATAAATGATATTTAGAAGAAAAGAAGAATATTTTAATCTTTATTTGAATAAAATATTCAAACTAAGATTATACGATAATTAATATAAATAAACCATAATATTTATTTAATTAATTAAGAAATCAATACGAAAAGATGATTAAATAAACTTATTTATTTAATCGAAATGAAATAATGGATAATATAAATAAATTATTTAAATTTATTTACACATAGATGGAATTCGGAGATTTAATTAAATATTAAAAATATTTAATTAATTACCAGACAATGTGATGTGACCATTTTTAGGTGTATACATTTTGCCCTCTTTGAAGTGATGTGTTTCGCATTACTTCAAAGAATTTTGAAATTTGCCCCAAATGTTGACATGTCAATAGGTATATGCCCCCACAAACGATGAATCGATAATATTTTGAATTTTTACGAATTTTTTTAATTTTTTCAATTTTTGTGAATTTTTTTTAATTTTTATGATTTTGAAGATGTCGATTCATCGTTTGAAACTAATGATTTGAAGAAAATTGACCCAAAAAAATGTGAAATGAAAAATTGATGAAGAAATTTCCCCTGCTATGTTAAAATGTGATAAAATACCCCAATTTTACCATTATATAGGTTAAAAATGTCATTTTCCATGTCATTTTCAATTTTAACCTAGTAAAATTTACAAATTTTGAGCTCTGAGTTGATAATTATGGCACTTCCTATTCACTAGCACCATTTTGAGCGCATCTGATGACATCAGTAGCCAGCGCACTATGGACCTCCGGTATGTATCCTGTAAATCTCCTGCTTTTCAAAAATTTCCGTTTAGTGCATGTTTTTCAATGTTGTGATGTAGAAAAGTGTGTTTTAGCACCCTTGAGACTTTTCGTAGCGCATATGATATTTTCAGTAGCGCCTTTATTTCCATAGCGCATATGATAAATTTTATAGCGCTTTTACTAATTTTCATAGCGCATATGATATAATAGCGCATTTGATAAATTTGGTAGCGCTTTTGATGTTTTTAGTAGAGCAATTGATTTCATAGCGCCGATGATGAATTTTGTAGTGCATTTAACCAATTTTGTAGCACCTTTAATCATATGTTGTTGTGACCTGATAAATTTTTTCCCAAAGTTGTTGGAAAACAAATAGGAGCTGATATACTTGCTTTTAAAGTTGTTAAAAATAAATAGGACAGATAAGTTTTTTTCTAAAGTTGTTAGAAAGAAACGTGATGTTGCTTATTTTCTTTCCATGACAATGAAAAACAAATAGTTTGATTGATTTGTTTGTTTCTAAGGTTGTTAAAAACAAACATGATTTTGATATTAGTCGCATTTCATGATGATGATAAAAAACAAATAATTTGATGTTCAGTTTTTAATTGATACGTTATGATTATTTGATATTGATTTTGCTTTGATGATACGTCAACAGGAGAGATTAGTTGTTTTGCAGTTACGAGAGACATTTCTAAGCACATGGACATTGATTCCACATTTGTTACAGTCAGATAAAGATGTGATTGATGCTTGTGGATTGAGTGCATTACTTGATATGCCTGAGGTTCGCCTCAACAGGGCTCTATTGACAACACTGGCAGAGCGGTGGCATAGTGACACCAACACATTTCATTTACCGACAGGCGAGATTACAGTGACCCCTGAGGATGTATATCACATCCTACGGATCCCAGTGATGGGAGAGATAGTTGTTTTGATAGCCGAGAGGCTGGAGGCACTGATGCTTTGAGACAAATTTTCTGAGATGATCAGATTGCTGGATACTTCATCCCATGGGGCGAGATTATAGATAAATATCCACCTTTACCATCTGTACTTGCAAGATTCATTGGAGGTGTGTTGTGCCTCGACCATAGGTTGAAGGGGTTTGAGATCGGATGGGGTCATGTTTTGGAGAGCATGGTGATGCAGGGGACATGGTATGCATGGGGTACATGCATGCTAGCCCACTTATATGATGAGTTACATCATGTTGTATATGGTAGAGGCCGGAGTTTTGCTGTGGGGTGCTCATTATCACAGATATGGGCATGGGAGCCCTTTGCTGTTTTACGTCCATTGACTCGAGGACATCGACTAGCTGGTCGATCATATAGATGGAGATATGCTCACATTATTGCTCAGCCGAGACTGGGCAAACTAGTGCATTGGCAGCGATTATTGGATAGTTTGGATACAATATGTTGGAGACTGTATTTAGATTGCGAACCATAGCCAAAGGATGTGAGGGAGATGCCATATGTATGTACTTCCAGATTTTTGATTGGGCGTACTACATGGATCATTGAGAGATTTCTTGTTGGATGAGTATGTCGACAGTTTGGTCAGATTCAGGGTATGCCTATAGGTTCAGCCATTTATGCACGACGACAGCCAGAGCTTGCAATGTGGGGTCCACGGATTTCATATGAGACAGCGGTGGCAGAGTTCACCAGTTTGGGAGCAGTGATGTTACCGAGTAGATGTCCTTGACGCAGGGACAACACCAGAGTATTTTCAGTATGTCCTAGAGCATCTGACACCACGTATGTTTGATCTTGATGAGGCTATTGCTCCTATTACCACACAAAGATGATGACAGAGGGAATCTAGGTCAGAGGATGACGATTCAGAGGACAATGATGATGATGAGAGTGGAGGAGATGATGACTCTGAGGGAGATGATGGTGGTGATGGTAGAGGTGGTGACAGAGGTGGCAGGAGAGGTGGTAGGAGAGGTGGTAGAGGTGGTAGAGGTGGTAGAGGTGGACCACAGATGTGACACACAGATCCATCTCCTTCAGTAGATCTAACAGTATCAAGTCATATATCATCTCTACAGAGTACAGTAGAGAGTTTGCAGACTCAGCTATCACAGGCACAGACCTTGATTACACAGTTGCAGAGTTAGTTGACTTTGGTTATTGCTGAGAGAGATGCAGCTAGATAGCGAGGTGAGCAGGCCATTGCCTTAGCAGATAGCCTACAGAGAGTAGCAGGTAGCACCTTGACGGGTGATATGATGAGAGAGGTTACTAGAGCCACCCGAGAGGCTGAGTTTTACCGGACTAGATATCATGATGCAGTTCCACCTGAGCAGAGAGAGAGAGTTATGTTCAATCATGGTCTACTCATGGTCGCTCTCGTACTACCAGTAGAGGTGTGACACAACCATTACGTCCAGGAGGGCCATCAGGCATAGGCGGAGCAGGTCCATCAGGGGCAGGTGGTACAGGTCCTAGGCCAGCGCCATCAGAGGATAGCACTGCCTAGTGCATTGTAGATGATATTTTCATTATATATTCTGTTGAGACATGTTGTATACACCTTGAGATGATCCCATTTTTGATGATGTTATATCATTTGTAGTTGACATCCTTGTACATTTTGACATTCATTTTTGAGATATATGAAATGCAGCGATGATTTATGATGATATAAATGTGTCTATTTCCTTATATGTATGATGTGTATGATATGATAATTTCATGATATATATGATATATATACATGATTTATGGGATGAAATCTATTTGATGAATGAATGCATGATGTATACTTTGATTTTATGATTTTCTAATGCAAATATATATGAAAAATGTATGAAATGATATTTTTATGAATGTCAAAATATACTCAGTCATGTTTTTGAAAAGATAAACCATTTGATGCTTTGCCAGCTTTCGGGAAATTTATGAATGCAAAATGCAGATTCTAACATGAATGCAATCTATACTAACCATGCAGAACATCCATACAATATTGCCATTTGGAGAGCTTATTTTTGCTTTTTGTATCATCATAGAGCTTTGAAATGTTGAAATTTAATACAAGCATCAAAGGGTATGTTAGCACCAGTGATGACCTGAGTATTGCTTTCATGATTTTTAATATAGCAAGTTAATACAAGCATCTAGGTATAATTGAACGGAGATGACCTGAGTATTGCTTGCATAAACAGACAAGAGTTAATCCTTTTCTCATGCAAATTCTAAAATGTCATCCATGATACATAGTAGAGCATGTCTCGCGACCAATTTGCATAGTACTAATGATTTCCTCACAAACAGCAGACAAAGAAAAATCATACTCTTTCCTTGCTTGTCTAGTTTAGTACATCATTGAATCACTCCAGAGATATGATAGAAAATCAAACAACCATTCAAATCTTGCTTAAAGTATTTCAAACATTATTCAGATTAAGATCATCCAAACTAGTTATCATCATTGATATTCTTATTTCGATAGTTGTTTGGATCATGTTGTTTCAATTTCCATTGGCATTGAATAAACATGTTGTGGTTGATTTGATACGGCAATGTTTGTTGTGTTTTGTCAACTATTTTTGTGTCTATTTGCAATGTTCGAAAAAGTTGTTGCCCCTCTCTTGTTCAGTCTATGTTTCTGCATTTTCCCCCAGTGTAAATACAACCTAAAGATAAAAGATATGTACAAATTTCATCAAGCCATGATGAAGGATAAGGATTCCCATTGCATGATATGGATAATAAAAGACATATACAGATGATAGATATGGATGGATAATACCGAATGAAAACAAGACATAAACTAATAAATGGAGGAGCCCATTTTAATCACAAGTAACGCCTGTTTGCCAGGTTTTCACTACTTGTTTTTATTGCACTTTTTTAGGTTTTTTTTAATTTTGATTTTGATTTTTTCAGGACTTTTTATGATTTTTTTGATTTTTTCAGGACTTTTTATACATAGAAATTCTTCAGATGAATACTATTGATCGGTTCTTCAAACAGGTCCCCCTCTAATGTGGATAACTGATATGCCCCAGAACCATATGCTGCAATGACAACAAATGGACCAAGCCAATTAGGTTCAAATTTCCCTTTCTTTTCTCTGTCTTGTTGATTATGTGGATTTTCTCTTAGTACTAAATCACCCACTTGAAATGTTCATGGTTTAACTCTATGATTATAACTACGAGACATAATCTGTTGATAACCCTTCAAATGATCAGCTGCATGTTGACGTCTTTCATCTAACAGTTCTAGCTCTTGGAGGCAAGAAACCCTGTAGTCTTCATCACTTATCAATCCCTTGAGTGAGACCCTAAGCGAAGGTATTTCAACCTCTAATGGTAAGATTGCTTCTGCTCTATAGACCAAAGCATATGGTGTAGCTCCTGTTGGTGTACGAATACTGGTTCTGTATGCCCACAAAGCTGGGTTTAATTGGACATGCCAATCACGTCCAGCGTCATTTACTGTTTTCTTCAATATCTTCAAGATGGTGTTGTTGGAAGTTTCTGCTTGACCATTACCCTGTGGATAGTAAGGTGTAGAAAATCTGTGTTGGATGTGAAATCTTTCACAAAGTTCATCCACATCTTGATTCTTGAAAGGTCTTCTATTATCAGTAATAATAGAATTAGGAATTCCATATTGACAGATAATGTAATTCAAGATAAATGAAGATATTTGTTTACCAGTCACTATCGTTAGAGGAACAGCTTCAATCCATTTTGTAAAATACTCTGTAGTTGTGATGATAAATTTATGACCATTTGACGATGAAGGATGTATTTTACCAACAAGATCTAATCCCCACTGAGAAAAAGGCCATGTCAGAGTAAAAGATTGCAGTTCTTGTGCAGGTGCATGAATAAGATTCCTATGGATCTGACATTTAGAACACTTCTTGATGAAAGTAAAAGAATCTTTCTCCATGGTAGGCCAATAGTATCCCATTTTGACAAGCTTCTTGGCTAAGGTCAAACAACTCGAATGAGTTCCACAAATACCACCATGAACCTCTTGTAAGGCTTTTTCAGATTCGTCACATTCAAGACATCTAAGGAGTGTACCATCAAGACCACGTCGATAAAGGATATTGGCAATTAAGGTATAATGGGATGATTGGCGAATGAAATTCCATTTTTGGTTGCGAGATAAATCTGAAGGTAAGATGTTATCTTTGAGGTAAGTATAAGTCTTGCCATATAAAGGTGAATCAGAACCAGTTAAATGACATATGACTTGGGTTTCAGGATTATCATAGGCGGGAGAAAACAATTGTTCAACCAAAAAGTCATACTTAGTTTGATCTTTGGATATTTGTAATAATGAAACAATGGTAGCCCTGGCATCTGCAGCTTTATTATCAATCCTTGATATTTGTGAAAACTTGATTGACACAAAATACTTCTTATAATCATCCACCATGTTCTTGTAAGGTAGCAACTTATCATCTTTAGTTTGATAGTCATCATTAATTTGATTAATGACAAGTTGTGAATCACCATAGACTTCCAGCTCTGTAATCCGCCATTCCAAAGCTATTTTCAATCCTATGAGCAATGCCTCATATTCAGCTATGTTATTTGTACAAGGAAACATCAACCGATATGATCATGAGATGGTATGTCCTTCAGGTGTAACAAAGAGAATCCATGCCCCCGAGCCATATTGTGTATAAGATCCATCAAAGTACAATGTCCATAATTTCTGAATTGTTGCTGTAAAAACATCTACATCAGGAAACTCAATGTGCATTAGATTTTCTTCTTGTAAAGGTGCTTCAGCCAACTGATCTGCAATGACCTGTCCTTTAATAGCTTTTCTATCTACATAGTGAATGTCAAATTCACTTAAGATCATTACCCATTTTGCAAGTCTTCCTGTTAAAGTAGCTCTGCTTAATAGGTATTTTAATGGATCAATCTTTGTTATCAGCTTAACTGTATGAGCCAGCATATAATGTCACCACTTTTGAGAAGCAAACACTACTGCAAGGCAAGCTTTTTCAATGAAACTGTAGTTTAACTCATGTCTTGTTAAAGTTCTGCTGATATAATATATGGCCTTTCCTTACAGTGTAGAATATTCTTGTGCTAGCAATGCTCCCAAAGATACTTCTGTTGCTGAAATATAGAGTATGAGTGGCTCTCCTGGAATAGGTGGAATTAAAACTGGTGGATGCGTAAGATATTGCTTGATCTGATTCAATGCTACTTTACATTTGTCATCCCATTTGAATGGGACATTTTTATGCAATAAATGTGTAAATGGCAAGCTTTTGTCTGCTAGTTGAGCTATAAATCTTCTGATGGACTGTAATCTTCCTTGCAAAGATCAAAGTTGATTGATATTTCGTGGTGGGGGCATGTCCATTATAGCTTGTACTTTTTTTGGATCAACCTCTATACCCTTTTCTGAAACAATGTATCCTAGGAGTTTTCCAGATGTAACGTCGAAGACACATTTCTTTGGATTTAGTCGAACATTGAACTTCTCCATTCTGATAAAGATTTTTGATAAAATTTCTAGGTGTTGTTCTCGTGTGTGAGATTTAGCAAGTAAATCATCAACATAATCTTCCATGAATGTATGCATCATATCATGAAAAATAGTTGTCATTGCTCTTTGATAAGTGGCTCCAGCATTCTTTAACCCAAATGGCATTACATTCCAGCAATAGGTACCCCAAGGGCATGTAAACGTTGTTTTATCTTGATCCTCTGGTGCAATTTTTATCTGGTTGTATCCTAAAAAATCCATCCATTAATGAATACATCACATGGCCAGCAATTAAATCAACAATCATATCTATATTGGGCAAAGGAAAGTCATATTTGGGAAAAGCCTTATTTAAATCTCTGAAATCTGTACAAACTCGGATCCTTCCATCTAGCTTTGAAATAGGTACAATATTGGAGATCCATTCTGCATAATCAATAGTTCGAATGAATCCAACATCCAAAAGCTTCTTTAATTCTTCTTTGACCAATAATGCAACATGTGGATGCATTTTTCTGAGCTTTTTCTTTACAGGTTTTACCCCTGGTTTGATAGATAAATGATGCATTATCAAATTAGGATCTAACCCTGGCATATCAGCATATGACCAAGCAAAGTTGATTTGATTCTCCTTCAAGAATTGCATGAATTTCAGGACTTCTTCAACTGTTAATGATGCTGCAATTTGTAAAACTTTTGGCTGCTCTGCTTTACTTATGTTGATTGACTCTGTTTGTTCGATCAAAATAGAAGATCTTTCATGATAATACTTGGGAAGAATGTCAAGTTTCTCATCTTTCAGTGCCTCAGAAAGGTTTTCACTGTTAGATTCGCTCTTTATTTTTCTCTTTTGTTGATCTA